>JALJVW010000185.1:253923-286741 GCA_024865655.1 Emberiza elegans
CTCCTCTCCCTCTCTTTTAGCATATTACAACTTTTAACTATTTTATTATTCCCAAATATTAATTACGGTACCAATATTGGTCACTCTTTCAATTTTATCAGCACGAATCATACCTATACACTTCTAAAAGTCTTTCTTCACTTTGCTTAGGGAGAGGTGACTTTTTTGCTATGCCATGGAGTCTCTTCCATGGGAGACAGTTCTCTGTGAACTTTTCCAATGTGATTCTAATTTTCACGAGTAGCAGCCCCGCCCAAATTTGCTGCAACATGAGTCACTCCCAAGGGCAAAGAAGTCTTCCCACAACTGTTTTTTTCATGGGCCATTTGGTTCATGGGGTTTTGTTTTAAGGATAAGCTGTTCTAGTATAAAAGCAAAGGTCTTTATCTTCCATCTCTGGAAGCAAGGCTTCTCTATCTTTCAAGTCTTTCACCTGATCGCAGCTTCTCAGCATCCGCACGTTCCAGGATGAGCACCTTTTTCTCACAGGCTGCAGGTGATTTCTGTATTCCCCCACGCACTTAATGAATTTCAAGGAAATAGATTGTTGTGTTATAGTCCTCACCACAGCTTGCAGGAGAATTTCAGCTCTGAGGCCCAGAGTACCTCCTCCTCCCCCTCCGCCCTCCCTCTTCTGCACCAACCTTAGTCCCACCATGTTGTTCTCCTCACGTGTCTTCACCTTTCCTTTTCTCTGACTCGGGAGAGAATTAGTGTTTGTAAGTTCTTTTGTTCTCAAGTTCTATCAGTTGAAAAGTTTTATAGACCTCTGCAGAGTTGAAAGGTTGATCCCATCCAGGCTTCACACCGGGCAATTGCTCACCATGACCCTCACAGCTGATCACATGGCTCCCGCCAGCACCACGCGGGACACACCAGCTGCCAGCTCTACTCAGTGCCTCCCTTCATGCGGCACACCAAAAAGGGGAAAAATATCCACTGCCACCACTTCTGGCCCTTCTGTTGGCAGCATGGCTGGTTAAAAGCAGCTGAGCAAATAAAGTTCATTGTGAGCCACACTGAGATAGCCACACCACATGGTGCCACCCCAGCTGTGCCCATCTTGGCTGTGCTGTCCTGGCCACATGGCCAGCCTTGGACCAGGAAGACCCTGGCAGGAAGACCTACCCACCTCTCCAAGGAAGAAAAAGAGAGTTCCCAAGGTTTTGTCTTTCATAAATAAATTATCATAGAGGCATTACAAGCTTTTCTAATTGACTTAGCAGTGTGCCTATTCTCAGAGGGAGCCAGTGACTGGTTTTGCCTGGCATGGAGGAAGCTTTTAGCAGCTCCACACAGAAATATCACTTTCATGGCTGGCTTCTTCCCTCCTGACCAAAAATAAACCCATTCAAAACCAACACAGGCCACAAAAGAGAATTTCCCAGCTACTGAGATGATGGCAGACATGAAAGAATGGAGATATCAGTTCAGGCAAAACAGAAAAGAGCATACTGACAGTGTTTACTTATCTGGCAGTGTCTATAATGCTGAATACACCAAGCAGTGATGTCTCCCAGAAACTAATTTTTTACAGGAGTATTAGCAATTCTTACCTGATTTTAATCAACTGAGCATCACTTGCCAACATTACTACATAGCCAAAGAATGCATGTGTCCTAGTACAAATGCTCTCCTTGTCATGTGTCTTTGCTTACACAAGTAATAGTTGTAACCAAATATTATAAATCATGCCATTTAAAGTAATAACAATATGAAACTTATATTATAAATCACATTATGTAACTTAGGACAGTGTTCAAAAACACATTAGTTCAACCCAACATGTGCTATTTGGTAAAGAAAGTGCCTTTTCTGTGCAAAAATTGTTTGATACTCAGTATTCCAGTTATGTGAACTTTTAACTTGTCAGACTGTTGTAACATACTTGAATATTACAGTAATTTAATTAAAATTTTGCCTGCAGCAATATGTCTGACTAATATTTGAAGAACATTTAAGTGTTGATTTCAATTAATAATGAAATATATCCAAAACCAAATAAATCTCTTCTGTGGCCAACAGGGCAAGTGTTCCCCAATAACAGTGACAGGGAGATTGTAGAATAAGTTTGTTTACTTGATTAAAAAACACAGCCTTGGAATTATAATGATGAGGGATAAAAGTTCTCTGTAAGTATTGTGTAGCACTTCAAATAAAGTGCTATTGTTTCCCAACACTTCTGAGGGCAGGATATTTGTGCTAATATCTTTTGTCTATTAAAGATTAGTATCTATAATCAGGTGCCGTGTGTTTCAAATAACTTAAGACAAGAAGCAAACAGTTATAACTACTTCACATACATGCCCTTGTGAGAGGTATTTAACAGGAAACGTAGATTTGCTTTTGATTTGTTTGTTATTTTTTTTATTCCAGCACACAGGGGAGAGCTTAGACTCAGAACCTATACTGTGTCTGGAACCGACACAACATCCACTGTGGTACCAGACAGAACTGTGCCTGTACCCAGCGTACCCTCCAATGTGGTACCACACGGAACACCCACTCTGTATGCGACTGACAGACTTTCCAGTGTGGCACCAGACAGAACTGTGCCTGTACCCAGCGTACCCTCCAGTGTGGTACCACGCGGAACGCCCACTCTGTATGCGACTGACAGACTTTCCAGTGTGGCACCAGACAGAACTGTGCCTGTACCCAGCGTACCCTCCAGTGTGGTACCACACGGAACACCCACTCTGTATGCGACTGGCAGACTTTCCAGTGTGGCACCAGACAGAACTGTGCCTGTACCCAGCGTACCCTCCAGTGTGGTACCACGCGGAACACCCACTCTGTATGCGACTGACAGACTTTCCAGTGTGGCACCAGACAGAACTGTGCCTGTACCCAGCGTACCCTCCAGTGTGGTACCACGCGGAACGCCCACTCTGTATGCGACTGACAGACTTTCCAGTGCGGCACCAGACAGAACTGTGCCTGTACCCAGCATACCCTCCAGTGTGGTACCACGCAGAACGCGCACTCTGTATGCGACTGACACATCATCCAGTGTGACACTAGACAGAACAGGTGTTGGATCATCAATGGACATATCCTCCCACAGGATATCCGACAGAAGTTACAGTTTGTCTGCAAGCAAGGTACCCTCCATTGTGACACCAGATAGAACAGGTTTTGGATCATCAATGGACATATCCTCCCATGAGATATCCGACAGAAGTTATAGCTTGTCTGCAAGCAACATACCCTCCATTGTGACGCCAGACAGAACAGGTTTTGGATCATCAATGGACATATCCTCCCATGGGATATCTGACAGAATGTACCCTCTATCTCCAACCGACACATTCTCCAGTGTGACACCAAGCAGAACAGGTTTTGGATCATTAGTAGACATGTCCTCCCATGGGGCACTCGACAGAATGTACCCTCTGTCTCCAACCAGCACACTCTCCATTCTGATACCAGAGAAAGCCAGTTTTGGATCATCAATGGACATGTCCCCCCATGGGGTACGTGACAAAATGTACATTCTCTCTCCAACTGACACATCCTCCATTGTGAAACCCGAGAAAAAAAGTTTTGGATCATCAATGGACATGTCCCCCCATGGGGTACGTGACAAAATGTACATTCTCTCTCCTACTGACACATCCTCCATTGTGAAACCCGAGAAAAAAAGTTTTGGATCATCAATGGACATGTCCCCCCATGGGGTACGTGACAAAATGTACATTCTCTCTCCTACTGACACATCCTCCATGGTGAAACCCGAGAAAAAAAGTTTTGGATCATCAATGGACATGTCTCCCCATGGGGTACGTGACAAAATGTACATTCTCTCTCCAACCGACACATCTTCCATTGTGAAACCCGAGAAAAAAAGTTTTGGATCATCAATGGACATGTCCCCCCATGGGGTACGTGACAAAATGTACATTCTCTCTCCTACTGACACATCCTCCATTGTGAAACCCGAGAAAAAAAGTTTTGGATCATCAATGGACATGTCCCCCCATGGGGTACGTGACAAAATGTACCTTCTCTCTCCAACCGACACATCCTCCATTGTGAAACCCGAGAAAAAAAGTTTTGGATCATCAATGGACATGTCCCCCCATGGGGTACGTGACAAAATGTACATTCTCTCTCCAACCGACACATCCTCCATTGTGAAACCAGAGAAAAAAAGTTTTGGATCATCAATGGACATGTCCCCCCATGGGGTACGTGACAAAATGTACATTCTCTCTCCAACTGACACATCTTCCATTGTGAAACCAGAGAAAAAAAGTTTTGGATCATCAATGGACATGTCCCCCCATGGGATATCCGACAGAATGTACACTCTTTCTCCAATCAACACATTGTCCAGTGTGACATCAGGCAGAACAGGTGTTGGATCATTAATGGACATATCCTCCTATGGGACACACGACAGAATGTACCCTCTGTCTCCAACCAACACATTGTCCAGTGTGACATCAGACAGAACAGGTTTTGGATCATCAATGGACATATCCTTCCACAGGTTATCTGACGGAAGTTACAGTTTGTCTGCAAGCAGCATACCCTCCTTTGTGACACCAGACTGTCCAATATGTCCACCGATGACCCAAAACCTAAGTACAAGTTTTGGATCATCAATGGACATATCCTCCCATACGATATCTGACAGAAGTTATAGTTTGTCTGCAAACAACATATCCTCCAGTGGGACACCAAGCAGAACAGGCATTGGGTCATCAAGGGACACATTCACCTACCTGACACCAACCAGAAACAGTTCTGGGTCATCAATGGGTGCATCCTCCCAAACGTCAGGGAGCAGAACTGGTACTGGGTCTTCAGTCAACAAAACCACACAGAACTAGTTCTTTGCCTTCAGTCAAGTCTTTCAGCCTGAAGTTCTTACCCAGTACCAGAAGAAATCAGGGAATTTAATTATTGGATGTGACACTTTTCTTGAGCAATATCCTAGCTTCTCTTCAGAAGAAAAAAAATCCAGCAATGTAAAAAGACCTAATTAAAGTACAATTAAAAAAGGAGTAATTAAAGTACCAACCTTTGTATTGTAGTTCAGTGTATGTGGTTTTTGGTTGTGACAGCTATAGATGGCCTAAAGCTGCACACATAATGTGGCATAACAAGACAGCAACTCAACCAGCCTAATCCATTGGATTGTACTAGCAAACAAGTCCCCAGGTGTGTTACTCTTAGGCTGGATTCGAGTTCAAACAAGGGGACTTCAGCCAATCCCTTTGAACTATGAATGCACACACAATCATTGGCCAGTGAGCTGGTGGAGCTAAGACCCTTGTCCAATCAGCTATGTAAAGAGTGGGAAATTTGAAGCCCCTATAAAACAGGGTGCCAGCTTTTACAGAGGCGGGGCAACTGAGAGGCATTTAAAAAGATTTGATTCCATTATCAGTCTTGATGAATAGTGAGACACAAGAGATGTAAAACTCAACGCCATTCCATCAGAAGCCAACCTATTTCCTGGTTACAATACCTTATAAATGTTTTTCAACCTATTAGCTTTTGCCACACAACACTGCTATTAACTCTAACACCAATCACCTCTATTTTTCCCCACATGGTCCTGCTACAATGCATCTTTCACAGTTCTGTAAAATATCTACTCTTTGCAGGGCCATATTTTGAAACTTGTTGAAACTTGTTTCTAGTTGTCTCTCTCTCTCAACAATGTCATCTCTATTCCATGGCCTTTCTAAGTCAGCACACCTTACCTCAGTGTTTGCATACAGGTGTACAAGACTGTGAGCTTTTTGTCAGGTTTTGAGAATTCTTTACAAATCCATTTCCCACAGCCATTCAATAAGCATTGGTTGTTGCTGCATGAACTCAGTGTGTGTGTATGTCACATTCCTGTCCCTACCATCAGTGACTTTTGTCTGTATTTTCATATTTTTATGAAAATATGCATTCATATCTTCACATTTCTGTGTTTCTAATGATTTCTATACCAAAGCACTTATTTTTTAATTCTTACTTACTGCAGTACTTAATTTTTATGTAGTATATGTAAAAATGTTATAAAAAGCCACCTTTTGGGTAGTTTTCCTCATTCTTAAAAAAAAATCCACAAGCCATTTTAGTCTTGGTCTCTCAAAGTTGTTTCATACCTGTCTATTTTAAACCAGGACTACAGTACTTTAAATAGGATTGAGAGAGGCCCATGAAATGCACACCAGTGATTCTCCTTGTGGAACGTCATAGCCCTACCATGAGGCTCTTTTTTGGTTGGTGTTTTTTTAGTTTGTTTGTTTATTTGTTTGTTTTGTTTTCCTTCCTCCTCATCAGTGTAACTGCAGACATACATTGAGTTGCAAACTTAAGCCAGATGAGCAGAATAAAAATGATGTGATGGGCCTTTGGGAACACCCTTGCTGATCTTTCTGCTTTTTCAGTTGAGCAAGGCTCTGATCCAGGCAAAGAGATTGCACTTAGTGCTACAGAACCATTTGGCTGGAACTGTTGATTTCCAGGAACAGCTGGAGGCCTGTATCTCCACAAGATGTTTTGGCTGTCCCAGGCTTTGTTGGGCTTTGGCTGGAAATACCACTGCCCTTGCTTTCTGATCGAGAAATACCATGGCTGGGCAAAACCTGCCCGTGGACCATATTCCAAAGGCACTTTAGTCTGGAGTTCTTGAATGAAGAAGACCCTTATCCAATTCCAAACCACATTAAAAAAATCATAAAAGAGAACTCCCCATCCTTAACAAGCACCTGACAATTCAGAAGGGAACGTAGAGCTTATTTATGGAATGAAAAGGGAATCTTCCAATGGACTTGTGGTTTACAGAGTTTTTATTCTGACTCCCACTCACAGCTGACACTTGAAAAAGTCCCTGGAAGTGTCAGTGTCTTCTGTCTGCCATGAATTGTTTTGCTGCAACAATCAGAGGCATCATGGTGGAGAGAGCCTCCAGAGAGGCTCCATGTTAGGAACAGGAGCTGCCCCAAGGAGAAAAAAAGAAATGAAGTTTTACTTCCCAAATCTATCTCCACACAGGCTCAAGCAGGAATCTTCTGGTTCCCAGAAATATGCAGAAATAGGGCTGAGAAGGCCATCTGGACATATGTGTTCATGCCCAAGATCTTGCTGATGCCATTTGAGTTTTGCCTTTTTTTCTTTTATATGCTTTCTATGTATTTTTTACACATGTATTTGTAGCTCTGTATCCTACTGCATTAGTGACCAGTTTTCCTAATACTTTTCCAAGTCCTCCTAAGCAAAAAGACAAAACAAATTCCAGAGCACCAATTGCTGGGGAGTCCAAGGCCCTGGTGCCATCTTGGTTCTTCCTGGCACACAAGAACAACTCTTTGAGATGCATTTTAATGGACAAAGTACAGCCAGTGCCAAGAGGGGGAGACTTCAGAGAAGGAACTTGACCTGGGGGGGAATTGCATCACCACTTGTTGTCCTAATTGGAGCTTTTTATCAATTATGCTAATTTCCTAAAACCTAAAAATATGTACTCATCCCTGGAGGGAGTGGGCTTTTGTGGACATCTTTCCATAACTGCCCCTTGAAAACCTTCAAATAAAGATCCACTTTTATATTAATCTCCTTACTAAAATTATCCCTACTTTCATTTCCGGGTTGGGAAAAAGGCAACAATGCCATCACAAGCAAATGTGGCTCATAATCTCACTAATCCATTCATCAAGTATCTTCAGTTTGCTGCTAGCTCTTTGGGAATGCTGCTTGCTGTCCAAGAATTTTGTTCTTTTCAGGCCACTCAAGATACTTGCTTAGGTTCCCCTTTTCTACACACTTGGGCTATTGCTGAAAAAAATGAGGGGCACAAACCATTGCTTAGGCAACTCCAACAAATCTAAGAAACATTGATCTCAGTAGGTCTTAGGCCCTTGTTCTGTCAATTGACAGGGGTGTTTTAAAGGACACAGACACCAAAGGACAGAAAGAACATATTTTACTAGGAATATTAAGGCAACAGAAAAGTAAAACAATATATTCAATAACATTGTGTGCTTGGCTTTAGTGACAAGAAAAACAAGCAAGGTAATCTCATTTCTATATGAGAGACAGGACAGTGATTGAGAAAGATCCCTCACAAATGGTCTGAACACTTTACCACTGTCCAGAGTCCACAGTTGCTGTGGAGACTCATTTCATAGAGGGGACCTGGATAAATCTTCGCAGCAGCTGGGAAGATTACCTCACCTGTAGCTGAGGTATCCAAATTCACCCAGAAAGTGGGTCCAGCTTTTATAGGCCCAAATCACCAAGTCAAAGTGACTTGATCATGTCTTTAGCACAGAAACACGTGGATCTGATGGCACACTTCCTGACCAGCAGAGGCAGGGGCTTGGCCAGAGCCCAGGCCTTGTCTAGAAGTTTCCCTTAAACACCCTATGAACAAGCCTCTATTCATATCAGTTGGGAAGATTTCTCAAAATTATATATTTCTTGCAGATATTTACACAAGGTTATGTGTAAGTTTCTGAAGCACTTGTTTGGTGTTAAACGGCTAGCATAAATAATAATGATGGTGTTAGTCCCATAATGCCCAGGGTTCATCTTTTATGTCAACTTTGGCTGAGGCCTGCTGCTCAGACCTAACTACCTCGGCCCTCTTACTGTGTTCACTTTCCCAAGAAAAAGTCGTATTTGTTTAAAGTTAAATCGTAATAAGCAGTATTTAATGATATTCAATTTGTGCTACAGTAATTTCAGTTTTAATAATTTTTTTTAAAATCAAAATGTATTAAATTTAAAATGCTAAGCAACAAAATCAGGCCTAGATTTTCTATCCTGTGAATATTTGAAAGGGTTAAAGGGTTAATGTGTAGGCAAATACTCAGGCAAGAATCAGATACATTGTAACCAACACAAACTAGCAATAATTAGTCACAAACTAAAGACAAATGTGTTGCCTTTTGCAAGGCAAAGCGACCTGGTTCCGAAGATCAGCATGGCGGCTCAAATCCAGGGCCACTCGGGCCAGTGACAAATGCAGACACCAATGTGGCGGACGGTCAAAGGCATTTATTTCTTATTCTGAGGGGTTATATAGGTCAGGGGACAGTACTACAATAAAGGGGGCCTTACATTACCATCTATGGTCAAAAGAGGGTAGAAAACTAACGGGGTTGGTGGAATTCTTCACTGGAACTAGGGGGAGCTACATTCTTGGGTGATCTTATCAGGAAAGGGGTTGGGGAAGAAAGGAATTTCTGCTGTCTTTCCGTAACATCGCGAGATCTTCCGAGGCGCCTTACTGTATCTCACTACACAAATGAAGATGAAATGTGGCAAGAAATACAGAACAGAACTTGCAAAAATGAAGGACAGAGCTTGCTAAAAGCAGTGAGGAAATCACTAAAACAGCAAACAAGACTGCACATGCCTAGAGGAGAAATATGAAAAGGGCATGGGGATGAAGACCTCCAGCCTTCATCAGGAGACCACCGAGGAAGATGCAAAGCCTTCCTCAGAGGGTCCACAGCGGTGCATTGTGCCTGTGCCTCATGCATGCTAATGGAAACAGTGAGTTTTAAGAAATAGTTTGCATAACCACACCTTTTCTAAGGAAAACTATGAATATGCATAACCCTTTCTGTGTCTGCCTTTATTTTAAAAAAGGCTCAAGTCTCTGATATCTTGGTTAGAAAACAATTAAATTGAGAGTACAGCAGTGTTGGGGAGGAAACAAGAAAGCCTTATAAATATGATTGCCTGGCAAAAGATTTTGAGAATATAGAAACTATAGGCTGGATTGAAATGAAAGCAAGCTTTGAGATCCCTTAGTTACTTAACAACGGGAAAACAATGGTATGGCTGGCTGAAGGTAATTCTCTTAAGTAAATATAGTTTTAGGTTATAAAGGAATTGCAGTGAGATAGCAGCCACAGGACACCTAAATCTTTCAGAGGAAAAGAATTTATTGCCCTCTTATCAGAAGAAACGAACTTCTTCCCGCTTGGAAGGCACCGTTAGGACTTGGGGAAAGAAGTTGACACTGACCAGACAGATTCCTGTATTTGAATAGAATTTATGCATCATGTATCAAGTGTATGAATATGCAACAGGCTATTGCTTTTAAGGGTTAATCCTTTGTTAACAGGGGTCCCTTTTCAGGCTCGTGCTGCCAGAAAAGGGTACCCGGACATCCGTAACTCTTTCTACTCTCGTAGCTCTTGCCTCTTAGCTCTTACTCTTACTCTCTCATCCTCTCTACCTCTCTCTTCTCTCGGGCCTGCTCTGAGCTGCGGTTGGCAGCTCCCAGCAGGGCCCTGCACCCATGCCCTTTGCAATAAACTGCAAATTCCATGACCTGGCTTCAGAGATCTCTCGTCTCCATCCGTCCTGACCGTGCTGACACCCCGTTGCTCCTACACAGAAGCAGTTTAAGCTGCTTTTCTCTTTAAATTGTTTCTATAAGACTAGCATAAATTATGTTCAGATTGAAGCAGTGATGAAGAGAGGTCATTCGTTTGTGAGCAATTGTCCAAACTTTGCAGCAGAACTGCAACTTACACTGTTCCATCTTGTCCTGGTTTTAGGGCAAATTTGGGAGAAAACCTCCAAAAGTGGCCCCCCTGGATAGACAACCTACACGGCCCCTCCTCCCAGCCAGTTCAGGAAGGATTCCTTGGAGAGAAGTGGAAAGAACCTGTTTATTTAACAGGCAAAGCCCTGCCCCAGCACACAAAATGAACAGTACCGGATTGAAGCGATACACAGAATAAATAGACTCCACAACCTGGTGTAGTTATGAAGTGGGTATGTATGTAAGCGTCCAGCACAAGTGAGATAATTCTCGGAAAAAAACTTGTACCCCGAGCTGCAGTTTCACCCACATTTTTATTTACAAAGGTGTTCCATATGCAGTACATTGCACAACTTTCTCATGCATATTCAATCCCTGGCCCCGCCTGTCCTCGTTTCGTATGCTAAATAGGTCCACGCCCTTCTGGGCATGCATGGTTTGCTGTGGTGGTCGCTCGGGGTCTCTTGGGGGTCTCTGAGGCTGAAGATTTTTGGTCTTCCTGATGATTGAACTTTTGAACTTTTCTCCCTTGCACGTGCGCTTTAGGTCTTTTG
This sequence comes from Emberiza elegans, assembly GCA_024865655.1. Taxonomy (NCBI): domain Eukaryota; kingdom Metazoa; phylum Chordata; class Aves; order Passeriformes; family Fringillidae; genus Emberiza; species Emberiza elegans. The sequence continues at coordinate 264,991 of JALJVW010000185.1, forward strand.
GTGCTTATCGGAGTCTGTCCGTCAGTGCTAATAGCTATAGAGTCAGAGGAGCTCCCTTATCTAGGTTGTTTGTGTCCTCTGGTGTTGTTCTTTATGCAAGGAGCTTCAGAAATTTACATTTCCTATGCCCTTTGAACTGTGACAGAGGTTTCTTTAAGTAAAAGGCTAACTTATTTTGTTAATTTCTAAAATTTCTGTTTCAGGATGACAAAACTGATTCGCTGCTCTGAAGAGATGACAAAATCAGAAAGTCTCTCCGGTGGGTGGTCACTCTGTTATCAGTCCTTCTGGCACTGGGAAAGGCTGCAGAGTACCTCTGGCAAGCTGGTGTTTCCCAGGGTCCTAGTCTGGAGCAGGGCCGAACTGTTCCAAGAAAAGGGAAAGAAAAACGATCCAGGGAAAACTCGGACTGCCTCAGCCAGCTAAACTAACTAACTAACTGACTGACTAACTAACTAACTAACTAACTAACTAACTAACTAACTAACTAACTAACTAACTAACTAACTAACTAACTAACTAACTAACTAACGAACGAAAAAGCAAAAGGACCGTAGTGTTCTGCCCCATCCATGCCCAGACAACAACAGTGGAGTTCTGTGTTCCAGCAGACTGGGAAGGAGTGAGTGAGGCTGATAACAAAACTCTGCATTTCTTCTTCTCCCACTTTCCTCTCAGAGCCAGTCTTGAAAGCACAGAATATAATATCCAGCATAAACAGAACAAACAGCTGGGGATACAAGCATCATAACGTCACCCTAGGACAGTGATACAGGTACAGAAAGTGGTGTAGGTCCTCTGGCATTGTGCATTTATAGAGCAGGTCCCTTCCCACACAGGTCAGTCAGGCAGATGCTTCTCCTGCTTTGTCCAAGGGAAACTGATAACCAAACACTTTGTCAGCAGTCTCTTTTGGAAAGAAGGAAAACTGGATGATTTACAAGCAAGCTGCTGAGCCTGAATGGAGCCTGAGCAGTGGAGGACAGAGTGGACACAATAGATAAAGTCCTCACTGAAGAAATAATTGCTCCTGTTTTTCTGGTGCCAGCTGTAACAGTGCTCCACTGTCAGAAACTCTTGGGAGAAAAGTATCATTAGGGATAATTTTCTTCCTCTCTCTTTTTAATTTCAGTTTTCTTTTATTATTTTATTATTTATATTTCTATTTAATTTTTTTTATTACCCCTTTTCCATTTCCATTCTTGCTTCCTCCAAACATCTCCTGACTCATTCCAGCAACAGCCAAGGTCACATCCACCGAGTCTAAGTTTGCGCATCCACTGAATTCGGATGGTTCTCCCTGCAGTGCTTTGTTCTCCCCTGTGAGACAAAGTGGAAATTTTCCAGAGTAGAAATCCATTTTGATTTATGTGAAATGTACATCTTTGAGTTAAGTCTGTAGCTTGAAAATGTAGCTGTTTATTCTGACTGCCTTTTCTTGTATAAAACCCATGCTCAGAGAAACTTCTACAGCCAAAGGACAGAGATAAGGGGGGCAGACAGAGAGACTGTTACAAGAGAGGGCAGCCTGACCCAGGAATTCTTTCTGATAAAGAATTAGCATCAAATGCCACTTGAAAACAGTAGAATGAATACGTATGAACCTATTGTGAAATTGCATGCATATGTATTTGAGAGGGGGATAAAAAAGGATCTGGAGTTCCCAGAGGTACACATGGCATTTTAGGGGAATGATTCCTACATGTGTCCAGCGCTGTAATAAACGTACTGGCTTTACAACTTTCACAAAAGTTGTGGAATCTGTTTGCTTCTGCAAATCACCTGCTACTCTTACAGACTGGAGAGGGTCCAAAGGAGGGAGAGACAGAGATAATCAAAGGACTGGAGGACCTTTTCTGTGAGGGAACACTGGAGCAGTTGGGTCTTTTCTTCCTGGTGAACATGGGGTTCATCATATCATTCCAGCATTTAGAGCAGAGATACAAAGAGGACAGAGCATCTCTGCTCACAGAGACCCACGTGGAGAAGACAGGGAGCAACAGTGCAGGTAACACTGGGAGGGGTTTTGTGCCAACAGGAAAAAGCAATTCTTACAGTAGGAACAAGCCTTTGCTGGAACAACCTCCCCAAGATGTGGCAGAGTCCCCCTTGCTGGGGGATTGTAAGCTGCAGCTGGACAGGACTCCAGGGAATGTCACCAAGTCTCCCTCCCCTTCCCACAGAAAGTTTTACCTTCTGAGGTGCCTCCTGCCCTGGGCTGTCCTGCGGCTGTGTCCTTGCAGCAGAGGGCCACACTCACTGCTCTGTTTCCCAGGCAGATTTTCAGTTCCCTTGTCGGAACTCAGTACATTCCTCCAGGTGTCCAGAGTTGCTGAGGACCCCGTCGGGGGCTCGTAGACCCTGGCATGGAGCCCAGAACACCTGGGGATTTGATTTAGACCCGTGGAGCAAGTTGCCAACTTTGTATGAGGACCTTCCAACTTTTTTCACACTGACTGCCACCAGCAAAGGAGATGACCTTGGGCTCAGCAACTCAGCCGCCTTGGCTGGCCTGTGCCACATGTTGCTGCCCTGGTGCATCTGGCTGTGAGCAGGGCAATGCCGGGTGAGAGGAGAGCTGGGCAGACACACACAGACTCCAGGTAATTTCATGCTAAATGCATGGTTTAAATATGTAGGGCTTTTTCCTCTCTCCAGGGTTCTAGAAATGTAACATTGTCTGAAGTGCAATCAGTGCACACTTGACCTTTGAGAATGATACACATAAAAGTGTTATAGAAGGCAATTCACAGACGTCAAGTGTGCTTAATTCACATTTTAGATAATTGGTTGGATTTGATAAAATAGAAACTGTCAGTAATTACAAAAGTATGGCTTGATTTTGATTCTGGTCTGCATTTTGTTCATTTTGAAGCTTGATTCTTTTTGTACCTCACTGAATTACTTTTCCTTTATCTTTGCTTCTTTGTATTCTACTTAATAGTCACTGTTTCTATTCAAGAAGTGGTTTTCTTCAGTTTTTGGTACGCTATTAACAAGTTCTTTCTGTCCTCATCTTGCTTTCCCTTAGTAGTTTTCTCTTGCCTATTACCTTTGGTTTTATTTATTCTTAATGGTCTCAATAGAATAGATGGCTGTTAGAAAACAGCTATCATAGCACTTATATAAACCAAACTTAACCGTGTGTTGAGTCACTATCAGATTTAGCATGCTTAAACTTGTAAATTTACTTGAAGAATTGTGATAACAATGACTCTGTTATGTTCTCCAAATTAACTACATTTCTGTTTGCCATAAATGGTTTAATTGCAACAGTGGAAATGTTGCCAGGTAAAATTTAGGGGGAAAGAGAACTAAGAATGACAGTACAGTTTACATATAGCCCACTGCATGTTAGCAACTTGATGTCACAAAACTCTCTTGGTGAAGGTAAATGCAGGAGAAGCAAGGGCAAAAGGAAAAACAAAAGCCATATTAGAGATTACCAAGGAATATACACAACACAGAGCTTGGATGCATTTTTGTGGTACCTGCCAATAGTGTAAAAAGATTCTGAATAAGGTCCCAGCAGAGGCATCATCATTACCTGTTTGGACATCTTACGGTTACATTTGTCTACCTCACATCTTTAAAACCCTCTGGGGCCCCAGTATCATCATGAGATGACATTTAAAGTTCTTCCTAAGGCCGAGCATTGGAAATTACTAAGGATCTATTTTATGATTTTATCTCATGACCAACTGTAACTCAGCATCTTTATTCTTAATACTTTGCAAATGAATAGCTAAATATTTATATGTACACTTCTGCATACAATGGCCCGGGGGATCTGTTACAGTTTATTTGTATTCATGATCAGTGGCTCTGTTTCTGAAATAATTTTGGTAGTGTGACTTTTTTCCCCAAGATTTTCAGTGGCCTCAAGTATTGTATTCACATCATTCTCATGCATATTATATGCTTGTCAAAGCAAGCTCAAGCAGAGAAAGCTAATGTTAAAAACACATGGAAATGTTACAAGAATTTAGGATGAATAGGAGTGATCCTCATCCAGCAAGCTTCTTGCTTGAGGGAATATGGGGACACAACTTCCCTCAGGCTGGCTTTGGTTAGCAAATCATTTGGTACAGAGTAATTGGAAGGACAGGGTGCTACAGGAAATGTGGTGAAGAAAAAGCACTAAAACACATAAGTAAAATTTAGGGCCAGCTCCTCAGCGTAAATTTAAACTAGATGCAGCTTTCCTCCTACATGTTGACTTAAGCATTTGATTCAAAAAAATTGTTGACCTACACTTGAGGGGTTTCTGAGTGTTTCTTGGTTTTAAATTGTATTTATCAGGATCGTTCTGTCATTTGATATTTAAGCAAATGGGAGCATAATACACTTTCTGAAATATGTGAATTGGAAGCATCTATGAATGGGTACTGAATACTCAGTCACTCACTAGAATTTAGGCTGCAATTGACTAAGATAACATTTATTTATTTTAGGTGCATACCTTCTAATGGAATGCTTCACACATAATTATGCTTCACACAGGGACAAATGCTTCACACAGGGACAAATGCAAATATATGTGATTCATTTTTTGCATTGTCCAAATGGAGGGGCCAGATGGGCAATTGGCAAGTGTGCGCCCATTTGTATTAGATTATACGGAACCCCTGTGGGGAAGGGACCTTTTAGCCCAATGGGGGGCCAGAATTGATCTCCCAGTAGCTCCCCAGGTTTTTCGGGCAGCGGCCACTGAAGAGCGCCCTACCTGGAAACTGAATTGGAAGTCAGATAAACCAGTACAGGTAGTACAGTGGCCACTAAATAAACAAAAATTGAAGGCGCTCAACGAGCTCGTTCAGGAGCAACTACTTAAGGGTCACCTGGTGGAGACAATGTCTGAATGGAACTCCCCAGTCTTTGTTATCAAAAAACCCAACAAAGAGAAGTGGCGACTCCTGACCGACCTCCGCCAAATTAACAATATTATTGAAGATATGGGTTCCCTTCAACCAGGGATGCCGTCCCCAGTGATAATCCCCCAAAACTGGGATTTGGCCGTGATAGATATAAAAGATTGTTTCTTTCAAATTCCCCTGCACCCTGACGATGGCCCATGTTTTGCTTTCATGGTACCTTCCATCAACCGTGAATCCCCAAGCAAGCGGTACCACTGGCGAGTCCTTCCACAAGGAATGAAGAACAGCCCTGTGATTTGCCAGTGGTACGTAGCTTCCTTGCTGCCCCCCATTCGTACGGTCTTCGAGGATGTCACCATATTGCATTATATGGATGACATCCTTGTATGCGCTCCGAACAATGACCTACTTACCCATGCAATTGACCTGACAATCAGTGCATTGATTGCTGCAGGGTTCGAGCTGCAAGCAGATAAGATTCAAAGGATGCCACCCTGGAAATACCTGGGCCTGGAAATTACTAAGCCGACCATTGTTCCGCAAAAACTGGCAATTAAGATGAATGTCTGGACCTTAGCAGATGCCCATCAACTGTATGGGTCTTAAAATTGGGTGAGGGCCTGGCTAGGCATTTCAACTGAAGACCTAGCCCCCCTTTTTGATCTGTTGAAAGGGGGAGAGGAGCTTAGTACTCCCAGAGTTCTCACCCCAGAGGCTCAGGTAGCCCTCGAGAAAATCCAAAAAGCTATTTCGGCCAGGCAGGCTCATCGGTACCATCCGGGCCTGCCATTCAAATTTATTATTTTGGGTAAGCTACCACATCTTCACGGGTTGATACATCAGTGGGACAAGACTTTGAAGGATCAAGACTCGGAAGACTCTCTCTTAATCATAGAGTGGGTCTTTCTCAGTCACCACCGATCCAAAAGAAAGACAAGGCCACAAGAGCTGGTACCTGAACTGATCCAAAAGGGAAGATCCCAGATCAGAGAGCTGGCAGGTTGTGACTTTGCATGCATACACATTCCAATCCAATTAGACTCGGGCCAATTAAAAAAGAAGACCCTGGATGAATTGTTGGAAACCAATGAAATGCTTCAATTTGCTTTGGACAGCTACACTGGCTGGATTGCAGTTGATCAGCCAGCCCACAAATTGTTTAATTTGGAATTTAAATTGTCTGTTAAAAAGATTCAGAGTAGAACCCCTCTGGATGCCCTGACAGCTTTCACTGACTTGTCTGGAAGGTCCCACAAGTATTGCCACTGTGGAGGGTTCTCCACAAGTTGCTGAGTTGGACGCAGTCGTCCAGGCATTCGAGAAGGTCCCTGGACCTTTCAATTTGGTAACAGATTCTGCATACGTAGCCGGTGTAGTTTCCAGAGCGGAGTCCGCAGTTCTCCAGGAAGTCTCGAATCAAAATTTGTTCAATTTGCTCTCAAGGTTAGTTGATTTAGTCTCCCACTGGGAGCATCCTTTTTATGTGATGCATGTAAGGTCACACACGAACCTGCCTGGGTTTATCGTGGAGGGCAACCGGAGAGCAGATTCTCTGGTTGCCACCACGGTCATGGTGGGCCTGCTCCCAGACGTGTTCGGCCAAGCTAAGATCAGCCACCAGCTGTTCCACCAGAATGCGCCTGGCCTAGTCCGACAGTTTGGACTGACCTAAGAACAGGCCAAGGCAATCGTGGCCACATGTCCCCAATGCCAAGCTCACCAGATGCCAACCATCACAGCTGGAGCAAATCCCCGGGGCCTGGTGAGCTGTGAAGTGTGGCAGATAGACGTAACATACATCCCGTCCTTTGGGAAGTTGTGTTACGTCCATGTATCAGTGGACACTTTGTTGGGTGCTATCTTTGCTTCTGCCCACACAGGGGAGAAGGCAGCGGATGTCCAGAAACACCTTCTTCAGGCGTTTGCTGTCTTGGGCATCCCTAGGGCCCTTAAAACAGACAACAGCCCAGCATACACCTCCAGGGAGCTTCGTAGCTTCTTGCAGCAATGGGGAATAGAACATAAAACTGGCATCCCCTATTCCCCAACAGGCCAAGCCATGGTAGAGAGGGCCCACCAGAGCCTCAAAAAAGTATTAGAACAACAACACGTGGCCGTGAAGGTGGAGTCCCCCCACGTCAGGTTGTCGAAGGCTTTGTATACCATCAATTTCCTCAATTGTTCCTTCAACAACCTCAATCCTCCAATTGTTCGGCACTTTGGCAGTCATAGTCAGCTGCAACCCAAGTCCAGACCTCCGGTTTTGATCAAGGACCCTGAAACTTGGTGGACAGAAGGGCCTTTTGACCTAGTCACTTGCGGGAGAGGGTACGCTTGTATATCCACCCCCTCAGGACCCAGGTGGATTCCATCCAAGTGGGTCAGGCCCTTCCTCCCCAAGCAGACCAAGACAGCAAAACAGTTACCTCAGTCACATGTAGCATGTTGGCGGCAGAGGAAGAAATCCTCCCCTTTTACATCCCTGTTCCCCTCAGATCTCAATCTGTTAGTTGAGACTGAATCCTCTCCCCCTTCTTCCCCATTCCTTTCTGACCTCCATTTAGTTTATGAAACAAGACCATCTTCTCCCGTTTCCTCCTCATCCTCCTCAGAACTAAATCTATTATTTGAGGCAGAACCTTCTGTTTAAGTATTCCATATTTAAACTATTCTTTTTTATCTTTTAGTTCATCTCCCCGAATATACGCCCATAACATTGCTGATGGCTCTCAACCCAGTTTGTGCCCTGCTGCTGATGACTGGCGGACTCTTGATAACACCAACGGAGTCGTGGATCATCCCCCAGCTGAAAGTCAATGTTTGGGAGACTTTAGCTCAAGCATTAGGTCAAGATCACATATGCCTTGGCACAGGCTCAGCAGAGGACCCGATGTCATCTTGCCTTGTGGGGATCCCTTTTTCTCCAGGTGAGTTCCCTCCTGTCTTTAAGTTGTCCCTTGCTCCTATTTTGGCCTAGAGCCTTAAAATTCCCTTTGATTTCGACACAAAATCACCTGGAGAAACGGGGTCAAGAGGCTGGCCCCCTTGACCACCGAGCCCGTGGAATTAGAATTGCTCAGCTCTGCTAATGCCACCATTTGTTTTCAGTTTGATTCTCATTTCACTCCCGCTAAGAAGGGTGTTTTGATTGTAAAACAATTGAAAAAAGAATATCAAGGTCACCAGTGGTGTGCTGTGACTCTAAAAATCAATGCACCTACCACCACTAGGGAGACATCATTCGCCCTTCCCAGGGGAGTATTTTTGATTTGTGGCAACCGAGCATGGGCAGGCATCCCCTCTCGTCTGATCGGAGGGCCGTGCACAATTGGGAGGCTGTCGCTGTTTCCCCCAACCTGACACAAATTATTGATTGGAAAAAGACAAACGTCACGTCTGAATTGGCCAGGTCTAAAAGAGGTCTTAAAGATCTCACATCAGATTGTGACGACGAAATTACACATTGGCAGAAACCAAAAGCTATCGCCCTGACCCTGTTATTGCCTTGGGTATCGGTGGTGAAATCTCTAGGAGAATTGGGCCGCCTAGAGTGTTGGGTGGCTAAACAAGCCAATTTAACATCAGCTGTCCTTTCCGACCTCCTTATGGACGAAGAAATAACAAGGAAGGTGGCGCTCCAAAATAGAGCAGCGATTGATTTCCTGCTACTACTCCATCACCACCGCTGCAAGGAGTTTGAGGGCCTCTGCTGCCTGAACTTGTCATCTAGAGCCGAAGACGCCAGACATTCTATCCAGCACATGCAGGACATGATCCACCAAGTAAAGCAAGAGACTTCGGACTGGCTGGGGGACATTTTCAAGGGTTGGGGCCTTAGCAGCTGGGCCAGCTCTATTTTAGAAACAGTTTGTAAAGTTGTGTTTGGATTGATATTACTTTTAGTTTGCATTTCCTTAATCCGCAGTCTGGTCAAAAGACTTGTGTCCAAGCTAACCATTCCAGGCGCAAACCAGGTGGTAGCTCCCTACAGAGAGCCTGTAGAAATGACCGACGTCTCATTGGAGGCATGTCAAGCTGTGGATGATGAGCGTTGGTCTGATCTCCCACCAAGCTACCCCTGGGCCGAACAAGAATGCGATTGGATTGACCAGCCCCAAGTCACCTCTTTTTAAGTGAGATTTTATTTTCTTTTCTTTTAAAACAAAAAACGGGGAGATGTTGTGTTGTGTTCTGTTGGTTTGTTCTAGTTTCCCCCTTGTTTGTAAAATGGTTCTGCCCAAGTTCATTTTCATTTTCCCACCTTAAGTTCTGTCAATCCCCTAGTTATATTATGTAACTTTCCGTTCCCCTCCCTCTGTTTCCCATATTTGGTTGCATTCTCCTCCCTTTTCTCCTCCCCCGGCCCTAGTCAGTCACTCCCTACTCCTCCCTGCCTTCCAGAAAGTTCCATCCTTTGGGAGCTAGGATTGGCTATGGGACTGGGGCTCCTCCCTGTCCATGCTTCCATTGGGTCCCCTCTATGTCACTCCCGATAAGTTCACTCCCTCTCCTTCCCTCTATTGGTTGTCATCTGTACTGCTCCCCCGACCTCCTCTTACTATAAAATCTGTAAGCCTCGTTGATACATTGTCACTCCCTGGCTGACGGAGTCACTGCCTGGCTGACTCCATCCAGGCATTAATCCTGACTGTCCCCAGAGAGTGTCCGTCTCTCCTTCTCGCCTTTTCTGCAGCCAATTCCACCTAAGCAGCGTGATCTCGTCCACAGCCCAAAGCCTTTAGCTGCTGAGGGGGTGTCTGTAGGAGCAGTTCTGGGGCCCTGCCACTGGGACTGACTCCTCACTGCTGCAGAGGCAGCTGGCCGCCCTAGCTAGCCAGACGCCCATTGATTCAAGGCCGCTGACCCGCTGCACCTATGCAGTATAGAGAAAAAAACCCCAATGGTTAAATCATGTAATGTGCTATATCATATTTATTTATTAAGTAATAAAATAAGTTTATTATTTTTATATATCATGTAATGCTAAATCCTGGTTTATTGCTTTCCTATTAAAATGTCATTGGTGGATACCTGAGAGAAAATACATAAGGCAATGAGTTAAATTAAGAAAGTTACATAAAATTTTTGACTATTTTTCTGACAAGATTTTTTTAAGATTCAGAGGTAAATAACAATCATTTGGTACACGAAGTTGGTGAAACTGCATTTTGCCGTTTAGTCAGAATCTTTGATTAGCTCTATCCAGTGATTTCTAGATCTGGCTGAAATGAAGCAGCTTTTTACAGACAATATATGGAAACTTTGAGGGAGAGATTAAAAAGGCATTGACAGATCCTGATATCTGATTTATTGGGGTATTTAGCCATGTGCATAAGCACATGAACTGCAATGAACTGTGACAGGATCCATTTGCCTAAAGGATCTGGCTTAACTTGGAATGTACAACTTGGAAAGAAGATTCCATGGACATAGACAATGAAGTAAGCTTTAAAAACTTGACAACAGCAGAGGAGAACTAGTGAAATCCTTACTCAGAAATGAATAGATAATGTGCTTTTTTCTAAAATTATAAGAGCATATTTGTTTGTGCCTCACCTCTGCCTAATGCTTTCTGTGGTGCAGCACCAGGATCCATCCAAGACCAAATCCAGATCCAGACAAATCCCTCAGATAATCACACCTTACCCCTCTGCTCCTCTGACTCAGTGAGCTGCGGAAAGGCGTTGCTCCAACCCAACTGTTTTCCTTTGGGGGCCATTCCAGATTTTGAATTCAATGGCTATGTTTGGCAAAGGACATGTACACTGTGTCATGACGTAGTTTCTGTGACATGGGTCAGCCACAGGATCCATCTCCTTTTGCCTCTCTGTTTTGATTTACTCAGCTGTGAAGAAGTAGCTGTGTACATATGTTTGGATTACAGGCCTGTGAGCAAATGATTCATCTTGCTCACTGTGAAGACAGGTGGGAAAAATTGAAGAAAAAGACTGCTTTTATACAAAATTCAATACTAATTTCATAGAAAATCACTAAAGAGCTGATTAATGAAGATCAGTTAATGCTTCCTAATTATATTGATGGCATTTACCCAGTGCCCTTAATTCATTGTGCATTAAGGAGAAGTTGCTAAGGTTTTCAATTGAAGGCTTTGTTTACTCCCAGTCCTTAATTTCAAGGTTGTCATCCATGCAGTGGAATTTCCTTTTGTTTTTTTGCATTAAGAGTTCAGTGTAAATAACTTGGCTGGTTAAAACCAAAGTACAAGGAAGGCTCCAATGGTATTACGATAAAGATCTATGGGCAGAAATGTCCTTAAGGAAAAGAGGAAAACACCATTATATAAGTGTTGCAGCGTTGATCCAAAAAAAAGGAGAACGAGGATGATGGCATTCAAAAGTGACCAATATGATTTGATAATTTCGTAATTGCTGGAACCGGATATTACAAGAGGTGAAAAAAATCTGAAAAACCTAGAGGAAATGCTCCTGGATCTGAATCCTGATTTCTCCACTGTACAGCTGCTTATGGCCTCTGTTCTAATTTCCATCCATCTACAAAAAAAAGGTGAAATTACCACAGAAGCTTTCTTTCCAGACTGATGAAAGGGAGCAGGAAAATAGACAACAGAAGTGGTAATACACTAAGAGTAGAGACTTGTTTCAATGTAATAATCCAAGGCATAATTTTTGGCATAAATCCTATTTCAGGAAAGAATTTAAGCATATATTTAAGTCCATCTTTATTGACACAATGCATTTAAACATATGCTTCAGATGACATGTGGGTCTAAATTCAAAGTAAATATAATATTGAAATATATGTGCAAACTTACAATGATTTTTTTTAGGATTCCCAAGTGAGGATAACTTCAAAACCATTTTATTTTGTCTTAAATTAACATTGATTTTGTGCACAAGAAAGTTATCCAAGATATTGCCAGCCAGGGGGTCTATGCACAAACCACGAACAGGACGGGACTGCTGAGGAACGTGCCTCGAGTTGTTTGTTTTCCAGCATCAGTCTCATTACATGGTTATGACAATGGGAAGATGCCAGCAGCTCACATCTCTGGAAGCAGACAAAGAACTTAATGGTACAACTTACTTGAAAAGTTTTTTGACCAATCACACAAAGCAAAAGCATATTGACAGTAGTTCTATCCAACCATTATAAGCACACGTACCCTTAGTTAAAACAGTGCTTGTTTATTTCAAATACAATACCTACTTGTAAGCCTTTAAACACAATGCACAGAGCCCCATAATGAAGCTTAGAACTTCCTCATATCTTGCTAGATGTACTTTTCTGTAGCTCAGGGAGTTATTCTAGCCAAGTGTTAATACACAGACCTTTGTTGTATTTGTTCTTACTTTTCTACTTCCTGTATAACTTTTCTGCTGACAAATCTTATGGCTACTGCTTAGCTCTAACCACAGGAGATTAGTACATGATCTGGGTCCCAAGTGCAAAATAAGCATTCAAATGTCATGTATTATTCAAAGCATGAGATATTTCAAGTATGAAAATATATAGTTAGCTGCTTCTCTAACAAAAACAGTTTCCTATCTTATGAGCTGGAGATGACTTGAACAATTTAGAAGTGATTTATCAACCCTTTGGGGTGATTTCAAGAGACCTCTCCACAGCTCTCCCACAGCTTTCTGAAATATATGAATAGTATTTATTCTATGCAGTCATTTGTAAAGAAGAAAATCATTTCTTATGCTCAATAAACAGAAATTCATTTGTTCATTATTCATGAAATTCATCCTAATATCACAGAACAATGAAAGTAAAATCAGAACGATATGCTTCTATTTACAATGGGATTTTTATAACGTCTTTCTCTGCTAAGACATATTTGATGGGATTTTTTAGCTTTTTCACCTGTACTTTCAGAATGCAGTCTGCTCAGAATAGTGAGGGACTTTCTACTAAGCTGTTCAGCCACAGAGCATTGACAACAGCCTTTGTGAAAGTATGAATTGACTTGTGAAAGTCAATTAGAAATCAGTATTTGGTTAGGGATTCGTATGCACACAACATCCAGACACCTCGCCAGTCAGATTGTCTCAACACAGATGTGTGTAGATTTATTTTACCCACAATTTCTTCATTACCTTATCACAGAATGAGATCCCTACAACTTACGGACAAATTCAGCACTAGGGGTATTCGGCCCTCTGCTGTCATTTTTTAGTAGCCTGCTGATTTCCTGCTTGTAGATAATTGTATTACAATGTGCCATAAACCCATTGCATAATTAGTGTAAACGCATCTCAGTACTTCTATTTCCCTTCTTCCTAAGGAATGAAAATTGATTCTTGCACCCCTCCTTGCAGTCCTTTGACATCGACAACAACTGCTCCTTGTCACATCTTATGGGCACGTGAGTGTGACATGGCTGGCACAGGTTCCAGCAGTGCAAACAGAAAGTGCACAGGGACTTTTGTTGTCTAGTAAGTAAATTACTATGGCAGTCATGATGTGGATTACACACACACACAAAACAAAAACAAAACAAGCAAAAAAACCCCACCAACCAAAACAATCTGAAATTCTAGATTTCCATAGATCAGAAAAACAAAAAACCCAAACAAATGTAAAAAAAGATGAAAAATTTAAGTCTTTAGTTATCAAGAGATCAGAAAAATTTAAAAAGCAAACAACACAACAAATCAATCCAGGTACACCTTTGCGGGATTCCTGCCTGAGAACCTGTGAGACTGTATGTTCTCAGGCTACTCAAGACTTCTTTTATTCTCTAGCCTGCCCTGTGAGCCACTGCTGTGTTTCCCTACTCTCCATTTCTCTGTTCCCAGCATTTCCCTACAGTGTGGCAGAAGAAATAGGAGCATGCCTTGAAGTCATCCCGCATACTACCGTGGTCTCTTTTGATTTTGATTTGGAAAGGGAAATGCAGTGCTTCTCACCACTGTGACAAACCCGAATCAGCAGGAGAACCCCGAATTCACAGCTCATGTGAGGGACAGCCCGGGAGCCCCAGCCGCAGGCTGGAGGAGCCCCCTGCCCGCCGTGCTGGGGCTGGCAGCTGTGCCCCTGCCCGGCGCCGCAGCCGGGCCCGCCAGCCTGCGCCCCACACGCCGCTCCCTGCCCTGGGCCGTGCGGGCCGGCTCGGCCGCTGCTGGGCGCAGGGAGCGCCCGGCCGAGGGGCAGAGCCCGCGCCGAGCCTTCCCTGTCGGTGCTCCCCGCAGCTGCTGGAGGACGAGAGCCGAGCAGCCGAGCACCTGCGCTGGGCCCTGCCCTTCCTGCAGAGCCCGCAGAAGCGCCTGCGACAGGCGGCCGTCAGGTTGATCGGTGAGCCAGCAGTCCCTCCAATACCTGCGGTGCCCAAGGCAGGACTGACCAATGCCTAATGTTTTGGCCATATTGTGTTTGAAATTATGGTTACATCTGCTTCTGTGTCAATTATGAGTTTCTTTGTAATAGAATCACCATTAGGATGTGTCAGGGTTACCTGTTTGTCTGGTTTATGTCTTGTGATGTCTATGGCTCAATATATGTCTGGTTTAGCTGTGGAACCAAAGCTTCTTGTTCCCCATTCCTTGTAGTCTGTACAGCGGACACAAGACTTAAAAGGAATAAGCTGAGCAATTCGTGAACCTTTGGGAATAGATAAAGGAGGGAAAAAAGTTCTAACCATTGTTGCAGACATCTTTTTATTAAAAACCTTTCATTAGGATTTTTCCTGCTGAGAAGTTGAGAGGCTCCAGCAACAAAATGTAAACAATGGTTATCTGCTGCTGTGGAATGCAACAGGTGGATCCGTGATTGGTCTCGGGTGGATGTTTGGATTGAGTGACCACTCACGGCAGAGCTAGCTCTCTCTCTGTCCCAGCCACAGACCTTTGGTATTCATTCCATTCTATTCTTAGCTAGCCTTCTGAGAGAAAACCTTTCTTTCTATTTCTTTTTAGTTAGTTACAATGTATTTTATATATATATCATAAAATAATAAATCAAGCCATCTGAACATGGAGTCAACATTCTCGTCTCTTCCCTCACCTGAAGACTCCTGTGACCACTGTCACAAACCAAAATTTTAACAACCCCTTGATAGTCTGCATCAATAACCCCAGGAATTACATCCAATCCCTTTTTACTGGCAGATGATCTCCCTAACAGAAAAGCACTAAGCCCTTTCCCCAAGGGTCTTTTTACATTAGGATCTATCAGGTGTACAGCAGAGTCGTGATGGTAACATCTACTGCGGTTTCCATGTCCACTCTGGCGCTTCTAGAAGTTGACAATTTGAGTGAACAAAGTCCTCCTCTTCCATGGGAGGCTGGGATATCCAGGCAGCTCTCCATATTTCTTTTGGCACACATGGAGAGGGCGTGTTCCAAGGCCTGTTTCCCTGGAACTGACATATTTAGTATTGTGGTTCTCTTTTTCCCAGATCAAACAAACTTTTTTCATAGTTGCAGAGCAACACTGACTCCTAACATGTCTGATTTTACTACATCCAAAGCACTTAATGTTGTTTCTTCATCTCTCTTTTGCAGTTTAGAAACAATGGCTTTACTGCATCCTGTACTGCAGCAGCTACATAGGCTGCTTTTTGTCTTTCTGTAGTTCCAGACATAGGTTCCAACATTTCTAAAACATCAGCTCCCTTCTTTAATGCTCCCAAAATCGGACGAGTTTTATCATTAGCATTGTCAAAAGCAAACATATTAAACAATTTTACTTTTGTATCTGAATCCAAATCAGGATGATCATAGATAGCTTCATGCAATTTGTCTACAAATTTTTCAAAGTCCTCATTCCTTCCTTGGTAAATCTGCATAAAAGACATGGTGTGTAACTTATGTGGAAGTGCAAGGAGAGCATTATATGCTAGTTGTTGGCTCATCTGTAAGACTTGATCAATGCTCTTAGCCTGGGCAGTGGCAGTAGCCCAGGGCCCTTTGCCAAGTAACTGTTGTGCTGTTAAACTATCCAGAGGATCACCCTGCACTCTAGGTCTTGCTGCTTCTTGAGCACACTTTTCCTCCCAGCTTTTACGAAACATCACCTGCTGATGGCGTGGCATTATAAGTCTTTTTAGGGGATGCACATCAGCTGGAACTAATGTGTTAGATGGAAAAATATACTGCAGAAGTGACTGCGCAAGTTGGGATTTTCAACCAAATTGTGAAATTGCAGCTCTCAACTTTTCTAAAATCTTCCAATCAAAAGGTTCTCAAACTCTACTTGCAGCAGTAGTTACTGCAGGAAAAGCTTCTACATCATTTGAGAGAAAAGCCCCTTCTGCAATAGCTTCTGGAATAACTTTTTTCTACTTTCGTTTCTGAGCTGCTTCGATTTCAGGGTCACATTCCAACTCTAATTCCACATTCTTTACAGTGTGAGATGGAGGATTTTGTTTAGCCGGCTTGAATGCTGGCTCAGAGACAAAATGAGAGGGTGGCAACCGCGTCCCTGGGTGTCTGTCTCAACCTTACTATCATTGGCAAGTCTATTTTCTCAAAAGAATAGTCTCTTTTGGGGACAACTGAATCCTTGTGTTGAATTACCAATTTTTGCAAATTTTCTACTGAAGATTTTAAATCCTCTTTCACAGAAGCACTATTCATAATATCTCCTTCCTTATTCTTTTCACTTACAGCATGTTTCGTTTCTGTTATCAATAGCTTTTTAACTCTGAGTACAACTGTCCTTTGTTCTGCAGCCTAACCCCCCTGAAGAGGCAGCAGCTTCATCATTCTCACTCTGAGCTGGAGGAGCAGTGGGTGTAATGCTCGATTCTGAGCTGAGGGCTTGTGCACTACGTGAGGGAATATCTAAGGTGGTAGAAAACAGTTACTGAAGTCACTGGAAATGCCTGAGGCTGCTCCGACTCAGAGGCGAGAGCCGTGCAAGCTGCAGCAGCAGCTTTCCTCTCTGCCTTTAAGGCTTGCAGCACCTCTATGACAGTTTTCTCCAAAGTAGCATATTTAGACACTTCTTTTGCCTCCCTCCTGCCAGATGCAATACTGTCCCACAACATTCGCCCCACAGCTTCTCATGTCGAAATCTCCAAAGCAACCTGTGCTCCTGCTGTGAGCCTATGGTCCCAAGCCCAGTGTAATAGTCTCTTCAAATTGGAAGCATCACACTTTTGTTATCTCTTAGAGAGGATATGTTGGAGGAGTTTCTGAATACCTTCCCTTTCATGTTCAGACCCCATCTCCTCCCCAGCCGCTCACCTCGATCAGGGACCAGATTGAAGTCATCTCCAATTAGAGCTCCAGCAAGCTTTTTCTCTCACTGGGGCAGTGAGGATACTTTTGACCAGCTTCTCTGCTCCTCGAAGGCTGGCTCTGATCCTCTGCACAGCAGCCAATCTGCCGTCCTCGAGTGCCTCTCGTGCTACGACATTGGGCCTGCCCGCGTTCTCCACCAGAAATGTGGGGTGCAGAGGTTCATGGACATCACACCATAACCAACATGATCCAGTGAAGCCAAATTTATTATCCCTAAAAAGACTCTATTTATAATAAATCTCTACTGTCCACGCATCTCTAGCTAATACATGATTGGTTAATCCGAGCTGTTCACACGTCTAAAACAGAATGCTGATTGGATCATCTAATTTTTCACATGCCTTGCTGTGGTTGTCTGGCCCACCCATGGCTCACTTTCCCAAGCTTGCTGACAAACTTGCTGAGTCCTGATGACTCTTCTTCGTGTACCTTTTCCGAGGATATACCGACCCCGTTTCTGAATATGTCCATAATTCATTCTTTGTGAACGTGTTCATTGTCCATTATTACAAGCAGGCTGGATTGTGTATCGGCTGAATATGGCCATTGTCTTGCCACAACTCCTCAACCTGCAAAATATTCTCAACACTTAAGAAACCCTGGCGAGGCTGAATTGATCGTGCTCCTTGCAGCACAGGCACTCCAGCTGGAGCTCATCTTCATTCCCGAGTCTGTTTCCATGTGTCGCTTCAGGCGCGCAGTCCCGGGCCCCTCCAAACACGAGCTGCCCACTGCCTCTGCACGTGCCTGAGCTCCTGCCTGCACTCAGGGCAGAAAATGAGGCTGTTTCCAGCCAGGGAGCGGAGCCCTGTTCCCGCAAGAGGCCTGGTGAGCCCCTTCCAGCACGCTCCACCGTGCATGCAGCACTTCTCCTGCCCACCCAGAACGCTCCTGGGACAGCAGGACACAAGCTGGCCGGCTCTGGACTCAGCACACCCCAAACAGAGGGCCAGGAAGACGCAGTGGCTGTTTTGCAGCCCTGCCCAAGAGAGGTGGGAAGGGTCTCCTCCCTCTGGTCTCACTTGCTTGGGTTTCTGACTGGGCCTGAGGCAGGGGCTGCCATTCCTCACCTGTGGGGAGACCAGAGCTGCCAGAACCACACCGAGCCTGCAGGCACTGCCTGACAGCGCTGCGGCCACTGGGACGGTCGTGCCTCTGAGGCTCAGCCACTCTGCTGCAGCTGCTGCTGCTGCTTTCAGGCACACCCAAAGCTCACTGTTAGGCCAAGACGGTCTCTGCTTCTGCCCTCTTCCTGTCCCTGTGTAGGGATGGAGCATTGCTGTGCTTTCAGGAAGCTCTCTGTGAAAAACTTGCAGCATTGCAAGCTCCTCTGCCCTCCATAGATGCATGCTGTAGAACCCCTCACAG
The DNA here is from genome assembly GCA_024865655.1 of Emberiza elegans. Classification (NCBI taxonomy): domain Eukaryota; kingdom Metazoa; phylum Chordata; class Aves; order Passeriformes; family Fringillidae; genus Emberiza; species Emberiza elegans. Next base: position 283,466 of record JALJVW010000185.1, read on the forward strand.
CTGCCTTCAGAGCATTCTCAAGCTGGCTCTTCTAAAACCCAGGGTCCTTGTTCCCTTCAGCATGCCCAGCATGACCGTGAAATCCACAGTGCTGTGCAACTGAAGCAGCAGGACAGGGACCTTTGCAGCCTGAGCTGCCCTTGTTCCTCTCTGCCCGTGCACAGAACACAGCGTGGAAGAGAACAGCAGCAGGGCCCTGCCTGTCCCCGGGTTCAGGATTTGTGCTGCTGCAGCTCCACGGACACGTGGGTAAAGTGACAAAGCCAAACTGTTTATTAAGGGAAGGCAAAGCGAAGGGGTGAACTGGGAGGCAAAAAAGGGCATGGGCAAGGCCTGGGGGCTGGAGAGAGGGAGAGGGGGAGGCAGGGAGGGAGGGAGGCACGGAGGCAGGGAGGAAGCTGCCAACAGGGAGGGAGATGACAGGAGCTCCTGGAGCTTCCCACAAGCTCAGCTGTGACCAACAAGAGCTGTGCATGGAGTTCCAGCTGGTCCCCTGTGCTCTGCAGGTGGTCTCATCTTCAATGGGAACTGGGGGCTGCCGAAGGACACGGGTTCTTCTGATCCTGCAGACGAAGTTCGGCAGCTCTTGCCTCGAACTTCAGCTGGACAAACTGGTTGATGAAGGAGGGGCACTCGTATTCCCTCAGGGCTTGAAGGGCTGGAAAAAAGAAGCACAGAGCCAAGGTTAGAGGCCGGATTGCGGGAATCCAGGGAAACACTCCTGCCAGGGCCATCTCAGCCGGCTCCTGCTATGGCCAGAAGGGAGCCGGAGACAAGGGCTTGGGCGGAAGGGCTGCTGGCCTCAGAGTGCGTGTGCCCTGAACGCTCTCCGGGCTCTGCCCCGCCGTCCCGCACAGGGCAGAGCCCGCGCAGCCCGGGCGGGATTGTAGCTGCGGAGCCAGGATTTGCAGCTGTCCCCGGGCGGCCCGCGCTGGCACCCTCGCTGCTGCCCCTACCACCTTGACTGAGGACCTGGAGCTCCTGGGGCTCCTCCTGCTCCATCATGAGCGCTCCGGCAAGCCCTGGCAAGACAGAGCCCGTGGCGGCCTCAAGCAGCACAGCTGTTCGACACGGCCGCTGCCAGCCCTGCCTTCAGGGCTCCTGCCCGGGCAGGGCTCCTGCGGGCCCCTGCTGCACGCTGCCCGAGGGCACGGCTGCGGGAGACCAAGGGCAGCGCCCAGGGCGGGCGGGGGCTCCAGCGGCCCCGGGCGCAGCTCCCGCTGCCGGGCAGCAGCCTGGCTCGGGGTAGGGAGGGGCCGCGGGGTTGCTGGCTCACCAATCAACCTGACGGCCGCCTGTCGCAGGCGCTTCTGCGACTCTGCAGGAAGGGCAGGGCCCAGCGCAGGTGCTCGGCCACTCGCTCTCGCCCTCCAGCAGCTGCGGGAGCACCGACAGGGGAAGGCTCGGCGCGGGCTCTGCCCCTCGGCCGGGCGCTCCCTGCGCCCAGCAGCGGCCGAGCCGGCCCGCACGGCCCAGGGCAGGAGCGGCGTGTGGGGCGCAGGCTGGCGGGCCCGGCTGCGGCGCCGGGCAGGGGCACAGCTGCCAGCCCCAGCACGGCGGGCAGGGGGCTCCTCCAGCCTGCGGCTGGGGCTCCCGGGCTGTCCTTACCAGGCGCTTGGCGAACTTGATCCGCTGCTCCTTCGTCAGCAGCTCCTCCAGGTCCCTCCTCCTCCGGAAGCGGGCCGCACAAAGCAGGGCTTGGAAAGAGGCCTGAGAGCAACAGAGCGCCATGGTGGCACCAGAGTCCAGGGCACAGGAGCCGCGTCCCTGTGCCAAAGCCAGGGAAGGCTGGAGCCTGCGAGCTGCCAGGGCAGGAGGCAGCACCAGCTCCTTGCCAGGGATGCAGCAGCATCCCACAAAACCTGACCTTTGCCACATGCCGGTTCTCATCGTGCCAGTGCAAGAAGAGAGGGAGCAGGCTGCGGCTCACGATTCTTGTGAGAGGCTTTTCCCCCCTTTCCACTACCAGCTCCATCACTTTGCAGAAGAGCTGAATGGAGAGCAGCTGCACGTGGCTGTTGTCCTGGAGGAAAGGAAAAGACCTCAGCACCAACTACTCCAGGCCCATCAGGGCAGAGGCCCCAAAGGCACAACATTTCTGGGCAGCGTCCAGTGCCCATGGCTGGGGCACAGAGCCTTACATTCTCAAAGTGTGGCAGGAGTGGCTCAGCCAGCTTCAGGGCGGTGGTGCTGGGTATCTTGAGGTCTTTCTCCTGGAGCATATGTGTGAGCACAGAGAGGATCATGCTGACCATCTCTGCATCAGGATCAGCCAGCTGAGTGGGAGGCAGAGGCTCGGCGCGGGCTCTGCCCTCGGCTGGCCGCGCCTCCCTGCGCCCAGCAGCGGCCGAGCCGGCCCGCACGGCCCAGGGCAGGGAGCGGGCGGGGCGAGGGCTGGCGGGCCTGGCTGCGCGCCTGGCAGGGGGCACAGCTGCCAGCCCCAGCACGGCGGGCAGGGGCTCCTCCAGCCTGGCGGCTGGGGCTCCCGGGCTGTCCCTTACAGGAGCTTGGCGAACTTGATCCGCTGCTCCTTCGCCAGCAGCTCCTCCAGGTCCCTCCTCCTCCGGAAGCGGGCCGCACAAAGCAGGGCTTGAAAGAGGCCTGAGAGCAACAGAGCGCCCGCGGGTGGCACCAGAGTCCAGGGCACAGGAGCTGCGTCCCTGTGCCAAAGCCAGGGGAAGGCTGGAGCCTGCAGGCTGCCAGGGCAGAAGGCAGCACCAGCTCCTTGCCAGGATGCAGCATCCCACAAACCTGACCTTTGCCACATGCGGTTCTCATCGTGCCAGTGCAAGAAGAGAGGAGCAGGCTGCGGCTCACGATTCTTGTGAGAGGCTTTTCCCCTCTTCCACTACCAGCTCCATCACTTTGCAGAAGAGCTGAATGGAGAGCAGCTGCACGTGGCTGTTGTCCTGGAGGAAAGGAAAAGACCTCAGCACCAACTACTCCAGGCCCATCAGGGCAGAGGCCCCAAGGCACAACATTTCTGGGCAGCGTCCCAGTGCCCATGGCTGGGGCACAGAGCCTTACATTCTCAAAGTGTGGCAGGAGTGGCTCAGCCAGCTTCAGGGCGGTGGTGCTGGGTATCTTGAGGTCTTTCTCCTGGAGCATATGTGTGAGCACAGAGAGGATCATGCTGACCATCTCTGCATCAGGATCAGCCAGCTGCTCCAGCAGGTGTTGATAGAGGCCATGTTCCTCCGCCCTGTGTGCAAGAGCAGGCCGTGCTGTGAGGCCGAGGACAGCCGCAGCACCAACAGCTGCTTGGGGCACTTGGGC
>JALJVW010000186.1:14008-36717 GCA_024865655.1 Emberiza elegans
GAGTGTGGGACGTTTCCCTTGGCAGCAGCTGCACTTCCATCAGGGGAAGAGGAAAATGTCAGAGCCCCCCAGGAGGGTCGGGAAGAGAAAGCAGCCGAGCGGGCCAGGCTGTGGGGAGCGCAGCCATGGCGGGAGTGTCCCGCAGCCCCGGCAGCCCGGCAGGGCCGACACAGCTCCCGGGCCCTGCCGGCACAGCTGCCTTGCCCAAGGACAGCCCCTGCGCCAGCCGGGGCAGCTGCGCTGAGCAGCCCCAGCACGGGCAGGGCCCGCTCCTGCCCCGCCGGGCAGTGCCCACGGCCACAGCCCACGGCACCCTCAGCCCCACCTGCCTCCCCGGGCCTGTGGCCTCAGCCGGGCTCTGTCCAGGCTGGCAGCAGCAGGTCCCCGTTCACTGCTCCTGCTGCTGGCCTTCAGCTCCTCCCTGCTGGCTCCCGTCAGTCTCCGGCTGTCCCCAAGATCTTCATGGCAGCTGTGGCAAAAGTGGAGGCTCCGGAATTGCTTCCAAGGCCTAGCAGAGCTGCAGCCCTGGAGCCCTCTCTGCTCCCTGCTGGCCCCCTCCATCCCCTCAGCCCTGCCATGCTCTCGGTGAACCCACAGCCCCCTTCAGTTTCCTCAGCCCCTCGCAGTTCTCTCACCTCCGTCAGTCCCTTCTGAGCCATCCCGTCCCCTGAGACCCACCAGCCCCTCAGCCTGTGCCACTTCCCTGTCACCTCAGTGCCACCATGGCCCTGGGCTGCCCCACAGCCCTCAGCCCCAGCAGCAGCTCAGGGTCACCGTCCCTTCAGCGCCACCGCCCCCTCAGCCCCCTCAGTCTCACCGTCCTTCTGCAACTCCTCAGGGGACAGTGCCTGGGGCCAGCGGCAGCTCCCACCGCTCCAGGGACAGCCGGGGCTGGAAGTGCTGCTCCGCCCGGCCCGGCCGCCAGCTCGGACCCAGCACAGGGACAGGGGACACAGGGGGCACCAGGGGCAAAGCAAGAGGTGAAAAAGGCAGCCGAGGGGGGGAATTTACAACAACAGCAGCCTAGACCTACACAAACAGCAATCAACCTCTCCATCTAAACATTACTATTCCTCTTTATATATATATATATATTCCTCTTAATATATAACTAAATAACTATACACATTTATAAATGTAACCTCATATATATATATATAAGTATATTACTCTACACATACAAAAATCTAACTCTGAAAATTTATAAATGTAAATATATAATAAAACATAATTACATCCCATCTATAACTGTATACAAATCCACAGTTAACTATCTATCAATATATGCCCATATAAATAGAACACTATCATCTATAAGTGCAACTATAAGCATTGCCACAGACATCTATAAACATATCTACAAACAGAGGAGTTCTACCTGTCTGATGGTCACAGGCTCTCCCCTGTCTCTTCCTGCCATGCAGGCCAGCCCTCCTGGAGATGTTGGTCAGATGGCATCTGGGAAGCAAAGGGAACGCTCAGTCAATTTTGGCCCTTCTGCACCTTTCCCTTGGGCAGCAACTGTCCTTCTACCAGGGGCTGTCAAAGATGGCCTGAAAGGCAGACTCTCACTTGGCAATTTGAAGCAATGTGCCCTTAAAAGCACAGGGACCATTCCAAGCCTTCAAAAGTGTGTTTCAAAACACTGAAGTATCTCAATGGAGTCTCAGCCCCCGCAGTGCAAAGGGCACCCAGGAGAGCTGGAAACACAGACAGTCCCAGCTGCCACAGAGAAGCCCAGCCTTGTTCTTTCTCTGAGCTGGCAGAGAGACCTCAGTCCTCACTGAAATGGCTGAAGCTGAAGGTGCTGAGTCATGAACCAGCTCCATTACCTGCCATCTACAAACTGCCCTCTGCAGTGAGCAGCAGCTGCTCCAATTCGACCATCAGCTCTGGCAGGAAGGGCTGGGAGGGACAGAGCTCCCTACGAGGCCTGCAGGCTGCACCAGCTTGGCTAAGGAATGGATCCACAGTGCTCTCTCTCTCTCCTCTTAGGACACGCTAATCAGGGGTCATTCAAGCTTTTCCTTCTGATACTGGAGTTACTGTGATTTTTCAATTGGTTGGCTTCTGATGTTGTGCTCCTTGTTTTTCTTGTGGGTCAGGAGCAATACCAGCAGACTGGTACTACATTCAGTCAGTGATCTGGACTTCTACCCTGACTTTTTGCTCTTTTTTCCCCCTGTTCCTTCAAGAGTCACTCATGCTGGCCTCCCCTGGCACCCTGCAGCAAATTTATCCACCAACTTCAGCACAAAACTGGGACCCCCAGCTTGGTGACACAACTCCCACAAGGTCAGGTTTATTCCCTGCTCTCTCGCCCCAGCAGAGGACTCAGTGTCAGAGCCTCTGGAGAAGCGTGGAGGGCAGGGCTCAGGGAGGTTGTGCCAGTGCAGGATTTGAACTAAAGGCACCAGGAAGCACCAACCCTGCTCAGAGCAGCCATCTCACAGCTCTCTAAATCAGTGTGGGCTCTGTTCTTACCAGGCTCCTCGGGCTCCTGGGAACTGTTCCTGCAGCTCTCGGTGCCAGATGAAGCTTCCTCTGCTGCAGCCCTGTTCACAGGCTCCCCTCCTGAAGAATCAGGGGCAACACCAACATTGTCCTGAGCAGAAAAACAGAAAGAAAGGAACCCAAAGATCACTCACTATTTTGCTGGAATCATATCAGGGATGAAATAACTGTCCTTCTCCACTCCCAAAGGGCATGGAGCACGGAGGAGGGAACACTGCCCCCATGGTTCACATGACAAGCCTTTTAAAGTCAGCATTCAGGGGGCCTAGGTGAAACTGAAGCTCTTACAAAATGACTTTGAGACAAAAGAGGAACACAGAAAACCAGAAGACACCAAGCGAGGGGACGTGCCCTCACGCTCTGACCCTGCCTTATCCCAGAGCTGTGAGAAATCAGCCAGCACAAAGCCAGGGGCTCTCCTTGCTGCCAGCACGGCTGCCAGCAAGGGCAGAGCTTGCTCCCAGCCCTGCCCAGGACTGAGTGCTGCAAACCCACAGGCAAAGCACACATTTCTGCCTGGGAGTCTCAGCACCCCCAGCCAACTGCTCACACAATCCATCACAGGGTGCTGCTTCTCTGAGCCCTCTGCTGCTGCCCCACCTGTGTCATCCAGGCAAACATTTATGCACCCAGGGTATTTCCAGGATCACATTTGTCATCAGTGGCTAAAATCTGTAAATCGTTAGCGTAGGAAAAAAACCAACCCAAAAGACAGGAAAAGCCAGAAAACCAAGTAGTGTTTCTATTCCACTGAGGAAGTAAATGTCCACAATGAAGCAAATTACCTTTGGACACAAAGATATTCTCCCTATGACCAGTTCCAGAATATTCATCTCTTCTGCCACAACCCGTCCATCAGAACCCTAAAGATTCTAAAGATGGTTCCGAGCCTGCAATGTTTCCTTTTATTACAGAATAAAATGCTTCTCTAAATTACTATGTGTGACTTTACAGAAGACAAAAGTCATGCCACTTGAGAATAAGGTATTGGTAAATCCAAAAAATCCCATTCCCCCCCTTGAGTCATAATCACAAATGTACTGCAGGCAATGGGTCAGCACATCAATAGAAAGAGAGACATTCTTTGGCCAACACGTGTAATTCTCTGCAAAAGGACAGAGAGCTGCAGCTACAGCCCAGCCCCAGCCACGGCTCTGGGAGCGCCTACACGCACGGCAGGGCTCACACAGCAGCAGCAGCTGCAGCCCAGCCCTTGCTTTGCCTTGGCCTTCCCACCCAAAAGAGGCACAGCCCACATCTGCTGCAGCTGCAACAGAGGCACCTCTGGCATGCCCCTCCCCACACGGGACACTTGGCCTTCAGGGCCAATTCTCCAAACACTCTTCTCCTCTTTCCCAGCAAGTAAAACCCCTTCTTCATTTCTTCTTCATCCTCTCTTTTAGAAATCTTTCTTTACCAAGAATAATTCAGTAACTAAATAATGATGAAATAAGTTCAATTAAAGAAGCCTTTGCTTCTCAGCCGTGTAACAACGTTCAAAAGCTCTCAGTCCAGCCCCTTTTATCCCCATCCAATGGAATTACCTGAGCAGAGGGAGATCTTTCAGACAGGGACCTCCTGATCTCCCGAATCATTTTCTCTACGGCAAGGCCTAGATCTGCTGGTGGCCATTCCTCCTCCCCAGGTGCATTCTGTGCTGAGCTGGAGGCCGTCCATGCTGCACAAGCTGCACTGCCAGCGGGAGCGCTGGGCCCTGAAGGGCCCGGGGTGGCTGCAAGAATCCAAACACATTGGTCAGGCTCAGCAACGTGGCTGTGGGACACAGAGCTCTAGTGCTGCTGTGCATCAAACATCACGGGAAGCACACAGCAAAACCAGGCAGAGAATCTTTTGGCCTCCTAGATGCCCCTTCCTAGCAGGCTTGACAACTTTTGGCCGAGAATGACAGAGCCTTGCGGAAAACTACTTCAAACGGTCACTGTTCACGACCTTTTGGACAAACAAAGCTACAACTCTTTTCCTACCTTGTGCATCGTAGGCAGGGGAGAGTTACAACGCAAAATCCTTTCTGCAGCCAAGTCTTTTCAATGTAACCTAACAAGGGTGGTTTTGCAATGATCTGTGCTTAGGGTCACTTGTTCTTTTTATTTTAAATTCTCTCTTGAACTAGAAACAGTTTTCATAGCAGGAAAAATAGACCTTTCATATAATTTAGTTCATGCCCTTTTTTAAGGAGCACTGGGGGGGCACTGGGCCTTTTAAAATGTCTTTACATCATTTAACCATGAGGGCTCAGCCCTGTCACTTCAGTCGCTGCCCTGTTGGTGACATGCTGACACAGGGATTGTTGGTCTCATCACATTCTGGAGCAGTTTTTTGGACTGATTGTTTTAAAGATGCTCTGTCATCTCTGTGTGCTGGCTTTCTCAGAAAAATGGAAACCCAGTACCTGGAAAATGTCTTCCCAATTAATCTTAAATAGCTTAAAACAGACTCTGAATTTGGAATGATCCACCTCAGTGGGATGGGGTTTGTCTGTCTTTAAACACAGGGTAACACCCTTCGCAAAAATGATGCCAGCAGCTGAATTACAGCACAATTTCTAATGAATAGGCAAAAAGGAGAAGACAGGAGTTCAGAAAAGAAGGGATCTCTTTCTTCATGTTTCATGGCCCTTATTTCCCACGTGTCCGTCTATGTGGTGCTTCATCAAGAAAAGCCTCATTTTGAAGACCTCCTTTGTAATCTCTGTGGCTCATGAGAAGCACATGAATACTAGCCCTGTGCCCTGCTAGGGATGAGGAAAGAGGTGGCTGAAAAGTGGATTGTCCATTGGAATCTTGAGTCACACCTGTAGTATATACTTATGGTTGCATTGACTTTTCCACAGTACTCTGTGGCTAAGAATGAGAAGTTACCCTTAGCTGTGTTTTAAGGATACTGAAACTTAAAAAGAAATGTGCTTATCTTGTGTCTGGCAGTGTGATTTTTCCCCATGACTCTTTTCTGTGGTACTGTTAGAATTTAATATCAGTTACAAACATCACAAGGTAAATGATGGATGTCACATTTTAGTGTTTGGGCCGAAAATTGGTTTCAAAATAAACAACAGAAAAGGTTGTTAATTTTCAGGAAAGAAAAGTCCTTAAAACCATGGTATATGGTTTTAGATTAAGATTTTTTTCGAAAAATTACTTCTTTCCCCTTTAAAAAGAATTTGTAAAGAACATAAGTAAAGGTACAGGCCTGAGCATTTCAAGAATTATTTTTCCATATCTTTTCTTTTTCGCTATATGACACTGTAACTAGTGAATCACAGTTTTTACCATTTTGAAAATGCAATTTCAGTGTTTTTCCTACTGGTGAATATTTACCAGTTCCAAGTTAAAGAACAGACAGCTCTGAAAGTGAAATATGTTTTACGTAAGTATTCTTTTTCACACGTCTCCTGGTATTACATGCAACAGGGGCAACATTGAAACAGTCTATACGGACTTATTTTTGAGAAGCTGTTAGAAATTATTAATATTTTCAGTATATCTGCCATACAGTAGCGTGTGTTTCAGCTGAAACTCCCCTCTGGGCTCTACTGCTAGCATGTAAGATCTCCTTGCACTGCAGGAAGACACAATTTTCACTTTCTAATTTGTACACAGCTATGTCACTGCCTTCACCTTTTCATCTCACATGCTTGGACAAATTTTCCTCCTGTGACAGCAGTATCCCTTAAGGTGATGTAGGTGTGGTGGGCACGCAGCACCCAAACACTTCCTGATCTTCTGGGAGCTGGTCCTGAATCCACCCTTTCCTGTTTATTTTTACACTATACTGAATCATGATTTTAAAAGGGTTAAGATTTTAGCTGAGGCTTAGAACCAATTTGTATTGAAGTTAGAGACACCAACGATAGGTTAATGATTATTAGATGCTAATTAGCTAAAGCTAATTGTTTTATTATGAGCTCATTTGTAGAAGGAAGTGGAGCAAGCGAGCCATTGTAGGAACATACTGAAACCAGTAGAACAATGCCCAGCACCTGGACTCTGTGTCAATCCATCACGAAGCCAGATCATGGATCATGCCAGAGTGTCACAGAGACCTGGTGAAGACATTCCTGATTTCATCCCTGGGAACATTGACCCAATTCAAGAGAAGAACTGTGCACATGTGAAAGACTAATAACCTCATTTTAATACAAAGCAGGGATGGGAGGTGCTATTATTGTATTATTTTGGGAAATAAATATGTATTATTTTGGGAAATATGTATTATTTTGGGAAATAAACAGAAGGCAAAAATCCTTGTACGGCGCGGTCACGCATTTTGGGAATGACCACCCCTGTGCCACTCGCCAGCTTAATGAACATACCACGTTCTGACTTTGACTAGTTAGAGAGTCTATGTCCATGATTTTTGGTTTTAATGAGTCAATACTTGTGGCAAAGGGTGTTCCTGCCAATGTTTTAGGTTATCTGGTCTAACCACAGCACTGTGAATAGTAAAAGCCAAAGAAATAAATGTGTATTTTTCTGACCAATTTACCTGTATTTGGACTTACATGGGTGATAAAAGTGAGACATTCCTGGCAAACAGATTCCTGGGAAACAAGTAATAAGTCATTGAATTTAGCTTATATTTCTTGGATTCCTTGTTTACAGAATGGGAAAGAGAATCTTGCTCATTTTCTTCCTTCTTACAGTGTGGTCTTAACCCACTATAGGAACACCTTGACTCCAAATTTTACTTTTACATAACTAAAAAATATTTGCATAGGAGGTAGAATCTCTTGGTCAAAGGCAGTCTTCCTAAAACACCAGGTACAGAGTACCCATGCTGTTGACTCCAGTGAATTCAAACCAGCACTTAGGGAGCCCCCTTGGTCCCTGGACTTTAGAGTGTAACAAGAGGGAACATAAAGTCTTTTATACAGAAAACAAAACTGCAAAGCAGAAAGCTATGGTAACTGCTTTGAAAATGCACCTCAGTTTTGGGATGAACTTGGTGTGAAATGGTTCTTTGCTGAACCTGACAAGCAACTTCTGCCTCTTTCTCTGCTTCCTCACTTGGGTTTGTTTTGTCTGCAAACACCACTTCTGGCTGGTCTGTGCTGCTCCCCCCTGCCTAAAATCTCTCTGTACATTCCCCAGCCTCAGCTGAATATCTCCAGGAACTGCTCTGTGTGACAACTGCACAGGTCTTGGTACACCTGAGGTGGTGATGCCCTGGTTTGAGTCACCCTGTCTGCTGCACGTGCTGCTCAGGTCTGCCAGGATTGTTATCCTCCCTCAAGTGATCTGAGCTGGTGGAAGTGTGTCAGGGACATTGAAGAGCCCAGGCAGCTCAAGTGGAAGAAATTCTCACCATCTGTGCCCATTCAGGGCGTCTGTGACTCTGCCAAGGAGAAGTGGCATTTGCTGCTTGGGAGCTCCGGGAGGACTAAAGGTCTTGATGAAATATTCTGGTGAGGGCTGTGGCAAAGGAACAAAACTGGGATTAGGGGGAGTTTTCAGTGAGACTCACATCTTGTTCTGGCTGCTGGCACTGGTAGTTTAGTCACTGCCTAAGGTAGCTCAGAAGTAATTTTGGAATTCTGCTCTTGGACTTTGAGTGCTACAGACTATTCCTCACCCAGATGTGTGGCTGTGAGCCTATGTGTTTATCAGTGACACACAAACTGAGAGAGGCAGACAAATTCTGCAGGCCTCCTGGGGTTCAGGTGCCCTCCTGCATCATTCTGCTTGCTGGAAAAACTTCTTGCCAAGCAATGGAAGATACATCTCCCTCTTCTTGTCCAGGAATATCAGCTTGGCCATCTGCCTCTTGCAGCTCATGACAAGGGAAGTACTGGGGACCTGGACATTTCATGGCCTCAAAACATCATCTCATATTTGCTGTCCTTCAGTAAAGAATGTCTTCTTATCAGAGGAACTTGAAGACATTCTAGGCCTTAACCGAAGTAAAATAGAACAAAAAATTTAAAGCATATGTTGTCAGTATTTATGTTGTTAGTATTTAGAAAATAGAAATATTTGCAAAAGGCTCAAGTGAATAAATGAAGAAACAAAGCAGGGTTTACTCTATTAAAGCTAGCAATGAAAGTCTGCCTCCTTATGCATCCAACTGCTTTATAGGTGTGCACCTGCTAGGGATTTTACATTTCTGAATACGGTACGTCTCAGGCTAAAACCATATGAAGACAAACCAAACCAAACCAACCCAACCAAATAAAAAAACTCCACAAAAATCCCCAGCCCCAAACTAAACTAAACTAATCTAAACTAACACAGAAACAGAAAAAAAAACCCACAAACACCAATTTCCCCCTGACACCAAACCACATCAAAAGTAGGTGGAGGATCTTGTTTCCATTATGTTTCTCCTTTGACACAAGACAGTTTAGACCTCTTTTTGAACATAAAAGAAAAACATATATTCTAGGTAGCAAGATTAAATTCTCACCAGAATAAATAAGACAGGAGGACATTTTATTGTGGCAAGAATTTTACCCTTACTCTTTAGCAAAATAATTGGTACCTTACTTTCCTGGAAACATCACTTCTAGATATGTTATTACAGTCAGTGCTGAATCAGGCAAATAGTAGCTCCGTGTCTGCTGATGAATAGTCATAATTCTCAGGGTATTTTATTATGTTTATTTTGAATAAATATCCTCTGCTGTGGCAGTGATCTCCTTCCAAGCATTGCCAAGCAGTCTCAGGTTTAAAAGAGAACTCTGACATTTAAATGTGTCAGCCATTGCAGGGCTCTCTAACAATGTCGCATAAGCAATGAAAAAGAGTTTGAGATGGTTTGTGTTCACCATGGCAAGAATGAGAGGACACCAGCAGATCCCTGAAAACACCTGTGCTTTAGGGTTTGTCTGTAATAATAGGGGGGACCTCTAGGTAAACCCCGGAGGGTTATCATATGAATGCCCAGTTAGCTCAGTATATAAAGGTGGCAGAGACCCAACAGCTGAGGATTAGAGGGGCCAAAGTCGCCAAGCTCCTTCCCCAGCAAGCCAGTGATATTCAGCTTATAGTGATTTCAGCTCTTTCGTGAGTTCCAGCTCAGGTGGCTGGGAGGAATCGCTCGGGCAGTGGGTAGCAGACGGAGAGAGAGACCCCTTCTGTTCCGCAGTGAAGGTTTATTCGGGAGGTCCAAGTGAAGGTATACAGTTCTTCTTCCAAGGAAAAAGGGGTACAGGGGCTCTTTTATAGCCTTGGCATGGATCCAAAACCAGCCAATGGCTACAGGTTTAAGCATATATTCCTTAACTGACCAATAGGTGGTTACAATAGTATTGTCTTTGTTTGATTAAAGGACAAGTTCTCAAAAGTCAGGTGAGAGGAACAGGTGGATCCCGCTCAGAAATGACTCAGCATTCAATTCTCCAAGGAGCTTTAGAATCCGGGGGGTTCACTAAAGTCTTTCTGTTTTTACTAAATGGCATTCCCGTGTTCTGTTCTGCTGATTGAGGACTCGAAAACATAGCTTTGACAATCCTTTACAAGGAGAATTGCAAAATTGGGGTTAACCAAGGTAGCCATCCTGTTAATCCCCAATGCATTGAAGAAGTCCTTTAACCCAGTCTGGAATAGTTTGGTCTTTCAAGTCTGTTTTGATTTCTTTCAGTTACTGGATGTTCGCCTGGATGAATTCGATCATGAAAGAGGTTTTATTGTATTCCTTGCATTTTTCTCAGTGTGAGATGGCAAACACAGCAGGAAGTGTCAACCTCGATTCTGAGTGAAGCTTGGTTTCTTCATCCTTTAAGAGTCACTCAACATCTAGGTAGCATTGGCTTGTTTACTGAGCCAACACCCAAGGTGACTGATTTCCACCGAGGGCTTTAGCTGCAGCTACCCATGGTAAAAACAAGGGAGGCCGCAATCTTTTTTCGGTTTGTTCCAATCATACAATTTGGGGTCACAATTTTCATCAAATTCAGTGTAGGACCTTTTTGGCGTTTTGATTCGCTTCCTTTTCCAATTATGTAACAGGGTGATATTTGGAGTAAGGGTGAAGTTTACCAAGGGTACAGGGACCTCCCTGAGTCGGGAAGGATCCTGCCCAAACCCTGTCACCACAGATGAGAAACGTTCCCTTGGGTAGTACCTTGGGATGGAGCGAGACACAGAGATCACACGAACCGGGTAATTGCACCAATCATGAGGGTTATAGGCCTTGTTAATTGGTGATACATCTTTTTCGATATGTGTTTTGTTCTGGTCAACCTGGCCAATTACTATTTTTTGACGTCTAAAGTAAAATTTGACACAATATGTGGCCATGGAGGACCCTAATAGATCCAATTCTTGGGGCTCCTGATTATCATCTGGCAAAATTTTGTCCACTCGTCCCAGGTATCAACCACATTGGGTCTCTTACCTGTGGTGCGGAGAACCTCTGAGTTATAAAAGGCCAATCATCTGCAACAAAGGGAATTCCTACTAGACATGTGGAAAGTGGGTTATCAATGCTTCCTATGGACAAGCACAGGTTGTCCTGTTTTGCTGTTTTGCTGCTTTTAAAGGTTACCCAGACATTATGACTGGGCTGAGGGCTGATCCAGCCGGAGACACAGGTGCAGTGAAGAGCATCCAGGCTGCAGTGAGGACAACACCAACGGAGATATTTTTCATCTTTGGGCAGGAATAGGGCTTCTGATAGGAATATAAACAAAATTGTTAGCTTTATGATGAGAGGGTTTTGCCTAGATCTTTTTCCTGTTCCTGTCCTCCCCCCTTTTTTTTTAATTTCTAAGTTATGCTAAGGGAGGAGGGAGTGGGTAGAAAGCAAGAGGGTTTTTAAAAGTTAGAAAAAAGGAACAATAGGGTATTTTAAATGCAAAAAACAGAGTAACAACACATAATTCAAAAAACACTTTCATGTTAAGGCTATCTATGGCTTGATGCAGCAGGACATTATTTTGTCCTCAGTGTTGTCTGCTGTCTTGTGATGGGGCGGTCTGTTCTGGTGTTGGGGAGGGTTTGACGTCTTCTTCTTCCAGGCCGAGCTGGTTTGGTTCTGAGGTGGTCTTGTGTTTGCCTCAGGAGAGTTCTTGTCTTCATCTGCAGGAGCTGTATTTGTAAGATTCTAAGTATGGTTTACATTTTTCCTGGGTACCACCTTGGACGGATGGCAGTAGCACACACGCATGTCCTCTACCCCAAGTAATCAGCTGATAAGGCCCAGAAAATTGATGTGATTCAGGATCCTTCACGAGCACTGGTGGTTTTTCAGTAGCTTTGCTTGGGTGAATTGTCCAAATGGCGGTATTGGTGGATCCAGGCTCTGAAACTGAACAGTTCAAAAATTGATGACATAGAGAGCCTTACAAAGTCTTTCCACTGGAGATGTGATTTTCGTGTCTCTGTTCTGCTGATTGAGGACTCTTTTGAGGGTTTGATGTGTCCTTTCCACGATGGATTGTCCTGTGGGGTTTACAGGTATGCAGTCTTGTGTGCTATGCCCCATGCATTGAAGAAACCCTTAACTTACGAAGTGTAGGCTGGTCCAGTTATCTGTTTGATTTCCTTTGGTACTCCCAGGGTGGCAAATCAGAGTAGAAAGTGTTTTATTGTATGCATTTTTCCTGCGTGCATGATGATGCAAACACAGCTCCTGAGAATGTCAACCGATATACATCCCAGTATTTTGATCTTCCAAACGGAATTGCAAAGTGAGTAACATCTGTCTGCCACAGCTGGCAGCTGTTCAGACCTCTGGGATTGACTCCCATTCCCATAGATGGTATCTGATAGGACTGACAGTTTGGACATGTAGCCACAATAGCCTTTGCCTGATCCTTTGAGAGTTTGAACATTCTCCTAAGGGCAGGCACATTTTGATGAAAAAAACATGAGACAGCTTTGCCTGGGCAAAGATGTCAGGGATATTAGCAGTTTCAACAACCATTGCTAAAGCATCTGCTTTCCTGTTGCCTTCTGCAATAATACCTTGAAGGTCCGTGTGGGACCTCACATGCATTATATGGTAAGGCTGCTTTCTGTGGGAGATTAGGCGTACCAATTTAGAGAGCAGTTGGTACAACTTTGGGTTAGAAACCTCTTTGAGAAGAGCATGTTCTGCTCTCATAGCTATACCAGCAACATAAGCAGAATCTGTGACCAGATTAAAAGGTTCATTTTAAATCTTTCAAAAGCTCTGACTACAGCTGCTAATTCTGCAATCTGTGGTGAGCCCTTGTACAATTTGTATGTCAGATTCCCAATTTTGAGTTTGGGGTCTCTCCATGTAATCACTGACTTGTGGGAGGACCCTGAACCATCAGTAAAGAGGGTTAGAGCTTTAAGAGGTTTAACGCTTTGGATTCGTTTTGGAATCAAATGAAAGGTTTCCTTTAGAATTAAAAAGTTTGTGCTTTGGGATTTGAGCTGTGGTTCGACCTGTGTAGCTGTCTAAAGGCAAATTGAAGGCTCTCATTAGTTTGGATCAGATCCTCAAAATCAGTAAGAGTTATTGCAAGTATATGCATTCAAAGTCACAACCTGAAAGAGAGCGAAGGCGAGTCCTAGCCTTTTTTATTAGGTGAGCTATGATCTCCTGGTAGGTGGTAAGTGTCTTTGTGGGCTGGTTACTTGTAAAAAATCCATTCTAGTATCAGCAGAGGATCTCGAAGCTGAGAGTCCCATTGAAAAATCAGTCCATGGAATCGGGGTGCTTTTCCCAGAATGATGAACTGGAAAGGCAGGCTGGGGTCGAGCGATGAGCTTTGCGTGAAGACAGAGCTTCCTGGACTTTGACAATAGCACCTCTGGCTTCTTCTGTGAGAGTGCAAGGAGAGTCCAATTCCCTTAGGTCCCCTAAGAAGGTTGAACAAGGAGCAAGGTCCTCTGTTGTAATTCCTAGCAGTGGGCGTACCCAGTTGATGGATCCACACAGGCTGTGTAAGTCTCTCAAGGTTTTGGGTCATCAAGTATGGTGATCTGCTGGGGTAACGATGGTCCTTTCCCCGGATCTGGACTCCAAAGGTAAGTCCATGGCTTGGTGTACTGGATTTTGTCCTCATGAATCTCCATCCCTGCCTTTTCTATGGCTTTCAATAGTCTTTTTTAACTGTGTTGTCCAAATGAGTTTTGTCTGAAGCACACACCAGGATATCATCCATATAATGGTAGATTATGGAATCTGGAAATAATTTCCGAATGGGAGACAAGATGTGAGCCACATACCACTGGCAGATACTCGGCGACGTTTTAAGTCCCTGAGGAAGAACGGTCCAATGGTATCTTTTGAGCGGGGCCTCGTTGTTGTTGAGCGAAGGAACGGAGAAGGCAAACCGAGGAGCATCATCTGGATGTAGAGGAATGCTGAAGAAACAGTCCTTAATGTCTATGACAACAAGTTCCCAGTCTCTAGGCAACATCGATGGGGAGGGCAAACCAGGCTGGAGAGAGCCCGTGTCCTCGATGACCTCGTTGATTCTGCGAAGGTCGTGAGAAGCCTCCATCTGTTTGTCCCAGGTTTTGGTAGAACGAAGACAGGAGAATTCCAAGGGCTGTCGGACTCAACGATGTGACCTTTAGCTAGCTGTTCTTCCACAAGAGCGTTTAGGGCGCGCAACTTAACTTTAGAAAGGGGCCACTGTTGGACATGTATAGGCTTGTCACTTTTCCAGATGAGTCGAGGTGTTTCAGGAAGCGCCCCTAACTCAGTGGCCCCACTGAAAAATCTTGAGTGGGAATACTTAAAGTGGCTCCCCACTGGGATAAAACGTCTCTGCCCCAAAGGGTGATGGGGCCCTTACCACAAATGGGCGGATGGTTGCCATCTGACCTTCAGGACCTTCAACAAGGATGTTGTGCTTGCTCCTCATGGATACTGTATTTCCACCAATCCCGGAAATCATCCCTGCAACAGGTTGTAGCTCCCAGCGCTTAGGCCAATCTGAGCGAGCGATGATGGTCACGTCAGCACCGGTGTCCAGCATCCCTGGCAGGTGGGTCAACTCTCCTTTGCAGGTGAGGCCGCACTCGATGAAAGGCTTGGATGTTCCCACGACTTGTGCCCACATGGCTGTGGGGTTGAGAGGTATCTGTTCCTGTGATTCTTTGGAAGCAAAAAGGCTTGTGCTATTGGAGTTCCCTTTGAAAGAAAAATGGTAAGTCCATGCAATATACCTGGATGAGGATTTCTTGTCCTGGCATCACCGTCACCACTTCTGGAACAACAAATATTTCCTTTGGGCAATTAAGAGAGTCCCCTGTAATTAAAATGTCTGAGGGATCACCTTTGGGTCCATATTTACCAGTGGGAATTCTGTGGACATTATCATTAGTAAACTCAATGGACAAAGCAGTTACCAGTTGCCGGCGGGTTCCCATCTGGGTTGTCCCGTGGGTTGGATCCTCTTCTTGTGGTCTGGAGCGCCCTTGGGCTGGTGCGTGGTTGGGTCTGGATGGCCTTTGATTTGTTGTCATCGCCTCGGGGCCCCTGGACCGGGCTCCGCAAGGCGTTTCCGGACGCTGCTGGAGGCGTTGCTGGATCTGGGGTCTCTGATGAGGGTAGTGGTGGTATCGGGGAGGTGACCTCTCAGGACAGTCCTTTATGTAATGTCCAAGTTGACCACAGTGATGGCATTTAGCTTGGTCTTTAGAAGTCATTACTGCATAAGCCCCAGAAACTCCTTCAGCAATGCCCTTAGCAACTGCTTGGGCCACTGTGTTTTCAGTGGACATGTGACGCGTACAGCATTCTAGCATTTGCTCTATAGTAGGGTTTGTGTCCACGGGTAGGGACCTCAAAATGGCTTTGCACTTTTCATTTGAATTACTTAAAGCAAGCTTACATAAAAGTTCCTTCCTAGCCTCTGCACTTTCAATCTGTTTCTCCAAAGCATCTTTAATTCTGTCCACAAATTTGATAAAACTTTCATCTAACCCTTGTTTAATAGTAGAAAAATGCATTGTTGGTATTGACTCATCCTGCATGAGAAGCAGAGAGGTTTTTGCTGCAGTTGCAATGTCTTGTAATGCCTCTTTCGTTAAAGTTTCTAATTGGTCTGCAGATTTTTGTAATGCACCTTCACCTGCAAGTTGATCCACTGAAAAGTTCGTCTTATTAGCGTCTGCAGCATAGGAATTTGATAATGTTTTTCAATGTTTTTTCCAATTCCTTTCCCATAGCATATATTCTGCTGGGGACAGGAGGCAATTTGCAATATTTTTTACATCATGTGGAAGTAAAACATGTGCAGAGAACATAGCTTCTAGAAAATTTCTAAAGATATGTGCATCTCTGCCATGATCTTTGGCTATATTTCTTAATTGCACTAATTCCTTATTCGAAATCGCTTTCCACGTTTTAATGGTGGATTCGCCTCCATTCTGTCCTTGCTTGTACTCGACTGGAAATACATTAATTTTCTGTGCGAGATCCCAATCACCAGCCTTGGTGGCCTCCATCTTAATGAGAGCCCATGGATCTGAATGAATCGCTTCAGAATCTGATTCATTGGAGGAGGCCTCTGAGGAGGACTGTATTATTATTTTAGACTTGCGTTTTATTCGCTTAGAAACGTTTTTCAAAGGTTTCAAAGGCTGGCTAGAGGTGGCGCTATTGGCACCAGGGTAGAAGCACAGCAAGCACAGGAACGGTCGGGGTTTCCATAGCTTGGGGGTCTCTGAGATTCCGTTTGGGTGGCAGGGGGGTGTTGAGGAGGCGCGGAGGGGGGGCAGGGGGCTGGACAGGGGGGGGGTGCGGGCATGGGGGTTGGGGTGCGCAGGAGGCGCGCTCCGGATTGAAATGTCGCGGTTACAGGATTGATAGGTGACGGGGGGTTTTAGAGGGAGGATCCCAGGAGGCTGGGGAACGGAGGAGGGGGGGGAAGAGGGGCGCGCTGCCGCCACAGGGACGGAGGGGCGGGGCAGGCAAGGGGTGGGTGCGTTTACGGCAGGAGATGCGGAGGGCGGGGGCAGAAGGGGGCCTTGGGAACCATCTGGGGAGGGACCGGGCAGGAGCTGGGGTCCTGGAGAGGCGGCTCAGGGCAAGCGAGCCAGGAAAGGCAGAGGGAGGGAAAGGGGGGAGGGATATGGGGGCGTTGGGCGGGCAGAGGAGGGAGAGGGGTGGGGGGCGGGGAGCGAGCGGGGCAGGGCTGGGCTGAGGATGGGAATTTAGGACTGGAACCTGGCATGGGAGGGAAGCAGGGGACAGGGGTAGGCAGGATATGTGTTGAGTTAGATAAGAATTCGGGCACAGCAGAGCCCGCAGGAGGAGGAGGTTTGGAGGAGCGAGGGTGGTGGACCCGCGGTGAGAGGAGGAGCCCCTGGAGTTACCTCAGAGCCCGGGGGTCAGTGCTATTCGGGCTGATTAGCAGATCTTATCACTCAAGCAATTTGCATTTGAAAGACCACTATCTAAACACGGTTGCAAGAGGTTTTGAGTTAAAATTCTCAATATTCTTAGTTATAACATGAAATAAAGGCAAGAAATTAGTTACAGAAAAGTCTTCTCTAGTTTGTGTTATATAGAGAGTGTTGCCTATTTTATCCCAAAAGGAATTTTCAGTGATAGTGTTCTTATCAGTTTCGGGAAATTGTGAGATAATCCATTACAAATTTTTTAAGAGTACTTTTTTGAAAGTTTACCAGAGGAAAAAGAAAAGTTGTTAGCAGACAGAATTTCTACAATGGTTAAATAAATCTCTCTCTCGATGTTACTTAGTTTTGGTGTACTTATGCAGGAGCCCATTTTCCTTCCAACAGGAAAAAACAAGAAAAAAAAAAAAAAAAAAAAAAAAAAAAAAAAGGTCACACCCCGGAGGTTCACGGCGCTGTGTTAATTATACTTACCAATCCTTGGAGTCGAATAACTGTGGAAGGCGTCTGCTACCGTCAGTTCTCCTTGAACTTATTATGTTCAGATGTAGATTTTGAGGGTAGAAACTGACCCGCTGGGGAAAGGTTTTTCTAAAACGAAAAGTCCCTTCTTCCGGTGGAGCGGCTTCCCAAAGAGGCACTTACAGAAACCCCGGGGGTTTCGTGCTCAGCCACGGATTCTTCTCACCAGGGGTCCGTCGAGTTGGGCGCCACTATATAATACTAATGACCTCTTATGGCCTATTATTATTATATGATGCCAGGCAGCTCAGGAGTCTAATCCAAGGCATAGACCAGATGACTGAGGCTAGGCAAAGGCCAGGCCGCCGGGCTTCCTCCTAGCGAGCACAGTGATATTCAGCTTTAGTGATTGCCAGCTCTTTCAAGGATTCAGCTCGCTGCTAGGTAGGATAGCCCCGGGGCAGAGGCACAGCAGACGGGTAGAGAGAGGAGAAGAGAAGACGCCGTGGTTCCGCAGAGATGGTTTATTCGGGAGATCCGTGAAGGGGTACAGCGCTTCTTCTTCTAACTTATGGGGGTACAGAGGGCTATTTTTATAACCTTGGCACAGATCCAAGACCAGCCAATAACCGAAGGTTAAGGATATTCCTAAAAGACCACTAGCTAAAGATTACAATAGTATTGCCTTAAATGGTTAAAAGGTAGGTTTGAGTTGGGGGGCTGAGGAGGACAGAATATTCCTTGCTGCCTCAGCATTCGATTCTCCAAGGAGCTTTTCCTGTCTCTCGAGGGTTCACTACACCCCAGGGGATTCTCTCACTCCTTTTAACATTAACTTTGTCTCTTTACTGGCCGCTTCCCTCGCAGAAAGTTGGAAATGCAGCGTGGGAGACTCCAGCACTCACTGGGCAGGTCTGGGACGACCAGCCCTCCTCTCATTCATACACGTTCATCCCCCGTACCGGCCCCGCCCCGAGAAATACTTACCAATCCCTTTTCCTTCCCGGGTTCTTCGTGCACATTACTACTCTTAGGGGGCCAATTACTGCGATTGTAGGGAGCCTTTTCCCCTTCTCTTTGTTTTATTGTCTCCTTTTGTCCACCATAACCTGCATCTGTCGGTCACCCCAGGGGAAACAGAGCGAGGCTGCCAACCGGGCAGGGCGCGCCTTCCCCACTCTGACTCTCCTAAAGCACCGGCAGCGAGGTGTTAGTAACCATCCTCTGCTACCTAAATTGTGAAAAACGCCAATCACTTGTTCTTAAAATATTAAAAGTTTAATAGTAATAAAAAGGTTATAAAAAATAGTAATACAATTAGAGTAATAACAGTTTGGACAATTTGAATTAGGACAATATAAGACAATAAATACGAAGAGTTACAGATATCCGGGTACCTTTTTCTGGGGCAGCACGAGCCTGAAAAAGGACACCCATTAACAAAGGATTAACCCTTAAAAACAATAGCCTGTTGCATATTCATACACTTCATACATGGTGCATGAATTCCATTCAAGCACAGGATTCTGTCTGGTCATCGTCAACTTCTTCCTCTGAATCATAACAGCGCCTTTGAGGCGGGAAGAAGTTAATTTCTTCTGATAAGAGAGCAATAAATTCTTTTTCTCTGAAAGATTGAGGTGTCCTGTGGCTGCTATCTCGCTGCAAGTCCTTTCCTTAAAAAAGTCTCTTACCAAGCATAGTTTCTATTTTAACATTTTTTTAATAACCTAAAACTATATTTAACCCACTACTTAAGAGAATTAATACAGCATTACTTTCTAACACAAGACATATAATATTCATTTTAATATTTGCAAAACCCTAATCACAAAATATGCATTTTTCACAACTATAATCCTGCATACTTCCAATCTCTCCCAGTGTGGTCCCAGCTGCCACCAGAATGGTTCCAGTTCCTTCCTCAGTCAACTCAGTGAGTCCCAGTATGATGCCATTTGCTCCCAGTTGCTCCCAGTCAGGCCCAGTATGGGGGCTGATGTGCAGGGTGTGCTCACTGTGACACTCAGTTACTCCCAGTATTAGTCCAGTCACTCCAGTATGATCCAAATATGAGCCCAGTGTGCTCCCAGTCTCTGCCAGAATAAACCAGTTTTGCTTCACATGGTTCCAGTTGCTCTCTTTCACCCTCACTTTCCTTCTAGTCACTCCGAGTACATCCCAGTGTACCCCAGTTTCCTCCACCATCTTTCCAGTTCCTTCCAGTATGATCCCATTTGCTCACAAGCACTCCCAGTCAGCCTGAGTGTAGTGGCACTCACTGCCAGTATGATCCTAGCCATCCTCAGCACCATCCCAGTTCATCCCAGTATATCCCATTTACCCCTACCATGGTCTCAATTGCCTCCACCAGGCTCCTGCTCACTCCCAGTATGATCTCAGCATGATCCCAGTATGATCACAGTATGAAGTCAGTACAAACTCAGTACAATACCAGTCTGGTGCCAATAGGATGTCAATACAAAGCCAGTAAAGTCCCAGTTACTCCCAGTATGATCCCAGGCAAATTCAGCATCTTTCAGTGTGATCACATTCTGCCCTGGCATGTGCCAATATGATCCCAGAATAATGTCAATAAAACCCAGTACAGTCCTGTCATGATCCCAGTATGATCCCAGTATGATGTATTTACAAGCCCAGTGCAGTCCCAGTCACTCCCATTTATCCCAGTCCAGCCCAGTCCCTGGCAGTGCTGCTTTTTGCTGGGATCCCCCAGCCCTTTGTGCGTTCCAGTTTGGCGGATGTGCCGAGAGGAGCCCCAAGGACTGGCAGTGGCCAGGCAGGGTCCCCAGCAAGGCCCAGTTTGGATGTGCAGCCCCCAGTTTGCCCAGTTTGCCTCTCCTTTGGCCCGGGCCGGGTTCCCCCCGCCCGCAGCGGCTGGGAGCAGCCGAGAGCCCCGCGCTGCCCATCCCGACCTGTCCCGGCTCCATCCCCGCTCCTGCCGCGGGCTGCGAGGGCTGCGGGAACGGGGCACCGAGGGTGTGGCTGCTGCTGGGGGAGGAGGAGGAGGAGGAGGGAAGGGCAGGGATGGAGGGGGAGGAGAGGCAGGGTTAGGGAGAAGGAGCAGGGGGAGGAGGGATGGAAGAGGAGAAGGTGGAGATGAGACGGAGGGGCAGGAGGAAAGGGGATGGAAGAGGAGGAGCGGGAAGAAGAGGAAGAGGAGGGACAAAGGCAGATCGAGGCTGAGCTGAGGGAACCACGCTGTTGATCCCTGCCTGAATTTGCAGCCCCCACCTGTGGGATCATCGCCCCCCCCCACTGTGCCAGTGAAGGGGAGGGAGAGCTCGGCCCAGATTTCCCAGGGGTTCCCTGGGTTGGGTTTTTGGGGGGATGTTTGGAGAATGAAGAAGTCCAAGGCTGAGCGGAAAAGGCCCCTTGGGGGGACATCGGGGGGTGGCGGTGGCGGATGGCGGCAGAGGCAGCCTGGAGGAGCAGAGCCCTGTGTCCCCCAGGAGCCCAAAGTGGGGAGCCCAGAGAGGGGGGAGCGCCGCCATTGGTGGGAGCCTCAAGAGCCTGGAGAGGGGCAGGGGGGACTCCTTGGAGCCGCTGCAGCCCAGAGCAGAGAATGAGGGGAGAAGGGACCCGGGAGCCCAAAGAGCCCCGGCATCCCGAAATGGGGAGAGCAAAGAGTGGGGAGCTTTTGGGATTGCTGGGACTGCCAGCAGCCTGGGCAGGGCGGGCACCGAGGAGAAGGGGACCCCAATGCAAGCAGCTGGGACAGGGGGGAACCCCCAAATACCAGAGGGGAGGGACCAGGGATGGGGAACTCCTGGGAGGCTTTTTCAGGGCTGAATCTTGGTGTTTGGGAGGTTTTTCTGGAGCTCAGAGATGGCCGATGACTTGTAGAGATGGACTCGGGCAGGGGGACCTTCAAAGTCAACGTGCTCATCTCTTGTTTTCCCCAAACCAGGATTTCCTTTGCCAACTCCTGGGAGGCTGCGAGGAAGAGGAAGATGCCCCAGGACACTGAGGAAGGTGAGGAGGAAGTCAGTGTCTCAGGAATGCTTAAAATCAGAGGGTTTTGGGAAAGCTGCAAAAGACAAGCCTCAGAGACAGTAGAACTGTGATTAGAGCTTTGCAGCAGCCATAAGATTGGTCAGCAGAAAAATTATATAAGAAATAGAAAGTAAGGAGAAATAGAACAGTGGTCTGTGCATTAACGCTTATCTGAACTTTACCTGCGGAAAAGTATATCTAGCAAGATATTAGGAAGTCCCAAGCTTAATAATGGAGCTCTGTGCATTGTGTTGTAAGGCTTACAAGCAGGTATTGTATTTGAAATAAGCAAGCATTGTTTTAACCATGAATGTGCTTATAGTGCTTGGATAGAACTACTGTCAATATGCTTTTGTTTGCTTGATTGGCCAAAAAACTTCTAAAGTAAGTTTTAACATGAAGTTCTTTGTCTGGTACCTGTGATGTGAGCTACTGGCATCTTCCCATTGTCATAACCAAGTAATGAGACAGATGCTGTGAAATAAAACAGCTCAGGATGCGTTCCTAGCAGTCCTGTCCTGCTTGAGATTTGTGCACAGCCCTGAGCTGGCGATGAGTGCCCCTTTCCCCTCTGTGCTGCTCCATCTCCCAGCCCAGCACGGCCCCGGCTGCAGCTCAGCCCTGGGGGGATCTCCTTGCCCTTGCCTGTGGCACGGAGGCAAATCCCATCCTGTCCTTGTCCTTCCTCCCCCAGAGCAGGAGCTGAGCATGGAGAGCAGGGAGGACAAATGCCCACGGCAGAACCTGGTGGAAGAGGCCGTTTTGAGCGGCTCCACAGGGCAGGAAGGCAACGGGGAGGAAAAGGCCCGGAGATGCCGCACGAGGAGGGGCTGCAAACGCAGCTGGCGGGGATCTGAGGAGGAAAGAGCCAGCCTGGGCCGGGAAGGCGGCCGGAGATCGAGCTCTGGCTTGGAGCTGGTGCTCCATGAGCAGCTCCATGATGGGGAGAAGCCCCACACGTGCATGGAGTGTGGGAAGAGCTTCAGGTGGAGCTCTCACCTGATCAGGCACCAGAGGATCCACACTGGGGAACGGCCCTATGAGTGTGAGGAATGTGGGAAGAGCTTCAGCCAGAGCTCCAACCTGATCAGCCACCAGAGGATCCACACTGGGGAGAAGCCCTATGAGTGTGGGGAGTGTGGGAAGAGCTTCAGCCGGAGCTCCAGTCTGATCAGCCACCAGAGGACCCACACTGGGGAGAAGCCCTACGAGTGTTCCAAGTGTGGGAAGAGTTTCAGAGAGAGCTCCAGCCTGATCAAGCACCAGAGGATCCACACTGGAGAAAGGCCGTACAAGTGTTCCAAGTGTGGGATGTGCTTCAGCTGGAGGTTCAGCCTGATCACGCACCAGAGGACCCACACTGGGGAGAGGCCCTACGAGTGTTCCAAGTGTGGGAAGGGGTTTCAGACCAGC
>JALJVW010000188.1:0-44559 GCA_024865655.1 Emberiza elegans
GCCTTAGCCTCTGGGAGCCCAAAACCCCAAGGCCAAAGAGCCGTTGAGAGCAGCTGCAGAGTCCAAATCCCAAACATTCCATGGGCTGTTGACAGTTGCTGGGGTCCAAACCTCAACATTCCAGGGGCTGTGGGAGAGCCCTTCCTGGCTCTCTATCCCAGCTCCCTGCTGTGCCTTAGCACTTGCTCTGCCACCCCCATGTCCCCCAGCCCTGCTGGGCAGCTGGAGGGCAGGCACATGGCTCTAACAGGAGCTCAATGTTTTATTATCAGACAGCATCATTTTTTATGATCCAGCATTCCCAAGACAGCAGGTTTGACCACATGTTTTTACAGATGCATCAGTTCCTGAGTGATAGGAATTCTTCTTCCTGACAAGGGAGATGTAAGAAAGTGGACATGAGATTCTACAAGTGTGATCGCTTATATACAGTCACTATGTGTATATTAAAATTTACCCATTTCCATAAAACCCACCCCAAGTTCCTCAGATTCAGCCCTTTTCTATCACTGCATTCTTGAGCCAGATGTCTTCATCTTCTCTTCCAACCATCCTTGCTGGGAAAGCAGCCCCTGCATGCCTTGTTCCTGTGCTACAAGCTCACAGGCACAGTAAAATTAATTAACCCTTTTGATAATAAGCCCAAGGCTTTGTGGGCAGGCAGAGGCAGGCAGGAGGCAGAGCTGTCAGGAAAGGAAGGGCCCAGCCAGGTGGGACAGCCAGGGGGATGCCAACAGCCTGCAGGGACAGGAGGCGCAGGGCAGGGACACTGTGGGACAGCCTGGGCTGCACAGGGCACAGGGATGGGCAGCAGCTGCAAGGCCCGCCAGAGCCAACTTGGGCAGCACTTTGGCCATGGCTGCTGGCCCTGGGCCTGAGGCTTTTTGGGGACAAGTGACCTTGCAGCCTGGGGCCTCATTGCCTCCTTGTCCCCTGCTCAGCAGTCCCTGGCAGGGCCTGCCCACTGTCCTGCCTCCTGGCATTGCCCATCCCCACATCCCAGTGCCCATCCTGGGAAGAGCCCTGAGCAAGGAGGGAGGACAGATCTGCCTGGCCAGGGGCTGGGGCCCCTTGGCCCTTGCATCCCTGAAACACATCCAGGTTTGCTCAGCACCAGAGACACCTTTGCCTTGCTTGTGCCCACCTGGCATCACTGCCTGCAGTGTTCTGCTCTAGCTGGAACCTGGGGACACTTTCTCAGTTGTGTCCCTGACAGGGATCTCTTCAAAGTACAAGAAACTTCACTGTTTCAATAGAACTGAGTTCTTGAGGGTTTTGTGACATCACTGAGGGTTTCACACAGAGCTGGCTGTGACATCACAGAGCAGGCTGTGAGGGGGCTGGTGACATCATAGAGGGTGGCTGTGACATCAGAGAGTGGAGTGTGACATCACCTGGAGGCTTAGAGACATCAGTCTACCATGACATCAGAGGGTGGCTCTGTGGCATCACAGAGTGACATATGATTGTCTTCTGTGACATCAGTGGCTGTGTGACATCATGGAGCAGGCTCTGTGACATCACAGAAAGCTTGTGACATCACAGGGTGACTTTGTGACATCACAGGGCAGTGTGACATCAAAGAGCGGCTGTAACATCACAGGGTGATTTTTGTGACATCACAGGTCTCTGTGACATCACATTGGGCTGCATGACATCACAGGGGTGACATCCCAGACATCACAGGCTCTGTGACATCACAGGGCTGGCTGTGTGACATCACAGGATGGCTGTGTGACATCACAGGGGCTGTGTGGAGGTCACTGGGAGGGCCACTCTGCCCCAGCCCCACTCACAGTTCCCCCTGGAGCAGTCCAACCCTGCTCCCCCAGAGCACAGTGGGGTCCCCTGTCCCCCCGGGTCCCCCGCCCCGGCCCTGCAGCCTCCCCCAGAGGATGTTCCACGAGATCGACCCCAGAGCCTGACATGGGGACGGGGGCCGGGGCCCTGGGGTGGGACAGGGGACAGGGACCCCCAGCAGCGTCCCCCGTGTCCCCCAGGGCCAGAGCCTGGGCCAGGCCTCCTTCACCCTGTTATAAACGAGGCCTTGAGAGCGCTGAAAAAATCCCTGGCAAGGGATCAGCAAAGCCAAGATTTAATATTAAGGGACAGCAGCGCAAAGATCCTTGGCAAGAGTCACTCTGCTCCTGACTGGACACTTCAGGCACACCAAGGAAACAAAGTGACAACAAAAACAAACAAAATCCAGGCAATCAAACCAGAACTTAACCAAGAACTGTCCCTGTGTGTATGACAAGAGGACAGTGAGGGCAAGGATAAAAGGAATATGACCCAAAAGCTTAACAGAGCTCAAACTTAACAGGACTTAACTTATACCTTAACCTTAACTGATACCTTCAACTTCACAATTTAGCAAAAGAACAGCACTTAACAGTATTTAACCTAACTTAAAACCTATGACTTTGCAATTTAACAGAGGAATAACACTTTGCAATATTTAACACCAGCTTATAATTTATATTAAACAACAACTTAGCAAAAAGAACAACTCTTAGCAGCAATTAACTTCACTTAGACCTTGTGATTTAATGTTCCCTACAGGCCTGACTGACTCAGCTATCCAAGGCACTCAAACCCCTCAGAGAGCAGCATTTCTGCCACATTTCCCCAGCACAGGCACTCCTGTGTGCACACAGACACAAAGAGTCAGTGCAAGGCACCTGTGAGAAAATTCCCCTGAGGGCAGGAAATGCTCCTGTGGATCCTTTGGCATCTCCCCAGCAGGGCAAAGGGCTGAGCCTGGAGGAGTGGGGGGGATCAGCCCAGGCTCCGTCATTGTTCAGGGATCCCCGAGTGCAGCAAACGGGAGAGTTCCCAGCTGGGAGAGGCC
This sequence comes from Emberiza elegans, assembly GCA_024865655.1. Taxonomy (NCBI): domain Eukaryota; kingdom Metazoa; phylum Chordata; class Aves; order Passeriformes; family Fringillidae; genus Emberiza; species Emberiza elegans. Next base: position 2,852 of record JALJVW010000188.1, read on the forward strand.
CCACTCAGAGGGAGTGGCTGGCCCAGGAGAGCTCCAAGGGCTCCTTTTGGAGCGCTGTTTGTAGGGCCCCAAGAGAGGGGCTTCAGTCCCAGCAATGGCTCATCCTGGCCGCACTTGGCACCAACAGCTTTCTTTGGCAGGGTGAGAACAGGGATGTTGTGCCACTGAGGGAACAAAACCAGTTCCCAGGGCTGCTGCTAAAGGAACCAGGAGCTGGTTGGGCAGCAGCAGTGCCTGGAGCAGACAGTGTTTGTGATGAGCTGCAGAGGAGCTGAGCCCAGGGGCTGTTGGCCAAGGCCGAGGCCCAAGGAGCATTTCTCAGCTGGCAGGGCGGCCTGAGAAGGGGAGGGGGAATGCAGCAGCACAGGGCCCATGGAACCAAGGGACCATTGTGACACTGTGGGGCCCTGTGAGACCAAGGGACCATTGTGACACTGAAGGGCCCTGTGAGACCAAGGGACCATTGTGACACTGTGGGGCCCTGTGACACCAAGGGACCATTGTGACACTGTGGGGCCTCATGGAATCATGGAGACCACTGTGACATTGCTGGGCCTCATGGAACCAAGGGGACTGTACTGACACCATGTGTGGCTCCATGGAATTTTGGGATCATTGTGACACTGAGAGGCCCATCATACAAGGGTCCATTGTGACCATGGAACCATGGGGTCCAGGACACATTGGGTGACACTGAAGGCCTCATGAACCAAAGGTCCATTGTGACACTTTGGGCCTCATGGAACCATGGAAAGACCATTAAGACACTGAGGGGCCTCCATGGAATCACAGAGACCATTGTGACACTGAGGGGCTCCATGGAAACATGGAGACCATTGTGACACTATGAGGCCCCATGCAATAAGCAAAAAGCATTGTGACACTGTGAGGCCTCATGGAACCAGTGAGACCATTGTGACCCTGGGAGACCATTGTGATATTGTGGGGCCTCGTGAAACCAAGAGACCTTTGTGACACTGCAGGGCTGCATGGAACCAAAGGTCCATTGTGACACTGAAGGGCCTCATGACATCAGTGGTCCACTGTGAAACTGGGTAACCAAAGGAGACCATTGTGACGCTGCAGGGCTGCATGGAATCAAAGCTCCAGGGTGACACATAGTGGCCTCCTGTCATCAATGGTCCATTGTGACACTGTGGAGCCAGAGGAGACCATTGTGACACAGCAAACTCCCAGGGTCCAAAGATCCATTGTGACATTGCAGACCTCATGGAACAGAGGAGTCATGTGACATTGTTGGGCCTGGGGAACCACAGAGAGCATTGTGACACTGCAAGGGCTCATGGAATCCTTGGGACCATTGTTACACTGCAAGGCCTCAGGGAATCCTTGGGACCATTGAGACACTGCGGGGCCTTATGACACCTAGGGGCCACTGTGACATTGTGGGACCCCATTGAACCCTGGGGCCAGTGTGACACTGCAGGTCTTCTTGTAATCAAGGGGCCATTGTGACACTGCTGGAACCCATGGAATCAAGTCACCATGATGACACTGTGGGGCCCCATGGATCCAAGGCACCATTGTGACACTATGGAGCCCCATAAAACCAAGGGAACACAGAACAGGTCTGGCTGGTTTGGCCTCCCATGGGCAGCCTGACTACTCCAAGTGACCTTTGCATGTTGAGGGTCACTTCTCATCTGCTGCTGAAACACTGGGGCTCTGTGCTTTCCTTCCCAATGGAAAAGAACTGTTCCATCTGCTCTAGGCACCCATGGCCAGAATTGGGATTTCACCTCCAAATTTCCTTATATTTAGGGATTTTTCCCATAGGAATATTGCCAGGACAAGTCTGGCTGGCAGTAGTTTCACACTGGTCACCTCTCAACTGTCTCCGAAACACTGGGGAGGCTCCATGCTCTCCTTCCCATGGGAATGAACTGTCCTGCTTCTCCAGGTGCCCATGGCTGAGATTGAGTTTCCACCTCCAAAATTCCCTACATCCAAAATCTGCTATTACTGACAAGTCTGGCTGGCCTTGGCCTACTGAGGCTCTCACCTGCCTTCCAAACCATGGGCCTCTGTGCTTTCCTTCCTATGGAAAAGAACTGTCCTTCTAATCCAGGTGCCCATGGCCACAATTGGGATTTCACCTCCAAAACTGCCTGTTGTGACAGACTGGAGGAGATTGTTGTCTCAAAACATTTCATGTGTGGGGGAGGAGGGGGCAGGTCCAGCCTTGCCCTGCCCTGTAAGCCCAGCCCTGCCCTTCCCTGTGACCCCAATCCCCCCAGGAGCCTCCAGTGGGTTTATGGTTTCTACCTGAACCATGGCACACTGAACCCCCAGGTGGCTCCAAGGTTCAGCTCTCCCTGTTTCAGGGGAAGCTGTTCCCCACTCATGGCACCGCGTCGTCCCTGTGCCAGCTGTGGACTCCAGCGCGGTGTCAGCCCGGGGCTCCTGCTGGGCTGAGTCTGCCCTCAGGCAGGGCTCAGCTCCCCCACAGTATCTCGGTGTCACCTGTGAGCCCCGTGGAGAAGACACCTCTGTGCCCTCTGCTCAGAATTTCACTGCCAGGACAGCAGGAATGCAACCCAAATCTGCCTTCAGCCCGTTGGGCTTGGGAACTCCTGCACCAGGGGCTTTCTTGCCATTCTGCTGCTCATGGCCAAGACATTTTCCCTGCCCCTCTGCCAGGGCAATGCCCTGTGCCAGTTCTGCTGTGAGGCTTCCCTGGGGTGGTGCCGGCACCAGTGGTTCCTTCAGTATTGGAACTGGAGTCAGCAAACATGACTGAGCCCTGGTGAGCTCTCAGGATGGCCAGGGACAACTGATCCACGTGACCCACCCCGAAATTCACCCAAGTCCTGCTGGAGCCATTGAACCCAGTGGCCAAGAATGACCCCAGAGCCAGGTAAAACCACCCGCCCTTCTCCAGGACACCGCGGTGGCTCTACCCCATTGTGGCCAGGCATTACAGGTGACCGTGTAGGCCCCTTCACCCAGGAAACCCCACAGCCCCGCAGTGCCCCATAGACAGGTAGACCCAGCAGCCCCATCCCGCCAGGGAACCAAATTTCAAGTCCAATAAATATTTTCAACATACTTTTGACATATGAAGATTGTTTTTGGCATTTAAATTCTTTTTAGTAAATCAAGAATTTTGGGGGTGTTATATTGTATTTGCAGGGATGCCCAACAAAGGCAGGAATGATGCATTTGACTCCATATTCTCAGAAGGCTAATTTATTACTTTATAATATTATATTGTGAAGTGGTTCCTGAGAGCTGTCCAAGGCTGTGATTCCTGTTTGACATTCCAGGGCATTAGTGAAGGGTTCTGCACATCTCTTTCCGCAGGGAAAATGTGGATCCATCAGAGGTGTGTTACAGCCCAGCTTGGAAAACATTTCAGGCCACTGCCTTGACCGTTTGCTCTGGAACTTGCCCAAGGACCTGCAGGGCCCAGGAAGATTTTTCTGTGGAATGCCCCAGAGCTGAGAGACCAGAGGGTCCCTGTGGGGGATCCTTGACCAGATGGACAAGAGCTGTGATGTAATTGGGTTGCTGAGGACACCTTGGAACGGAATTGAGGAAGTGTCTGGAGGTTTCTAATTGCAGAATAATGGCCAAGGAGAGATCCAGACCTCCTTGGAGATCAGTGCCAGTCAGGGGGATGGCCCTGGACAGCCAGTGACCACGTGCCAACAGCCCGGGCAGAAGGAGCTGGACAAGCCCAGAGGCTCCCAGTGTGGGCAGATTGGCCCTGCAGCTTCAGGGACCCCATGGGAATGTCCCTGTCCCCCTGGGGGCTGTGCATGAGCTGTGCAGAATCTCTCCCTCCAGCTCTCTGCAGCATTTCAGCAATGATCTATTTCCCCCCTTTGACTGACCAGTGCTTTTGCACAAACAATTTACAGTGGGGTCCTCAGCACAGGAAAGGCTCAGACTTCATGGAGCAGCTCCAGAGGAGGCTGAGATGCTCCAAAGTGTTGGAGCACCTCTGTGCCAGAGACAGGCTGCGGGAGTTAGGGTGGTTCAGCCTAGAACAGAAAAGGCCGTGGGGAGACCCCACTGGGACCTTGCAGGACTTCAAGGAACCTCACAGAAAATGGGGAAAAATGTTTTAGTAGGGCCTGTCTCAACTGGAGAAGGGGAAATAGTTTTATAGCAGAAGAGAATAAGTTCAGACTGGAGATAAGGAAGAAATCTTTGATGCTGTGGTGGTGAAACACTGGTACAGGTTTCCTAGACACCTGCTGGATGCCCCATCCTTGCAAATATTCCCGGTTGAATGGGCTCTGAGCAGCAAGATGGAGCAAAAAATGTCTCTGCTCCCACCCCACAGGAGGCCCTGTGGTGTCAGCTACCAGAGGGGTCGGTGTCTCTTGTAGGATTCAATTCCCCTGGAGAGCAGGGGGAACACACAGCAGCACAGATGGCAGGAATGTCCTCCCATGGAGATGGGAATATTCTGGATCCACAGGCGCAGGCTGCCCAGTTTTGTGTCTTTGTAGATGGACACCAGTGTCAGAAGAGACTGAGAACCAGGAGGCCCCCAGTGTCTCTGAATGCCCTTGGTTCCAGGAGGCCCCACAGAATCCCAGGGTGTGGCAGTAAGTTCCTGTGTTATGAGACTGAGGTGTTAAAAGCAAAAGTAGTTTGTTCCAGTTGTCCCCCATGCATGTTGGTTTGGCCTGGAGATGTACCTTCCCCTCCCCCTGTCCATCTCCCTCAAGACCTCCCCCTTATTCCAGATCCTTCCCTGGCACTCAGGGAAACCCTGCCCTCCTCCCTTGTCCATTACAGAAACCCCACCTTTCTCTCTAGAAACTTCTGTGTCCATCTTGTATCCCTCGAATACCCATTGGTGTGCTCAGTGCACTCTCCTCCCCTGTTATTCCCCATTGGGTGCCATAATTTGTGCCCAGCCCTGTGCTATTCCCCAGGTTTCTGCCATTGTTCCCTGTCCTGTACTGAAGCTGTTGTAGCCCTGCATTTGCTGTCACTTGTTCCTGCACCCTCTCAGAGATTGAAACCTCTTGGGAATCTGCACAAGTGATCCCTCTCTTTCCTTGGCCCTGGATTCCTCAGCTTGGGCCAACATCAGTGGCTGCACAGAGCAGCTGCTGCTTCTGGGAGACAAGCAGCCCTGCTTGTGCCACCAGCCAAAGAAGCCCCAAGGGCGGACAGGGAGTTGCCACTCCTGGCACGGGCCGGGAGAAAGGGCTGGCTGCAGACATCTCCGAGTGGCCACTGTGTCATCGGGGCCCCTTTGGCTCCATGAGGCCCCCCAGAATCCAAGGGCCCCTTTGGTTCTGAGGCCCCACAGAATCCCAGGGCCCCTTTGGCTCCATGAGGCCCCACAGAATCCCAGGGCCCCTTTGATCCCATGAGGCCCCACAGAATCCCAGGGCCCCTTTGATTCCATGAGGCCCCACAGAATCCTAGGGCCCCTTTGGCTCCATGAGGCCCCACAGAATCCTAGGGCCCCTTTGGCTCCATGAGGCCCTACCATGTCACAATGGCCCCTGGACACCACAAGGCCCTGAGTTGATCCCAATGGATCCTTGGTTCCAACCGGCCTCACTTGATTCACAAGGGCCTCTGGATTCCCTGAGACCCCACAGTATCCCAGTGTCCCCTTGTTTCCACAAGCCCCAGGGTCACAACGGCCCCTGAACATCTTCAGGCACCAGAGTGTCACAGCATCCCCTCAGTTCCATGAACTCCACAGTGGCACAGTGTCCTCTTGGGGCCATTTAGTCCTGCAGTGTCACAATGGTTTCTGGGAACCATGAGGCCCTGAGGGATCACAGTGGATGGTTCCATGGAGCCCCACAGGTTGGCAGTCTCCTCTTGGTTCCATGAGGGCCCATGGCCCCAAAGGGGCCTCTGGATTCTACAAGAACCCAGAGTGTCACAAAGCCCTTGTGATGCCATGAGTCCCTGCAGTGTCACCATGTCCCCATGACCCCCTGTAGTGTCACCATGTCCCCAGGAGGCCATGCAGTGTCACAGTGGAACCGCACAGGAGTGGGCACAGCACCAGGGGAGGTTTGGCAGTGTTCCCCTCTCTGTGACACCACAGCAGTGGCAGCCACAATGTTCCCCACTCTGTGACACAACAGGTGTGGCAGTACTATGTGCCCTCTCTGTGAGACCACAGCAGTGGCAATTCCAACATTCTCCTCTCTTGTGACACCACAAAGGTGGCAGCCCCAAAATTTCACGCTTTATGACCCCACAGTAATGGCTGTCCCTACATTCTCTTCTCTGTCACACCACAGCAGTAGCAGCACCAACATTCCCCTCTGTGTGCCACCACAGTGGTGGCAATCCTGACCTTGTCCTCTCTGTGCCACCACAGTGGTGGCAATCCTGACCTTGTCCTCTCTGTAACACCACAGTGGTGGCAATCCTGACCTTCCCCTCTGTGTGACACCACAGTGGTGGCAATCCTGACCTTCCCCTCTCTGTGACACTGCAGGTATGGCAGCCCTAAGTCCCTTCTCTGTGACACCACAGTAGTGACAGTCCCAACGTTTCCCTCTGTATGACACCACAGCTGTGACACCCCTAGTCCCCCTCTCTGTGACACCAGAGGTGGCACCCCAAGTGTTCCCCTCTGTCTGACACCAACACAGTGGCAAACCAAAGATTCCCCTCTCTATGAGAAAACATTGGTGGGAACCCCAGTGTTCCAATCTCTCTGACACCACATCAGTGGCAGCCCCAATGTTCCCCTGTCTATGAAAACAGAAGTAGCAGCCCCAACGTTCCCCTGTCTGTGACACCACAGTGGTGGCAGCCCAAAAGTTCTCTCAGTGACACCATTGCTGTGGCAGCCCTGGTGTCCCCCTCTCTGTGGCACCCCAGAAGTGGAAGCCCCAAAGTTCCCCTCTCTATGACACTGCAGGCTGGCCGTCCGAAGTTCTACTGTGTATGACAGCACCACAGTGGCAGTTCCAACCTTCCCCTCTCTGTGACACCTCAACATTTGCAGCCCCAGTGTTCCCCAGTCAGTGACACCACAGTGGTGGCAACTTCAGTGTTCCCCTCTCTGTGACATGACAGCAGTGGCAATACCAATGTCCCCTTGTCTATGACACCAAAGTGATTGCAACCCCTGTGTTGCCCTCTATGTGACACCACAGAGGTGGCACCCCCAGCGTTCTCCTGTCTATGACAGCATTGCAGGGCCAGCCCCAACATTCCCCTCTCTGTGACCCCACAGCCCTGGAAGCCGCTGTGACACCACAGCTGTGGCAGCCCCAGTGTTCATCTCTCTGTGACACCACGGCTGTGGAAGCCCCAGTGCTCCCCTCTCTGTGACACCACGGCTGTGGCAGCCCCAGTGTTCCCCTCTCTGTGACACCACAGCTGTGGCAGCCCCAGTGTTCCCCTTTCTGTGACACCACAGCTATGGCAGCCCCAGTGTTCCCCTTTTTGTGACACCACAGCTGTGGCAGCCCCAGTGTTCCCTCTCTGTGACACCACAGCCCTGGAAGTCCTGTTGTCCTGGTCTCTGTGACACCACTGCAGTTGCTGCCCAAACATTCCCTTCTCTGTGACACCACAGCTGTGGCGGTCCCATTGTCCTGGTCTCTGTGACACCACAGTGGTTGCTGTCCAAACGTTCCTCTCTTTGTGACACTGCAGCTGTAGCAGCAGCACTCGAACAGAAGCAAAAGCCGTGGAACAACAGGGGAGCAGGGGAGGAGCAGAGACAGAGCTCTGGAACAGCAGGAGATGAGCAGTGCTGGAGCAGTGCTGGGGCAGTGGTGGAGCGATGTTGGACAAGCAGAGGAGCTGTGCTGGAACATCCCCAGAACAGTAATTGAGCAGCTTTTGAACAGCACTTGGAGTATAGAGCTATTTGTGGTTGTTATGATCCAGAAAAAAACTGGAATTCTCCTGATTTCACTCCTTCTTCCTCTCTCTGGGATGAAGCCTCCAACACTCCCTGCAGGTGTGCTTTCCAGAATCTGCTCCTCTGGAGTTGGGATGGGACAAATGAGCAGTGGGAAGAGGGAGGAAAATGGACCATTCAAACTGCAAACTCTGTTTTTGTAGCCTCTGGATTTCCAGTGTTTAGAAACTGTCATATTTTCAACTCTCTGACCAAATCCCTCATTTCTCACTTTTGCCCTGGCAGAAAAGTTTCCTTTGGCCCCATTTAGGAACTGACCCACAGAAACACCTCAGAGCAGATGCTTTTTGGTTGGTTTTGCTAACAGATGACAAAATCAGCACAAGGGGAGGGATGAGGGAGAGGGCAGAAACAATTCCTTCCTTTTGTCTTCCTTGTGGTTTCCTAGACACCTGGTGGATGCCCCATCCTTGGAAATATCCCTGGCTGGATGGCCTCTGAGCAGCAGGATGGAGCAAAAGATGTCTCTGCTCCCACCCCACAGGAGGCCCTGTGGTGTCAGCTACCACAGGGGTCCGTGTCTCTCGTAGGATTCAATTCCCCCAGAGAGCAGAGGGAACACACAGCAGCACAGATGGCAGGAATGTCCTCCCATGGAGATGGGAATATTCTGGATCCACAGGATCAGGCTGCCCAGTTTTGTGTCTTTGTAGATGGACACCAGTGTCAGAAGAGACTGAGAACCAGGAGGCCCCCAGTGTCTCTGAGTGCCCTTGGTTCCAGGAGGCCCCACAGAATCCCAGGGCCCCTTTGGCTCCATGAGGCCCCACAATGTCACAAGGACCCCTGGACACCACAAGGCCCTGAGGTGTCCCAATAGATCCTTGGTTCCAACTGGCCTCACGTGAGTCACAAGAGCCTCTGGATTCCCCGAGACCCCACAGTGTCACAGTGTCCCCTTGTTTCCACAAGCCCCAGGGTCACAACGGCCCCTAAACATCTTCAGGCACCATAGTGTCACAGCATCCCCTCAGTTTCATGAACTCCACAGTGGCACAGTGTCCTCTTGGGGCCATTTAGTCCTGCAGTGTCACAATGGTTTCCTGGGAACCATGAGGCCCTGAGGGATCACAGTGGATGGTTCCATGGAGCCCCACAGGTTGGCAGTCTCCTCTTGGTTCCATGAGGGCCCATGGCCCCAAAGGGGCCTCTGGATTCTACAAAGGCCGGGAGTGTCTCAGAGCCCCTGTGATACCATGAGTCCCTGCAGTGTCACCATGTGCCCAGGAGGCCCTGCAGTGTCACAATGTCCCCATGAGTCCCTGCAGTGTCACCATGTGCCCAGGAGGCCCTGCAGTGTCACAGTGGAGCCGCACTGCAGTAGGCACAGCAGCAGGGGAGGTTTGGCAGTGTTCCCCTCTCTGTGACACCACAGCAGTGGCAGCCACAATGTTCCCCACTCTGTGACACTACAGGTGTGGCAGTACCATGTCCCCTCTCTGTGAGACCACAGCAGTGGCAATTCCAATGTTCTCCTCTCTGTGATGCCACAGCGATGGCAGCCCCAAAATTTCACTCTTTATGACCCCACAGCAATGGCTGCCCCAACGTTCCCTTCTCTGTCACAACAGAGCAGCAGCAGCACCAACATTCCCCTCTGTGTGACACCACAGTGGTGGCAATCCTGACTTGTCCTCTGTGTGACACCACAGTGGTAGCAATCCTGACCTTCCCCTCTGTGTGACACACAGTGGTGGCAATCCTGACCTTCCCCTCTGTGTGACACCACAGAGTGGGAATCCTGACCTCGTCCTCTGTGTGTCCTGACCTCGTCCACTGGGGCTGCCACAGGACAGTGGTTTCAGTCTTCACCTTCTGCTCTCTGTGACAACACAGCTGTGTCACCCCTAGTCCCCCTCTCTGTGACACCAGAGGTGGCACCCCAAGTGTTCCCCTCTGTCTGACACCAACACAGTGGCAAACCAAAGATTCCTCTCTCTATGAGAATGCAATGGTGGGAACCCCAATGTTCCAGTCTCTCTGACACCACATCACTGGCCGCCCCAACGTTCCCCTCTCTGTGACACTGCAGCAGTGGCAGCTCCTGTGTTCCACTGGCTGTGACTCCACAGTGGTCACAACATCAACTTTCCCTGCTTGTGACATGGCAGCTGTGGAAGCCCCAGGTCCCTGTCTCTGTGAAACCCCAGCGGTGGCAGCCCCAACATTCCCCTCTCACTGACACCACAGCAGTGGCAGCTCCAAGGTTCCCCTGTCTATGAAAACACAGAAGTAGCAGCCCCAACATTCCCCTCTCTCTGACAGCACAGCCGTGGCAGCCCCAGTGTTCCCCTCTCTGTGACAGAACAGTCGTGGCAGCCCAAAAATTCTCTCAGTGACACCATTGCTGTGCCAGCTCCAGTGTCCCCCTCTCTGTGGCACCACAGCAGTGGAAGCCCCAAAGTTTCCCTCTCTATGACACTGCAGGGGTGGCTGACTAAAGTTCTACTGTGTATGACAGCACCACAGTGGCAGTTCCAACCTTCCCCTCTCTGTGACACCTCAACATTTGCAGCCCCAGTGTTGCCCTGTCAGTGACACCACAGTGGTTGCAACATCAGTGTTCCCCTCTCTGTGACATGACAGCAGTGGCACTATCAATGTCCCCTTGTCCATGACACCAAAGTGATTGCAACCCCTGTGTTCCCCTCTATGTGACACCACAGAGGTGGCACCCCCAGCGTTCTCCTGTCTATGACAGTATTGCAGGGCCAGCCCCAACATTCCCCTCTCTGTGACCCCACAGCCCTGGAAGCCGCTGTGACACCACAGCTGTGGCAGCCCCATTGTCCTGGTCTCTGTGACACCACAGCTGTGGCAGCCCCTGTGCTCCCCTCTCTGTGACACCACAGCTGTGGTAGTCCCGTTGTCCTGGTTTCTGTGACACCACAGTGGTTGCTGCCCAAACGTTCTCCTCTCTGTGATACTGCAGCTGTGGCAGCAGCACTTGAACAGAAGCAGCAGCCATGGAACAACGGGGGAGCAGGGGAGGAGCAGAGACAAAGCTCTGGAACAGCAGGAGATGAGCAGTGCTGGAGCAGTGCTGGAGCAGTGGTGGAGCAATGTTGGACAAGCAGAGGAACTGTGCTGGAACATCCCCAGAGCAGCTATTGAGCAGCAGTGGAGTAACAATGGAAAAGGTGGAACCGTGGTGAAACAGGAACCACAGCCATGAACAGTGGTGGCACATTGGTGGCACATTGGAGGCACTTTGGTGGCACACTGGTGGCAAACTGTGGCACATTGGAGGCACATTGGTGGCATGTTGGTGGCACATTGGTGGCACAGGCCCCACAGCCATGGAGCAGCGACAGAGATGCCGGGCTGCGGGACACAGAGCGGCTCCAAGCAGGAGCCGGCCTGCAGGAGCCGGCCTTGCACACCAGAGCGATCCCATTAGGCTGACCCAGAGTGGGGGCAGCAGCAGGAATTGCTGCTGGGCTCTGCAAGGCGCGGATGGAGAACATTTAATGGTGACCTGGGGGTTTGATCCTGCTCATTGTGGCCATTTTAGTGATGCTGGGACAGTTGCAGTCTATCTGAAGTCATGAAGTCAGGAGATACTCAGGACAAAAAGCAATCAAACTGCCTTCTTTACTGCAGGGAAACACAGCTTGGGAGAAGTTTCAAGATTTCTGATTTAGGAACCAAACTGGTTCAATTATTGGCCTATGGTTTTGTTCTAGTCCAAGGAACAATTTCCAGTGTGCTGCGCTTTGGCATTAAAAACGAGCAACGTGCCTCATCACCTGGATATTGCACTTGGAGTACAGAGCTGTTTGTGGTCGTTATGATCGAGAAAACCACTGGAATTCTCGTGACTTCACTCTTTCTTCCTCTCTCTCTGGGATGAAGCCTCCAACACTCCCTGCTGGTCTGCTTTCCGGAATCTGCTCCTCTGGAGTTGGAATGGGACAAATGAGCAGTGGGAAGAGGGAGGAAAATGGACCATTCAAACTGCAAACTCTGTTTTTGTAGCCTCTGGATTTCCAGTGTTTAGAAACTGTCATGTTTTCAACTCTCTGACCAAATCCCTCATGTCTCACTTTTGCCCTGGCAGAAAACCTTCCTTTGGCCACATTTAGGAATTGACCCACGGAAACACCTCAGTGCAGATGCTTTTTGGTTGGTTTTGCTAACAGATGACAAAATCAGTACAAGGGGATGGATGAGGGTGAGGGCAGAAACAATTCCTTTCTTTTGTCTTCCTTGTGGAAAGTCTCCTGCAGAGGTTGTGCTGCAGCCGGACACTTCCTGGGCCAAGGGCTGAGGGAAGCGATTCAGCTGAGGCAGCTGAGACATCTCCTCCCTGGTTTGCAGCCCTGGGGCTGGCAGGGGACACAGATGCCCCCTGTGCACCCCACACCCCCTGGAATGGGGGATTCTTCTTGCCTCTGCCAGATGCTCCTTCTCCATCCCTGGCCTGGGTGCTCCTGGTCTGAGCTCCCTGCCATGGTCATTGTTGGGGGTGGGGAGCAGGAGGGAGGAGTTCAGCACCAACCTGGGAGGTGCCAGCAGGGTCAGAGATGTGTGGAGGTGACAGGGACAGCGTGACAGGATGCACAGATGGACACAGGAACAAGACAACACTTCTGGGGGAAACCTCTTTGAGATTTAGGGAGATTTCCTTTGGAACACACACACGGACACAGACAGACAATGAGTGTAGCTTTGCTGAAAGGGTTTATTTCTCATTTCAGGAAAAAGGCCCAGGGCTCACAGGGGATCAGGTGATTTCTCCAGAGGTGATCATCTCCTCATGCCACTTGAGGGGGACAGGACATGGTTTTCACCAAGAGTTCCAATCCTAAAACACAGAGTTCAAAACAGGATCCCCCGTGTCTTCTGGGACAGGAGAGGGGCCTCGCGCCTTCCTCTCTTTCTAGAGGGTGAAAAGAATTGAGGTTCTGGATAAACCCAGGACAGGATTTGGCTCCTCAGATCCACAGGGTCCCCAGATCCCCTAAGCCCTGGGATGCTCCAAAATGGCCTGAGAACCTCCCTGCCCCCAGGAGGACTGTGAGGTTCCCAGAGCTCCCCAAGTGCAAGGAAAGACTTGGTGGCTGCTCTGTGCAACCAACACTGGGAAATGGATCAGTGAAAGCTCCTTTCGGTCCCTCTGCTGGCCCCAAACTCTGCCCACCCAGAACACTCCAGGGTCCCCCATGAATCTCACAGGATCACAAGGGGGTCGGGGGAGCACCAAGTGCTGCTCACCTATCCATGGAGAGCGGCAGCCAGGCGCTTCTGCCGCAGGACAGCCGCCAGCTTTTCAGCCACAGGGGGCTGGGGACAAAGGCAGCGTTAGAGACACACTGGGGGCACTGGGCTGCACTGGGAGGCAGGGGAGAGCAGGGGGTGCCTTGGGGAAGAAGCTGTGGCAGCAATGGGGTGCAGGAGCTGCTGTGCTGCTGCCCAGAAGCACTGGGCTCCCGGCCAAGAGGCACAGCTGGGGCAGGGGCTGCGTCCTGGCTCATCCAGGGGGTCCTGGGGTGACAGGGATGGGAACGCAGCTGGGCCCTGGGCAAAGGCTTCCTGGGGGAGGAGCCCTGGGGCAGGGCATTGTCTGGGCTGTCAGGAGGGGTGCACTGGGCTGTGCTGGGACAGACTGGGATGGCCTGGGCTGTGGTGGCCATGCAAGGGGAGGGTCTGAGAGCAGCAGAACTCGTGGTACCCACCAGAGGCGTCCAGGACTGTGACATTGTCTAAATCCAACTGCAGAGAGACCAGGAGACCTCGCTGGTCACTGGGATGTCCCCGGTGCCAGTGAGGGATGGGGGGACACAACTGCCCCCCAATTCCCTGAGGGGATGCCCTCCAGTGCCAGCAGCCCACTCACCTCCCAGAGATCATCTTGGGTTCCTTCCAGGAGTGCCTGGAAAGGAGAACAAAGGCTGGGTCTGGACTGGACCTTGTGGGGCTATGGGGGGACACGGGTGCAGGGAGCAGGGCACAGGCAGAGGGATGGGAATTCAGGGCCTCCAAGGAGATCTGTTTGAGGTGGAGGGAGAACCAAAGACACCGATCTGGGGTCAATTGAGGGCCCAGGGGACAGGGCTGGGGGTGTGGAAGGAGCAGGGTGTGAGGTACAGGGGAGGAGAAAGGAATTGAGGTGTAGGGACATGGGTGGGCAAGGGAGGGGCTTGGTGGGGACAGAAGAATGAGGACGGGTGGGGACAAAACCAACAGGACTGGGAGATGGCATGGGAGTGGGGGTTGAGTCAGGGAATTGTACAGGGGGGCCCCTCTGCAGTGGTCAGGAAGAAAGACAAAGGATTGAGGGGGACATGGAAGGGAAGGCATCAGAAATGATCAGTGGGAAGGCACCTGGGGACGCTTAATGGGACACAGAGGAGGCACCAAAAGGGTGGGATGGGAGGCCAGAAAGGGCAGGATGTGGGGCCAGCGTTTGGCTGGTGCCTCACCTTGGCCTGTGGCGGGGGGGCACAGCAGGATGGAGAAGAGCAGGGCCACGCTGAGCACAGCCACCTTCATCTTCCTCTCGCTCTGGGCAGCGCTGCCTGAGGCTGCAGCAGGTGAGGAGCACCTTTATCCCTGCTGGGACTCCTCCCTGCACCCTCCCTGCCAGCCCCCAGGCCAAAGCCCGGCTTGGCACAGCCCCCAGCCCTGGCCACAAGCCCAGCCCTGGCACAGAGTCCATCCCACCCCACCTGTGGCACGGATCCAGCCCTCTTGCCTGGCATCCCTCCAGCTTCCTGCACGGGGCAGCTGCCCCTGGAAGGGCCCAGGCACCTGGGGGGCCAAGGGGGCAGGCAGGGAGCCAAAGGCACCTGGGGACCCTGTGGGGACAACCCCCAGTCCAACACAATCCATCCTCCAACAGCCCCCAGGGCCAGATCCCCCATCTCCTGCTGCCCCTCCCCTCCCAGGGCTTTCCCTGGGGGACACCCCAGAGCTGAGCCCGGCCCCAAACCCAACATGTGGGAGAACAAGGGGAACAAGGGACATGTGATCAGGTGGCTGATTGGCATCTCAGTCACTGCAGACACTGGGGAGCACTGGGCAATGCTGATCACCTGCAGACAAGGCTGAGTGTAAAAAAATACATATTTTATCATTGGCTTTTCGCAAATATTAAAATGAATATTATATGTGGTGTTACAATGTTATGCTGTATTAATTCTCTTATTTACTGTGTTAAATCTAGTTTTAGGTTATAACATAATGTTAAAATAGAAACTCTGCTATATGAGATACTTTTTAAAAGAAAGGACTTGCAGCAAGATAGCAGCCACAGGACGCTTAAATCTTTCAGAGAATTTATTGATTTCTTATCAAAAGAAACTAACTTCTTCCCACCTTGAATGCGCTGTTAAAATTCAGAGGAAGAAGCTGACACGGACCAGACAGAATCCTGTGTTTGGATGGAATTTATGCATCATGGATGAGGTGTAGGAATATGCAATAGGCTATTGCTTTTAAGGGTTAATCCTTTGTTAACATGTCCTTTTTCAGGCTTATTTTTCCCAGAAAGAAGTACCCAGAGTGTCCATAACTCTTTGTTTTTATTGTCTCATATTGTCCTAATGCAAATTGTCCAAATTATTATTACTCTAAGTGCATTACCATTTTTATAACCATTTTATTACCATTAAACTTTTACCATTTCCAAGCCAAGTTCTTGTCAGGGTTTTTCCCCAGGTGGCCCTGAGGGCCCAGAGCAGGGACAGTCCCTGGCAAAATGCTGTTTATTGTACACAAAATGCAGTTTATTGTACCCAAAATGCAGTTTATTGTATCCCCCCCTCTGGCAGGGCTCCCAGAGCTCCCAGAGCCTCCATTGCCCACGGACACCCAGGGACATTTCCAGGAGATGTTCCCTGCTCAGGGACACTGCCCACACTGCAGGGACCTGGGGTGGGACAGGGGGGAAACCCTGCAGGGCCTGCCCTGACTGTTTGCCTTGGATTTGGGGGAATTGAGCAGCCAGCAGTGACCTGGAAGGGTTTAATTTTATCTGTGGCTGCTTTGTGCCTCCTTGGCTGGGGAATTGAGCAGCCAGCAGTGACCTGGAAGGTTTTCCTGTTATCTCTGGGTGCTTTGTTCTGCCTCCTTGGCTGCAGAATTCAGGAATGTTGTTGACTCTGGGACATTCCCAGGCCTGCACACCCAAGGGGCCATTCCAGATGATCCCAGCCTTGGCTCCATGGGCTCTGCACTCACCTGCTCCTGGTTTGGGATCCTTGGAACATGGAAATGTTCCCAGTTTGGTGTCTGGGGCAGGGATGGGCTGGAGAAGTGACCAGGGGGAGTCTGAGGTGCAGCTGATCCACCCTGGGCTGTGTCCCTGCCTCTCCCTGGGAGCTGCCTGGACAATTCCTGATTTTCCTCTCATCCTTCCCAGGGGATTTTTGGTGCCTCCTTGGCTGGGAATTGAGGAGCTCTGAGCCAGGAGGGGCCCAGGACAGGTGAAGCTGCTCAGCAGAGGAATTTCCAGCCCTGCACACCCCAGGGCCGTTCCAGCTGATCCCACCATGGGCCAGGGAACACTTTGGGGAATCCAAAGCTGTTTTTGGTGTCAGGCACACACAGGCAATGTGTGCATTTGTGATTGTGAGATGTGTGGGACCATGGGACAGTGCCAGAGACAAATTCTAATAATTACTGAGGAAAGTAAAGCATGGAAGAAGGCCTTTGAACCTATCCTTTGTTCACAATTAACCTTTATTAGTCTTAAGTTGATTTAGGAGCATTTGAATCAAAGCTTTAAGGATGTTGCTTTTTGACAGGAACTTTCTGCTTGTAGTTCAGTCTTAAAGAGTTTTGCAATAATAACCTTTTGAGGTACAATTTTAGAATATTGCTTGTAGTAAGGATCTTTGAAACTATAGCTTTAGAATATATAAAAAGGAAACTTGCTTATCTCACCCCTTGACAAAACAGTGAAAAGCAGCTTGAGAAAGGAAGATGAACATCAACTCAAGGATTAACATCACTGTTAATAATAATTAATTAACACTGTTAATAATAATTAATTAATAACATCACTGTTATGAGATTTATAGTCCTTGCAATCAAAAGGTGGACTCACATCTGGAATCTGGACCTCACCAGATGGGATTCTCTTCCTTCTTTTGTAAACCAGACCACCACCATCTGGGGATACTCCTTTTCTGGGACACATCCTGAGAAAAACTAAATCACAATAGTGCATAGAATTGTGTTGTAAAAATCGGGAATAGAAACTGCTGATGAGTAAAAATTTGGAATAGCAACTGCTGAGAAAGCTTATGAGTACCCCTATAAATACCTGTCAAATCCCATCCCAAACCCAAATGTGAAGTTGAAGGGGCCTCCCCCACTGCACCCAAAGTGTACCCCAAACTCAAACCCCATCCCAAACCCAATCCAAGCTGCCAGGGCCTCACCCCAAAGTCAAACCCCATCCCAAACCCAAATCCCAGCTGCTGCAGGGTCAGGCCACCCCCTTTGTCCCCTCAGGCCAGGCCAGGTTCCAGCTCCCTCTCTCCAGCTCCCTCAGAGCCCCTGGTGCAGATTTCTCATGGTTTAACCCCAGCCCTTCACTCAGGGCCCCTCTGGGGGGATCCTGGACCCTCTGGGGAGGGCAAAAGGAGAAAACTCCTGGGGGGAGGAAAGGTCAATATTCAAGCAGCAATCAATTTATTAATTAATATGGTTTGGGATGAGCAATTTGAGTTTGGGGTGACAGTGGGGAAGTTTTCCTTCAACTTCACACTGATAGTTGAGGCTTATAGGTATTTATAGGGGTACTCATAAGCTTTCTCAGCAGTTGCTATTCCAAATTTTTACTCATCAGCAGTTTCTATTCCCAATTTTTACAACACAATTCTATACACTATTGTGATTTAGTTTTTCTCAGGATGTATCCCAGAAAAGGAGTATCCCCAGATGGTGGTGGTCCGGTTTCCAAAAAGAAGGAAGAAGAATCCCATCTGGTGAGGTCCAGATTCCAGATGTGAGTCCACCTTTTGATTGCAAGGACTATAAATCTCATAACAGTGATGTTATTAATTAATTATTATTAACAGTGTTAATTAATTATTAATGTTAATCCTTGAGTTGATGTTCATCTTCCTTTCTCTCAAGCTGCTTTTCACTGTTTTGTCAAGGGGTGAGATAAGCAAGTTTCCTTTTTATATATTCTAAAGCTATAGTTTCAAAGATCCTTACTACAAGCAATATTCTAAAATTGTACCTCAAAAGGTTATTATTGCAAAACTCTTAAGGCTGAACTACAAGCAGAAAGTTCCTGTCAAAAAGCAACATCCTTAAAGCTTTAATTCAAATGCTCCTAAATCAACTTAAGACTAATAAAGGTTAATTGTGAACAAAGGATAGGTTCAAAGGCCTTCTTCCATGCTTTAGTTTCCTCAGTTATTATTAGAATTTGTCTCTGGCACTGTCCCATGGTCCCACACATCTCACAATCACAAATGCACACATTGCCTGTGTGTGCCTGACACCAAACACAGCTTTGGATTCCCCAAAGTGTTCCCTGGCCCATGGTGGGATCAGCTGGAACGGCCCTGGGGTGTGCAGGGCTGGAAATTCCTCTGCTGAGCAGCTTCACCTGTCCTGGGCCCTCCTGGCTCAGAGCTCCTCAATTCCCCAGCCAAGGAGGCACCAAAAATCCCCCGGGAAGGATGAGAGGAAAATCAGGAATTGTCCAGGCAGCTCCCAGGGAGAGGCAGGGACACAGCCCAGGGTGGATCAGCTGCACCTCAGACTCCCCCTGGTCACTTCTCCAGCCCATCCCTGCCCCAGACACCAAACTGGGAACATTTCCATGTTCCAAGGATCCCAAACCAGGAGCAGGTGAGTGCAGAGCCCATGGAGCCAAGGCTGGGATCATCTGGAATGGCCCCTTGGGTGTGCAGGCCTGGGAATGTCCTGGAGTCAACAACATTCCTGAATTCTGCAACCAAGGAGTCACAAAGCAGCCACAGATAACAGGAAAACCTTCCAGGTCACTGCTGGCTGCTCAATTCTGCAACAAAAGAGGAACAAAACCCCCAGAGGCACAAGGAAACCCTTCCAGGTCACTGCTGGCTGCTCAATTCCCCAGCCAAGGAGGCACAAAGCAGCCACAGATAAAATTAAACCCTTCCAGGTCACTGCTGGCGCTCCCAAATCCAAGGCAAACAGTCAGGGCAGGCCCTGCAGGGTTTCCCCCCTGTCCCACCCCAGGTCCCTGCAGTGTGGGCAGTGTCCCTGAGCAGGGAACATCTCCTGGAAATGTCCCTGGGTGTCCATGGGCAATGGAGGCTCTGGGAGCTCTGGGAGCCCTGCCAGAGGGGGGGATACAATAAACTGCATTTTGGGTAAAATAAACTGCATTTTGTATACAATAAACTGCATTTTGGGTACAATAAACTGCATTTTGGATACAATAAACTGCATTTTGCCCTAAACTGACTGCCCTGGAACTGCATTTTGCCTGGACTGTCCCTCAGGGACACCTGGGGAAAAACCCTGACAAGAACTTGGGTTGGAAATTGTAAAAGTTTAATGGTAATAAAATGGTTATAAAAAATAGTAATGCAATTAGAGTAATATTAATTTGGATAATTTGGATTAGGACAATATGAGACAATAAAAACAAAGAGTTATGGACAGTCTGGGTACCTCTTTCTGGGGAAAATAAGCCCAAAAAAGGACACACATTTAACAGTGGATTAACCCTTAAAAGCAATAGCCTGTTGCATATTCATACACCTCATCCATGATGCATAAATTCCATCCAAAGACAGGATTCTGTCTGGTCAGTGTCAGCTTCTTCCTCTGAATTTTAACAGTGCATTCAAGGTGGGAAGAAGTTCATTTTTTCTGATAAGAAATCAATAAATTCTCTTTCTCTGAAAGATTTAGGTGTCCTGTGGCTGCTATCTCACTGCAAGTCCTTTCTTTAAAAAAAAGTATCTCACATAGCATTGTTTCTATTTTAACATTATGTTATAACCTAAAATTAGATTTACTACACCATTAAAAAAATTAACACAGCAAAACTTTGTGACACAACACATATAATATCCATTTGAATATTTGCCCAAAGCCAATGACAAAATCCCATTTTCTCCCCCTGCCAGGGGCTCAGGGCTGGGCCAGGAGCCTCGGGCAGGAAGGGGAGCCCTGCTCAGGGCCAGCCCTGGGGCTCTGGGAGCTGTTGGGATGTTGGGGGACACCAGGCAGGGGATGGACTCTGGGCCTGGTGAACAGCAGGGATTTGATCCCAGGATGGCAAAAGCAAAGGGAGCTGTGAAATCTAGACCTGGATTGCAAGGAGATTCAATCAGGCAGGTTCACCAGAAAAAGAAAATCCCATTAAACTCTGCCAAATTTATTTATGTGCCTATTTATTATTTATTTGCATTTTTTCATTATATTTTTTATTTATTTATTTATTTATTTGCATTTATTTATTTTTTATTTATTTATTTATTATTTATTTGCATTTATTTGTGTTTGTGATTGTAACCCAATCATTGCAGCACACATTGCTGGTCTCCCTGAAATGGGACATATTATTACATATTTATTATATTAGTAGTATTATTAGAATTTATTATATTTATTATAATAGTATATAATTATATATATAATATTATTATACCTAAATTTTATATACATTTATATGTAAATATGTATTTATTATGATAATATATAATAATCATGTTTAAAATATATAATACATATTATATAAAAATATATTTATTATATATATTATATCACATTTTAATAATTTAATATTAATAATTTAATAATATATAATATTAATAAAAATAATGTTAAAATAATTTAATATAATAATATATCTGATATATATAATTATATATAATTTAAATAATAATATATATATAATTTAAATATATATAATATATATAATAATATTATAATTTAAATAATTTAAAAATTAATAATAATAGTTTAATAATAATATTAATAATTTACTAATATATAATAATATGTTCCCAATGTTATTATTATATATTTATTGTATCCCACAATAAAATAATTCTGGTCAGATTTATTATGATCCCCAAATCTCTCTCCATGGCCCCCACAGGAGCAGGATTGGGGATTGGGTGGGGGATCCAGCAGGATTGGGACTGGGGGGGACCAAATTGGGGGATCCAGCAGGAGGGGGATCCAGCAGGATTAGATTGGGGATCCAGGGGGACCCAGCAGGATTGGGGGATCCAGCATCCAGATTGGGGGATCCAGCAGGATTGGGGGATCCAGCAGGATTGGGGGGTTCCAGCAGGATTGGGGGATCCAGCAGGGGGGGATCCAGCAGGATTGGGGGGATCCAACAGGATTGGGGGATCCAGCAGGATTGGGTTGGGGGTTCCATCAGGATTGGGGGATCCAGCAGGACCCAGTGGGGCTGGGTGGGACACTGGGGCAGGCAGGGGATCTCCCCCGGGCTGTCAGACCCCAGCACGTCCGTCTGTCTGTCCTGGAGGGCTCCAGGGGGCTCAGAGCCCTCGGCACAGAGCCCAGGACAGCTGGGACTGGGATTGTGACCCTTGGAGCAAATCCCCACCTTGATGGGAAGAATACAAGGCAGGAGAGTTTGAGTGGAATGAGAGTGAATTTGTCACAGGGTGAAAGTGGAGAATTTTGGGGTTTTTAGAATGGGGGTTCAGTGGGCAAGATGGAGGGATCTGGGCATGTCCAGCCTTGGTCCTCCTTCTTCTTCTTGGCCTCCATCTCCTGGGTGATGGTGGCACTTTTGGGTTGGTTTAGGGTAGAAGCTCAGAATCTAACACAGGTGATGGGTATTGGGAAGGAATTGTAAATATTGTACAGGGAGTTTTGAAAAAAAAAAAATAAAATAAATAAATAAATAAATAAATAAATAAATAAATATTATATAAATATAAATAATTATATAAATAAAATATAAATATAAAATTATAAAAATATGTATAAATATATACAAAATATAATATATAACATATATAAATTACAATATATAAATATAAAAACTATATAAATATAAATATAAACAAATATATGAAAATAAAATATAAGTGAAATATATAAAATACATATAAATATGTACAAAATAGAACATATAAGTTTATGTAAATTATAATATATAAATAAATATAAAATATATAAACATAAAGAAATATATATATAAATTATAAATAAACATATATAGAAATATAACATCACCCCGAAGGAGGCAGAGTGCCTGGAGTGTCTCTCTGAGCGGACCTGGGCAGGCCAGAGTTAGAATTTTATAGATAAAAAACAATAAACAGCCTTGGGAATGAGAAATGAAGAGCTCTGACTCCTCTGACTTCCAGGATAGGCAAAGAGACTTTGGGGCACATCTGGGGTCTCCCTGAGCAGCAAAACCCCGAGGCCGGGGGCTGTTGGAGGATGGATTGTGTTGGATTGGGGTTGTCCCCACAGGGTCCCCAGGTTCCTTTGGCTCCCTG
Source organism: Emberiza elegans (assembly GCA_024865655.1). NCBI lineage: Eukaryota > Metazoa > Chordata > Aves > Passeriformes > Fringillidae > Emberiza > Emberiza elegans. The sequence continues at coordinate 25,202 of JALJVW010000188.1, forward strand.
CCTGCCCCCCTTGGCCCCCCAGGTGCCTGGGCCCTTCCAGGGGCAGCTGCCCCGTGCAGGAAGCTGGAGGGATGCCGGGCAAGGGGGCTGGATCTGTGCCACAGGTGGGGTGGGATGGACTCTGTGCCAGGGCTGGGCTTGTGGCCAGGGCTGGGGGCTGTGCCAAGCCGGGCTTTGGCCTGGGGGCTGGCAGGGAGGGTGCAGGGAGGAGTCCCGGCAGGGATAAAGGTGCTCCTCACCTGCTGCAGCCTCAGGCAGCGCTGCCCAGAGCGAGAGGAAGATGAAGGTGGCTGTGCTCAGTGTGGCCCTGCTCTTCTCCATCCTGCTGTGCCTGCCAGCTCAGAGCCAGGTGAGGCTGCAGGGCCCCGGGCTGGGCTCACGCCTGGGGACTCCCCAAAATCCATCCCATCCATCTCATGGATCCCATCCCATCCTTTTGGGGCTCCCCATCCCATCCCATTTATCCCGCCCCATCCCATCCCATCCCATCCCATCCCATCCCATCCCATCCCATCCCATCCCATCCCATCCCATCCCATCCCATCCCATCCCATCCCATCCCATCCCATCCCATCCCCATCCCATCCCATCCCCCATCCCATCCCATCCCATCCCCCATCCCATCCCATCCCATCCCATCCCATCCCATCCTTTCCCATCCCCATCCCAAAAATCCCATCCTTTAGGGGCTCCCCATCCCATCCTTTGGGGCTCCCCATTGATCCCATCCCCTGACCATCTTTTGCTGTCCCTGCCCAGGCTGACATGGAGGGCAGCGGAGTGATCTGTGCTGGGGTGAGACTGGGGGCACTGGGGGGCACTGGGATGGACTGGGGGACTGGGGACTGGGGGACTGGGGCACTGGGATGGACTGGGGGATGGACTGGGATGGACTGGGGGGATGGACTGGGGGGGACTGGGGGGACTGGGGGGGCACTGGGGGGGACTGGGACTGGGGGACTGGGGGGACTGGGAGGAACTGGGGGGACTGGGGGGACTGGGGGATACTGGGGGGGGGCACTGGGGGAACTGGGGGGCACCCAGGACACCCCCCCAGGCACATCTCCTGCTCTCCCCACAGCAAATTGGTGGCATCGGGGACGGCAAGGTGGGCACCAGTATAGGCCAGTATAGCCCAGTATGGGCCAGTATAGACCAGTGTGTGCCAGGGCATCCCAGTATAGCCCAGTACATCCCAGTATAGCCCAAGGCATCCCAGTACAGCCCCCAAATCCCCAAACCCCCAAAATCCCTCAATCCCCAAATCCCCAAATCCCCAAATCCCCAAATCCCCAAATCCCCCAATCCCCAAATCCCAAATCCCCCAACCCCCAAATCCCCAAATCCCCAAATCCCCAAATCCCCCAAATCCCAAATCCCAAATCCCCAAATCCCAAATCCCCCAAATCCCAAATAAAATCCCCAAATCCCCAAATCCCCAAATCCCCAAATCCCCCAATCCCCAAATCCCCAAATCCCCAAATCCCCAAATCCCCCAAACCCCCAAATCCCCAAATCCCCCAATCCCCCAAATCCCCAAATCCCCAAATCCCAAATCCCCAATCCCCCCAAATCCCCAAATCCCAAATCCCCCCCAAATCCCCAAATCCCCCCAAATCCCAAATCCCCAAATCCCCCAAATCCCCAAATCCCCCCCAAAAATCCCCAAATCCCAAATCCCCAATCCCCAAATCCCAAATCCCAAATCCCCCCAAATCCCCAAATCCCCCAATCCCCCCAAATCCCCCCAATCCCAAATCCCAAATCCCCAAATCCCAAATCCCCAAATCCCAAATCCCCCCCCAAATCCCCCAACCCCCTAAATCCCCAAATCCCCAAATCCCAAATCCCCCAATCCCCAAATCCCAAATCCCCCAAATCCCAAATCCCCAAATCCCCCAAATCCCAAATCCCCAAATCCCCAAATCCCCAAATCCCCAAATCCCCAAATCCCAAATCCCCAAATCCCAAATCCCAAATCCCCAAATCCCCCAATCCCCAAATCCCAAATCCCCCAAATCCCCAAATCCCCAAATCCCAGTCCCCAAATCCCATCCCCAAACCCCAATCCCCCAAATCCCAAATCCTTTGGGAGACTGGGGGACCTGGGAGTCCGGGACTGGGGGCATCTGGGGGCATCCAGGTGAGACTGGGGGAACTGGGATGGACTGGGATGGACTGGGGGACTGGGGGATGGGACTGGGATGGACTGGGGAACTGGGGAACTGGGGACTGGGGGACTGGGATGGACTGGGGGAACTGGGGGATACTGGGGGATGGACTGGGGGATACTGGGATGGACTGGGGGAACTGGGATGGACTGGGGGAACTGGGATGGACTGGGCAGAACTGGGGGGAACTGGGAGATACTGGGATGGACTGGGATGGACTGGGGGGCACTGGGGATACTGGGGGGGCACTGTGGGAACTGGGATGGACTGGGGGGTACTGGGACGGGGGGGGCACTGGGGGCCAGTTGGGCACCCCCGCCTGGCTGGGCTGGTGACCCCACGCGGTGACCCCAGTGCCCTCTGCCCCCTCTCTGCAGAAACCAAAGTTCGGAGTGCAGAGGGCTGAGGTGGGTACCCGGAGCTGTGCTGGGGATGGCACTGGGGGCATCCCAGTATGGACCAGTATAGACCAGTGTGCATCCCAGTGCACCCCAGTGCATCCCAGTATAGACATCCCAGTATAGACCAGTATAGACCAGTGCTGGGCTCAGAGTGTCCTCCATGCTGGGGATGGCACTGAGGGCATCCCAGTGCCCCCCAGTACCCCCCAGTTTTCCCCAGTCCCCCCCATCTCCCCCAGTTTGCCCAAGTATCCCCCTGCCTGCCCCAGTTTGACCCAGTTTGCCCCAGTACCCCCCCCACACCCCCCAGTATCCTCCAGTCCCTCCCAGTATCCCCCAGTTGGCCCCAGTTTGGGATGGTCCTGGGAGGCTCTGGGGGGGTTTTGATGTCCCTGGGTCACCCTGGGGTCACCCTGGGGTCACCCTGGGGTCACACTCTCTCCTGTCCCGTTCAGGCCGTCAGGATTTGATCATCCCTGGAGAGCCCCCCTGAGTGCCTGGGAATGGCCCTGGAATGATTGATAACCAATAATTGATAATTGGTAATCCATGATCAATGATCAATGAATCAAGAATCAATAATCAATAATCAATAATCAATAATCAATAAACCCTTCAGCAAAGCAACTCTGTGTGTTCATGGCTGCTTTTCTCATATTGGTGGGTGTGTGCTCATGCCCCTGTCCCTCTGTCCGTCCCTGTGTCTGTCCTGTGTCTCTCCCCTGTCCCTGTGTCTGTCCCTGTGTCTGTCCCATGTCCCTGTGTCTGTCCCCTGTCCCTGTGTCTGTCCCTCTGTCTGTCCCTGTGTCTGTCCCCCCTCACCCAGCCCTGGGGGTCTCTGATTTCTCTCCCACCATGAGCGGAGCCACTCTGGGGGCTCCCAGGGCTCCCTCTGCCTTCCTGGGCAGGGCAGGCTGGGACACCACTCACAGTGCCTTCATCATCTTCATCATCATCATCATCACATGTCCCATCACCCACACTATGGTGACATCCATCACCAACATCCTCCTCATCCAACACCACTGAAACCATCACCATGACTCTGCTCACACCATCATCATCATCACCTTCATCTTCATCATCTTCTTCATCATCACCTTCATCTTCATCACCCACACCTGTGAGAGCCAGAATGAGGGATGTGGGACTCCAGGCAGCTCTCCAAAATGCAGTTTATTGTATCCAAAATGCAGTTTATTGTATCCAAAATGAAGTTAATTGTACACAAAATGCAGTGTATTTTATTCAAAATGCAGTTTATTGAGCACAAAATGCAGTTTATTCCATCCAAGGTGTCACAGCAGTGCAGGCTGTCGGTGACAGGGCTGTGCCCACAGCTGTCAGCTCCAGCTGCAGGCAGGCCTGGAGACCCTTTGGTTTTGTATATATTATATACTTTTATTATATATTTTTATTATATATTTTGTTATTTATTTTTTATTTTATTTTAATAAATTTGTATTTTATTTTATTTTTATTTTTATATATTTTATTTTATATATTTGTTTATTAATTTATTATATTATTATTTATTTTATTTTAATATATTTGTATTTTAATTTTTTAGTTATTATATATTTCATAACATAGTTTAATTATATATTTACTATACCTATATACTTTTATTATATTATATACTTTTATTATATTATATACTTTTCTTTGCTAAGCATCTTAATACAGTAGAACCAATTTATACCTTAACTGTTATCTATAGCCTATCATAACCACTATAATTACCATATTTATGTTACTGTTCTCCAATCACTAAAAGTTAGTACATTACTGTTTAAGCTAGAAGTTGTTTTTCAGTTTTCTTATAGTGGAAAATTCTGAGACCTTTTTTCTCCTTGTAACTTTGCTGCCTTGTTTGCCTGTGCTATCTTCCTTCTTGGTAAGAACATCTTCTTGTTTGAGGTGGGTTTATCCTTTTCTCTAAGTCATAAAAACCCCTTCTAACTAACACATCCTTTGCCTCCTTCGTGATCCAGTAAGATGGCTCAGCAATTCTTTTCTTCTATATCAAAATTTGCTTTCATTTCTTTTCCTTCATCAGACTCTACATTTAAAAAATTTCTGCCAAGCACACATATCTATGAGAGTTCCTTGTCAAACTTTCATCCTTCCCAACACTTACCCACAATGGGACCAGTGCCCACCCCAAGAGTGTGTCCCCTACAGCAGGACCAGCACCGACCCTGTCAGTGTGATCCATACCCCCACCAAGACCCTGTCAGTGTGATCAATACCCACAGCATTGACCCTGTCAGTGTGATCAATACCCACACTAGGACCTTGTCAGTGTGATCAATATCCACAGCAGGACCCTGTCAGTGTGATCGATACTCACATCAGGACCCTGTCAGTGTGATCAATACTGTCTTGGTTTGGACAGACAGGAGTCTGCTAAGGAAGGCAGGAGCCTCCCCTGAAATGGAGAATGTAAACCCTCCCCACCCCTCTGAATTGCTATAAATTTTAAATTAAGGGGCTCTCAGGCAAAAATATGGGAGCCTTGGATCCATGGGGCCCCGCAGTGTCATCATGGTGACTTGATTCCATGGGTTCCAGCAGTGTCACAATGGCCCCTTGATTACAAGAAGACCTGCAGTGTCACACTGGCCCCAGGGTTCAATGGGGTCCCACAACAATGGTCCCAAGGATTCACAGTGGTCCCCTAGGTTCCATGACCTCCCATGTCACAATGGTCCCAAGGATCCATGGGGCCCCGCAGTGTCACAATGGTCCCAAAGGTTCCCCAGGCCCCACAGTGTCACAATGGACCTCTGATTCCATGACCTCTGCAGTGTCACAATGGACCTTTGGACCCTGGGGCCCTGCAATGTCACAATGGTCCCTTTGGTGGTCCTCTGGCCCCACAGTGTCACAATGGACCACTGATTCCATGAGGCCCACAATGTCACCCTGGAGCTTTGTTCCATGCAGCCCTGCAGTGTCACAATGGTCTCTTTGGTTCCACAATGGACCACTCTGTTCCATGACCTCTGCAATGTCACAATGAACCTTTGGTTCCATGCAGCCCTGCAGTGTCACAAAGGCCTCTTGGTTTCATGAGGCCCCACAATATCACAATGATCCTCCCAGGGTCACAATGGTCTCACTGGTTCCATGAGGCCTCACAGTGTCACAATGCTTTGCTTATTCCATGGGGCCTCATAGTGTCACAATGGTCTCCATGTTTCCATGAGTCCCCTGAGTGTCACAATGGTCTCTCTGATTCCATGGTGCCCATCAGTGTCACAATGGCCCCTTGGTTCCATGAGGCTGTAAAGTGTCTTAATTGTCTTTGTATGGTTCCATGAGGCCTTGCAATGTCACAACGGACCTTTGGTTCCATGGAGTCACGCAGTGTCACAATGGCCCCTTGGTTCCATGACACCCAAAGTGTCATAATGGTGTCCATGGTTCCATGAGGCCCCATGGTGTCACAGTGACCCCTTGCTTCAATGGGGCCTCTCATTATCAGAATGATCCCTACATTCCATGGAGCCACACAGCGTCAGTACAGTCCCCTTGCTTCCATGAGGCCCAGCAATGTCACAGTGCTCTCCATGATTCCATGAGGCCCCACAGTGTCACAATGGTCCCTTGGTCTCACAGGGCCCCACAGTGTCACAATGGTCCCTTGGTTCCATGGGCCCTGTGCTGCTGCATTCCCCCCTCCCCTTCTCAGGCCGCCCTGCCAGCTGAGAAATGCTCCTTGGGCCTCGGCCTTGGCCAACAGCCCCTGGGCTCAGCTCCTCTGCAGCTCATCACAAACACTGTCTGCTCCAGGCACTGCTGCTGCCCAACCAGCTCCTGGTTCCTTTAGCAGCAGCCCTGGGAACTGTTTTTGTTCCCTCAGTGGCACAACATCCCTGTTCTCACCCTGCCAAAGAAAGCTGTTGGTGCCAAGTGCGGCCAGGATGAGCCATTGCTGGGACTGAAGCCCCTCTCTTGGGGCCCTGCAAACAGCGCTCCAAAAGGAGCCCTTGGAGCTCTCCTGGGCCAGCCACTCCCTCTGAGTGGGGCCTCTCCCAGCCGGGAACTCTCCCGTTTGCTGCACTCGGGGATCCTGAACAACCACAGAGCCTGGGCCGATCCCCCCACTCCTCCAGGCTCAGCCCTTGGCCTGTTGAGGAGATGCCAAAGGATCCAGAGGGAGCATTTCCTGCCCTCAGGGGAATTTCTCACAGGTGCCTTGCACTGACTCTTTGTGTCTGTGTGCACACAGGAGTGCCTGTGCTGGGGAAATGTGGCAGAAATGCTGCTCTCTGAGGGGTTTGAGTGCCTTGGGTAGCTGAGTCAGTCAGGCCTGTAGGTAAGGTTAAATCACAAGGTCTAAGTGAAGTTAAATGCTGCTAAGAGTTGTTCTTAGTTGCTAAGTTGTTACCTTCAACATAAATTATAAGCGGAGTTAAATATTGAAAGTGTTATTCCTCTGTTAAATTGCAAAGTCATAGGTTTAAGTTAGGTTAAATGTTGTTACGCTCTGCTCTTTTGCTAAATTGTGAAGTTGAAGGTATCAGTTAAGGTATAAGTTAAGTCCTGTTAAGTTTGTGCTCTGTTAAGCTTTTAGGCCATATTCCTTTTATCCTTGCCCTCGCTGTCCTTGTGTCACACACACACACAGGGGACAGTTCTCAGTTAATTTCTGGTTTGATTGCCTGGATTCTGTTTGGTTTTGTTGTTGCTTTGTTTCCCTGGTGTGCCTGAAGTGTCCAGTCAGGAGCAGAGTGACTCTTGCCAAGGAACTTTGTGCTGCTGTCCCTTAATATTCAATCTGGTTTTTGCTGATCCCTTGCTGGGGATTTTTTCAGCGCTCTCAAGGCCTCGTTGGTACCAGGGTGAAGGAGCCCTGGCCCAGGCTCTGGCCCTGGGGACACGGGGATGCTGCCGGGGGTCCCTGTCCCCTGTCCCACCCCCAGGGCCCCAGGCCCCCGTCCCCATGTCAGGCTCTGGGGTCGATCTCGTGGAACATCCTCTGGGGAGGCTGCAGGGCTGGGGGGGCGGGGGACCTGGGGGACAGGGGACCCCACTGTGCCCCCAGCAGGGGTTGGACTGCTCTGGGGGAACTGTGAGGGGGCCCTGGGGCAGACTGCCCCTGTGATGTCCTCTCCAGCCATCTCTGAATGTCACACAGCCCCTGTGATGTCACATTGCCCCCGTGATGTCACACAGCCACTGCCTGTGATGTCACACAGCCCCTGTGATGTCACACAGCCAATGTCTGTGATGTCACACTTACCCTGTGATGTCACATGCCCCACATGTCCTCCCTGTGATGTCACACCCCTGCACACTGCCCCTGTGATGTCACACTGCCTCTGTGATGTCACCAGCCTGTGATGTCACATAGCCCCTGTGATGTCACACAGCCATCTCTGTGATGTCACACACCCTCCTGTGATATCACAGAGCAAACCTATGTTCCTTGTGATGTCATACAGCAGTGCTGTGATGTCACAGAAGACTGATGTCACAAAGTCACCCTGTGATGGCACCACCTGTTCTGTGATGTCACAGCCTGCTCTATGATGTTCCACAGCCACCAGGTGATGTCACAACCCACTCTCTGATGCCACAGAGCCACCCTCTATGATGGCAGACTCTGCTCTATGGCCTCACACCCTACTCTGTGATGTCACAGCCAGCTCTGTGGTGTCACAACCCCCTCAATGATGTCAGAAAACCCTCAAGAACTCAGTTCTATTGAAACGCTGAAGTTTCTTGTACTTTGAAGAGATCCCTGTCAGGGACACAACTGAGAAAGTGTCCCCAGGTTCCAGCTAGAGCAGAACACTGCATGCAGTGATGCCAGGTGAGCCCAAGCAAGGCAAAGGTGTCTCTGGTGCTGAGCAAACCTCAATGTGTTTCAGGAATGCAAAGGGCCAAGGCCTGAGCCCCAGGCCCTAGCCAGACATATCCTGTCCCTCCCTCCTTGCTCAGGGCTCTTCCTGGCATGGGCACTGGCATGTGGGGATGGGCAGTGCCAGGGGCATGACCGTGGGGCGGCTCCTGCCAGGCTGCTGAGCAGGGACAAGGAGGCAATGAGGCCCCAGGCCTGCAAGGGTCACTTGTCCCCTCCTGGCCCCAGGGCCAGCAGCCATGGCCAAAGTGCTGCCCAAGTTGGCTCTGTCAGGGCCTTGCAGCTGCTGCCCATCCCTGTGCCCTGTGCAGCCCAGGCTGTCCCACAGTGTCCCTGCCCTGCGCCTCTGTCCCTGCAGGCTGTTGGCATCCCCTGGCTGTCCCACCTGGCTGGGCCCTTCCTTTGCTGACAGCTCTGCCTCCTGCCTGCCTCTGCCTGCCCACACAAAGCCTTGGGCTTATTATCAAAAGGGTTAATTAATTTTTACTGTGCCTGTGAGCTTGTAGCACAGGAACAAGGCATGCAGGGGCTGCTTTCCCAGCAAGGATGGCTGGAAGAGAAGATGAAGACATCTGGCTCAAGAATGCAGTGATAGAAAAAGCAAGGGCTGAATCTGAGAACTTGGGGTGGGTTTTATGGAAATGTGTAAATTTTAATATACACATAGTGACTGTATATAAGTGATAACACTTGTAGAATCACATGTCCATGTGAGGAGTTATCACCCACTGGACCTCAGGCCTGAATAAATGATGCTCTCTTAAACACCAAATTAGTGTTAAGGAGTCTTACTCTGATATTTTGAACATTTGGTGACAGCAGAGGCTCACAGAACCAAGGATCCAGCTGTGACACTTGGAACCTCATGGAACAAAGGGTCCATTGTGATGATTGGAACCTCATGGAACCACAAGTCCGTTGTATTAGAACAAGGCCTCATGGAACCCAGGAGACCATTGCTGACAGTATGGAAGCTCATGGAGCCATGGGGTCATTGTGAGAGTTTGGGGCTGCATGGAACCAATGGTCCATTGTGACACTGCAGAACCTTCTGGAATCAAGGTGGTCATGTTATGCTCTAGAACCTCATGGAACAAAGGATCCATGGTGACACTGTGGAACTCAGACCATTGTTGACAGTGTGGAAGCTCATGGAACCAAGGGTCCATTGTGGCTCTGTAGGGTTTCACAGAACCAAGGAGACCATTTTGACACTGTGAGGCCTCATGGAACCACCTGCCACTGTGACACAGCGGGGCCACATGGAGCCAAGGGGCCATTGAGACACTGAGGAACCTCATGGAACCAAAATCTATTGTGATGCAGTGGAACCTCATGGAACCAAAGGTCCATTGTTACACTGTGGGGCCCTGTGGAACCAAAGGGACCATGGTGACACCGTGGTGCTCCATGGAACCATTGGGACCATGGTGACACCGTGGTGCTCCATGGAACCAATGGGACCATGGTGACACTGTGGTGCTCCATGGAACCAATGGGACCATGGTGACACCATGGTGCTCCATGGAACCAATGGGACCATGGTGACACTGTGGTGCTCCATGGAACCAAGGGGCTCCATGGAACCAATGGGACCATTCTGATTCTGCTTTGCCTCATGGAACCAAGGGGCCATTGTAGCACAGCAGGGCCTCATGGAACCAAGGGTCCATTGGGATCTTGCAGGGCCTCATGGAACCAAGGGGACCACAGTGACACTGTGGGGCTCCATGGAACAAAGGGGCCATTCTGACACCGTGGAGACCATTCTGGCCTTCTGAACCAAGGAGACCATTGCTATGCTTTGAGCACCATGGAACCAAGGAGGCCATTGTGACACAGCAATGGAACCATGGAGACCATTGTGACACATGGGGCCATGTGGAACCAAAGGACCATTGTGGCACTGCAGGGCCTCATGGAACCAAGGTCACAATAGTGACACTGTGGGGCTCCAAGGGACCAAAGGGGCATTCTTAAAGTGCAGAACCAAGGAGGCCGTTGTGACACTCTGGGGCATCATGGAGTCGAGGGTCCATTGTGACACAGCACAGGCCTTGTGAAACCATGGAGGCCATTTGTACACTTTGAGGCCTTGTGAAACCAAAGGGCCATCATGGCACTTTGCATCCCCAAGGAACCAAGGAGTCCATTGGGACACTACAAGGCCTCATGGAACCAAGGAGTCCATTGGGACACTGGGACCCTATGCAACCCTGGGGGCCAAAGGGCACTGTGGCACTGTGTGGCACCATGGAACCAAGGAGAACATTGTGACACTACAGGGCTCCATGGAACTAAGGATTCATGGAACAATGTGGGACTCATGGAACCAACGTTTCATTGTGACATTGCAGGGCCTCATGGAATACTGGAGACCACTGGGACACTTCAAGGCCTCATTGAACCAAGGGGCTCTGCAGGACCTTGTGGAACCAAGGAGACCATTTTGACATTGCAGGGCCTCATTGAACCAAGGGTCCATTGTGATACTGTGGTAGCAAGGAGACCTCTGTGACCCTGCAAGGCCTCATGGAAGCAAGGGGGACAATTGTGATGCTACAGGGCCCAATGGAAGCAAGGGGCCAGTGTGACACAGCTGGGCCTCATGCAGCCAAGGGGCCACTGGGATCCTGAGGAGCCCAAAAGAACCAAGGGGCCATTGTGACACTGCAGCCTCATGGAACCAAGGGGGCCATTGTGTCATTGTGCAGCTCCATGGAACCAAGGAAACCATTCTGAGACTGCAAGGTTTTGTGGAAGCAAGGAGCCATTGTGACACTGCAGGGCCCCATGGAAACAAGGGGCCAGTGTGACACAGTGGGGCCTTGTGGTACCAAGGATCCAGGATGACACCATCATTGTGACACTGTGGGGCCTTAGGGATCCAAGGGAACAGGGAACAGGTCTGGTTGGCTTGGCCTGACTGGCTCAACCGACCTCGGCATGTTGAGGGTCTGTTCTCATCTGTCTCTGAAACACTGGGGCTCTGGGTTTTCCCTTCTGTGGAAAAGAACCATCTCTCCTGTCCAGGCACCCTTGGTCAAAATTGGTATTTCTCCAAAATTCCCTATATGCAAGGGTTTCTCCCAGACAAAAGCTGCCAGGGCAGACAGGACTGGCTCGACTTGGCCTCTGGTGGTCGCCTCTCATCTCAAGGAAGCCCTGAGGAAAGTATTTGAACAGGTTTTACTGCTGGAACATCCATGAATCTCATGCTGTTAAAAACTCAGATGCTTTTTTGATCATATGTGTCTTTTTTTTCTGATTGTGTATTATGCATGAAATATTATTTTCAGCTAAAAATATTATTCTTACCACTTTACCAGTGTTATCTGACACAAACCACTCCCTCTGCATATGGATCCAGGTCACCTGTGTAAGCAAACACAAGAAAGAATGCAGCAGGAATTCTTTGTCCCTGCTCCCATCTGTCCCATGTCCTCTGGAGCTGGAGGTGCAGCCCCAGCACTCAGGAGGGCTCAGGGGGTCACATGCTCAGCTCCCACACAGAGAACTTGCAGACCCTGGGTGCTCTTCTTGGCCCCTGCACACTCAGCCAGGCTGAGATGGACACTGAGGGTGTCTGGGCCAGGCTCTCGGAGCCCAGCCCAGCTCCCTGCAAGCTCTGCCAGCTGCCCTGAGCTCTGGGCAGCACCAAGGGCCTCTCCCCAGCCCAGCCCAGCCGGCTCTGGCCCCACAGCTCTGCTCAGGCCAGGCTGCTCTGGGCACTGCCCCACGGCCTCAGCCCCTGCCAAGGGCACAGCAGCAGCTGCAGCTGCCACAGGACTCAGCCCCAGCCATGGGGGAAGGTGCTGGGCCAAGGCCAAAGGAGGCTCCCTGGCTGCCCTGCTCCCCTCTGCCTGAGGTGCTGAGAGCTCTGCAGCCCCTGCTGCCATCCCATCTGCCCAGGGCAGCACAAGAGCCCCGGCCTTGGGGCCCTCAAGAGCTGCTCCTGCTCCAGGCCCAGGGCCCATGCCAAAGCTGGGGCAGCCACAAAGCTGTGCCCATTTCTGTTCATTGCTGCTCTGATGGGGATGGATCCTCAGCCACTTGGAGGTTGCTGATGGATTTTACTGCTCCAGAGGCCTCTTCTTTGCTGAGCTCTTCAGTTCAGGAATTCAGTGACAAAGGCTCATAAACTTTTGTTCAAAACACCCAAACAAGAAAAGCCCTGGGAATAATCTAAGTTTTCAATCCTTCTGTGGTTAATTAGACACATTTCAGAAATGTATTCAAAGTGAATATACTGCATTGAAAACAATGCAGAGAGAATTGTTTTGTCCTGTTAAGTTTTCTTTTCCTGTTTATAGATTGATATCAGCAATGTCCAATTGATATTAACCCCCAGCACCTCCTCATGCAGTCTGAATAGATATGAAAATCAAGACTTTTATGGCTGACAATCAATCAGACTTTGTCTCTACGCCTTCCCCTCTGTTATGAATGAAGTTCTATATAATTCAATAAACAACAAAGTTGAATTTAGCAGCTATTTTAATTGAGCAGTAATTTTATATAAAATAATACTATCAAATAAAATCAAGCAGATACAAAAAAAATTTGGCAGTGGTTCTGATAAAGCATAAGCAAAACTGATTGATCAGGGTACAGGGAGGGCTTTTCACCCTGCCTCATGTACGAGAAACAAAGGAATCCAAACACAACTTATATCCTGTATGCTCATACATATTCATCAATATTTTCCTGTAAATCTCTTCCTATTTTCAATTCTTGAAATCTACATCACCACACTGCACAGCACATGCTCCCACTGTTGCCAAGGGCTCTTTTGGCTCTTTGGTGGTTGCACCTGACAAAGGCTTCTCCTCATCGTCACTGTTCTTTGAACAACCCCACAGGTTGCACATGCACCCCAAGTCTTGTGTTATAGAAGCCAGTATTATATATATTTTAAAAAAGCCTTATTATTTCATAGATACCTGGAACCATTCCAATTTTGTCCATTCCAAGGCTGATTCTCTAATTATTCTGAGGCCTATTCTGTTTTGGGATTTTAATTTTCTCAAACTACAACCTGTATCCTATTTTTTCATGAACATCTGAAAACATCTGTTTTGTGACACTAATTACATATCCTTTTCCTCTGTTACTTTTTCTAAAATATCCATATAGTTACAACTGTTGGCATGAATCCTATTCATTTATCACACCACCATTTCCCTCATCCAACCCTGGCACTCAGAGCAGCTGAGGAATGGGGCAGTCACATCCCAGGGGAGCCCAGGCCCAGGGCTCAGGACTGGGGCCAGGTCAGTGAAATCTCTTTATTGGGCCCAGGACTGGAGAGGTTCAGCAAGGCCAAGGGCCATCAAGGGCACCCTCAGTCAGTTCCCAGGCCTGAGCCCAGGCTGGGTGGGAGGCACTTTCTGGGACAAGTGGCTGTGCTGGAGGCAGCAGGAAGCTCTGCAGAGGATCTGGCCAGGCTGGAGCCATGGGCCCAGGACAATGGGATGAGGTTCAACATCCCAGCCAGGGGCCACCACACACAAGGGATTTCCTGCCCTGGGCTCACAAACGTGGTTCTGTGATAGATATAAACACAATTAAGTTCTTGTATCAGGATGCTCATCCTGGAGTGGGGGCAAAGCAGCTCAAACAATTCCTGATTTGCAAAGCTGTCAGTGGTGGATGGAGAAGGGAGGTCAGGCTGTGTTTGGTGTTGAGGAAATGCTGAAACCAGCCTGACTCATTTCATCTCCTCCTGTCCTGGCTGATCTCCCTCTTTCCCCCCACCCATTGGCTTTTGTCTCCCACCAGGCCCCCCAGTGAAGAGCCTGGCTCTGTGTTCTCCATCCCCTCCTCACTGGCACTGCCAGGCTGGGATGAGGAGCCCCTCAGCCTTCCCTGCTCCGGGCTGGACAAGCCCAGCTCCCTCAGCCTCTGCTCACAGCCCAAGGGCTCCAGCCCCACCTTGGAGGCCCTTCCCAGACCCTGCTCCAGCTGCCAGACATCTTTCCTGCCCTGGGCAACCCAAACCAGGCCACAGTGACCTGGATAATCCCTGTCCTTGATGTCCTGGTCACACAGCCCTGGCCCCTTGTCCCCATGTCAGGCTCTGGGGTGGATCCTGTGGAACATCCTTTGGTGGAGGCTGTGGCTCCAGGAGGGCCAGGGGGATCCCAGGGGACAGGGACCCTGCTGGGCATGGACAGCATTGGACTTGTTGGGAGAAACTGTGAGGGGAGCTGGGGCGGAGTGACCAACCCAGTGACCTCACACAGCCCTGCTGGGATGTCACACCTGCTCTGGATGTCACAGATGTCACAGCCTGGTCTCTGATGATGTCACAGCCCATGCTCTAATATGATCTCTGATGTCACAGCCAACCTCTGTGATGTCATAGTTTGCTCTGTGATGTCAGACTCTTATCTTTGACTTGTGTGTCACAGCTGGCTCTGTGATGATATGACAGAGGCTATGATGTCATAGCTGCTTGATGACCTCACATAACCCACTCTGTGATGTCATAGCCCACTCTGTGACCTCATGTTACCAGATGATAAATTGTCTCCCCAGGTGAGCTGACATCTGGAGCTTGTTCTCCAAAACCCCAGGCCTATGGAAACCACACAATGCCCATTGTGTGAGAAGGGGAACTGGAAGTTCATCAGCCTCAGTGTCCTGCCATTGGGGTCCAGCCAGGCCCACCAGAGAGAACATTGGGGTCCACTGACACCACCAGAGAGCCTGGACCTTAGTCCAGGACCAATGGGACCATACAGAGACCCCCAGGACAGAAGAACACATTTTTGGAGGAGCTGGGCATCCAGGGAAAAAGAATGCTGCTAATGCTGCATTTTTGCAGTTTTCTGAATTATTATCATATGTCTGTGTTTAGTCAACAATGGCAGAATATGGCTGGAGGCAAAATACAAACCATGAAATAAACAAGTTTTCAAACTTCAGCAACAAAACTCCTCACATGAATTGGAAGGGCAGACTTTGGCCTGTTCAGGATGCAGATTTGGGGAGTACCAAATCAGGTCCTGATTTTTTAAAGGAAACAGCCCTTAAAAAACAAAGGGTCCAGGAAGGATGGACACATTTCAAGAAAGTAATCTTAAGGGGGAAGGAGCAGCCTGTCCCAGTGTGACAAAAGATGAGCAAGTGAGGAAAATGACTGTCCTGGCTGCCCATGGAGCTTTTGGGGGAACTCAGGGAAAAAGGACTGCAAAGTCAGGAAGTGTTTAAGGATTTTGTTAAGTTATACAGAAAGAAAAGTTGAGAGGTGAAAGTTCAATCAGAACGTAACCTGGCCCATCCAGAAAAAAAAAAGTTTGTATAAAAAAATGAATAGCAAAAGGAGGGAGAAGGAGAACCTCTACTATTTATTGGATGCAGTGGAGAATATAGCAACTAAAGATAAGGAAAAGGCTGAGATACTTAACACCTTGTTTGTCTCAATTTTCAATATTAGGACAGGTTGCCCTCAGGACAAGTGTTGTCCTGAGCTTGTAGATGGGCACAGGGAGCAGAACAGCCCCTGTAATCCAGGAGGAAGCAGCTGGGGACCTGCTGAGCCACTCAGATGCTCACAGGTGTATGGGATCAGATGGGATCCATCCCAGGGGGATGAGGGAGCTGGTGGATGAGCTCCCCAAGCTGCTCTCCATCATTTACCATCAGTCCTGGCTCAGCAGGGAGGTCCCAGAGGACTGGAGGAGCCAGGGTGAGCCCATCCCCAAGAAGGGCTGGAGGGAGGATCTGGGGAACTCCAGGCCTGTCAGCCTGACCTGGGTGCCCGGCAAGGTTATGGAACAGATCACCTTGAGTGCCATCACAGGGCACCCACAGGATGGCCAAGGGATCAGAGCCAGCCATCGTGGATTTAGGGGTGGCAGGTCCTGCCTGACCAACCAGGTCTCCTTTGATGACCAGGTGACCCGCCTGTGGATGTGGGAAAGGCTGTGGATGTTGTGTGCCTGGACTCCAGCAAAGCCTTTGACACTGTCTCTGACAGCATTCCCTGGAAAAGCTGCAGCCCATGGCTTGGGCAGGTTCCCTCCTCAGTGGGAGATTTAAGAGCTGGCTGGAGGCTGGGCCCAGAGAGGGTGGGGATGGTGCTGCACCCAGCTGGTGTCCAGGCACTGGTGGTGTCCCCAGGGATCTGTGCTGGGCCCAGTCCTGTTTAATATCTTCCCTGATGATCTGGGTGAGGGGATCAAGTCCAGCATTCACAAATTGCAGATGGCACCAAGCTGGGTGTGGAGTGTGGATCTGCTGGAGGGCAGGACAAGAAGACACAGCCTTAAGCTGCACCAGGGAGGTTCAGGCTGGGCAATAGGAAGAAGTTCTTCACAGAAAGGGTGAGGGGGCATTGGAATGGGCTGGCCAGGGGGAGGTGGCAGAGTCACTGTCCCTCTCAGTGGCACTTAGTGGCATGGTCTGGGTCCACTTCTCCAAGGGGTCAAGTTCCTGTGGTCAAGAACCAAGGAAACCATTTCCATTGCCAGAACCTAGCTTCCAGGAACCAAGGAGACCACCTCCAAATGGGGCCTTGTGATTTTCTTCCCATAGAAAAAATTTCATTCAAGTGTGCTCATGGCAAGGCCTCAAGAACTTCAAAATGCATTGAATCTGCCTGTATAGCTTTCTGTGCATTGTTAAAAGAAACCATCATTCAAGGACAGGCATGAGAAAATGGAGAATCCACCTTCCAAATTCTTATATTCACTGGTGGCTCCCATGACAAAAGCTTCTCAGGACTGTGGAAGGTTCCCTTGGTTTCAAACTGGGCTATCTCTCCCTGCAGGCAAGTTGGGAAACTCCCACCTGGGCACCCTGGCTTCCCTTCCTTTGCTGACAGTTCTGCCTTCTTGCCCACCCAAAGCCTTGGGTTTGGCCTCCAGGCTCCTTCTATCCGGGATTCTTCCCCAGCAAGTCTCCTGGCCTTGAAATTCCTTTCTTGTCACCTCCAGTCAGGGCCTCCCTCTGCCCTTGCCTTCTAATTCTTCCTCTCATCTGGCTGTTTTCTTCTATGTCCAAAAGGATCCCCATCTATGAAACCAACCCTTCCACCCCCCAATTCCCTGAGTCCTCTGCTGTCCAAAAAGCTGCAAGACAAACAGCACAGAGCTTGGTGTGTCCTGAGGAGTGGTCTTCTCATGAGCCTTCAAAACCTGGGGCTCTGGGGTTTCTTTTTTTCTAGAGGAAGGAAACTGTCACAGAACCCCAGGGTTTGAAGGCAGAAGAGGAGAGTCACCAGAGGGCACAAGGCTCTGTGACCAGTCTGTCCTGGAGACTTTTGTCTGAAAGCAGCCCTGAGACATACTGGGAGGTTTCAGACATGGTGGATCCTTTTCAGCCAGTGGGTTCCTGAGGTTCCCTGACAGTTAATGCCATAGGAAGCTGGGACAGAGTCCCAGGTTTGGAAAAGGCTGGATAAAGGTGTCCCCACGGGCCAAGGCAATAGCCAGACAGCAACTCAGGAAGAAGGGGGACCTTTGAGCAGCCCAGGATCTTTGGGTGGCTCAACCCACTTTTGTCTTGGGAAGGCCTGGATCAGAGGACTAGTTCTTTCCAAGAAGGAAAGTTGGAGAACCCTCAGTCACTTTGCTGGGCAGTGCTGCTGAGCTGGGCTCAGCAGGAAATCAGAGGGAACCTTGAGACAGTCCCACCAGCTTTTTGTCTGGGAGCCTATCCTTGGAGCCCACAGGGCTGGGGGCACTTCAGAGGCTGATTCTGGGTTGGGCCATGGAGTTCAAGGACTTGAGAGGTGGTTTTTTCCATGAGAAGAAAAAGACAGGCACCTCATGTTTTGAAAGCAGATGAGCTGTGGCCCCAGGAGGCTGTGGCCATTACAGAGTGGGGATGTTTGAGGTCACAGCTTGGGCTGTGACATCACAGAGTTTGTTGTGTGAGGGCCATGGAGCACCTACTGCATCCATAGAGAGATTCTGTGACATCACAGAGCAGGCTGTGACATCATGGCATGGCTGTATGACATCATAGAGCACGCTGTGAGGTCAAGTGTGTGGGCCAGCCATTACAGAGTGGCAGTATGACATAACAAAGGGGTTTTGTGACATCACTGAGGGGTTCCTGTGACATCACACAGCTGTCTGACACATCATAGGGTGCTGCCATAGAGCAGACTCTGCCATCATAGAGTGGCTCACAGAGACATCAGGAGTGGGTTTGACATCACCATGTGTGGCTGTGTAATATCATAGAGCAGGCTGTGAGATTACAGAGGTTGACATCAAAGACCTGACTGTTATGACATCAGAGGGGAGCCGAGTGACATCACAGGCAGCTGCACGACATCAGGGAAGAGTGTGACATCACAGAGCTGGTGACATCACATTTCGGGCAGTGACATCCCAGAGCTGGCTGTGTGACATCAGGGGGCTGTGTGACATCCCAGGGGCTGTGACACCACAGGGTCTGTGTGACATCACAGGGGCTGTGTGAGGTCACTGGGAGGTCACTCTGCCCCAGCCCCCCACAGTTCCCCCAGAGCAGTCCAACCCTGCTCATGCACAGCAGGTCCCCTGTCCCCCGGGTCCCCCCGCCCCTGCCCTGCAGCCTCCCCAGAGGATGTTCCACAAGATCGACCCCAGAGCCTGAACGGGGACGGGGGCCAGGGCCCCTGGGGTGGCACAGGGGACAGGGACCCCCGGCAGCGTCCCCATGTCCCCAGGCCAGAGCCTGGGCCAGGGCCCTTCACCCTGGTACCAACGAGGCCTTGAGAGCACTGGAAAAAATCCCCAGCAAGGGATCAGCAAAACCAGATTGAATATTAAGGACAGCAGCACAAAGTTCCTTAGCAAGAGTCATTCTGCCCTGAGTGGACACTTCAGGCACAGGCAAGGAAACAAAGCAACAACAAAAAAACCAAACAGAATCCAGGCAATCAAACCAGAAATTAACCCAGAACTGTCCTCTGTG
>JALJVW010000188.1:52410-120939 GCA_024865655.1 Emberiza elegans
GCAGGTGGTGGCCGCAGGCGCACTGAGACCTCTAAAGACAATTCTATCTCCAGCTGTCTTCCAAATGGCTTTGAGCAAGGCTCCACGAGGGAATTTTTTAGGTAGGGTGTTTCTTAAGGAACTAAAATCTGTCATTATGTGCAGCACAAAATATAAATCCACGCACTGGGTCAGGCTGGGTTCCAGGTTCAGCCCTAAAGTCAGACCTTCCACTTCGCACCAGCATTGAAGATCCGATTATGGAGAGATACCTCTGCTTGAATTAATGTGCCAAGGAGATAATCTGCCAAATAAAACCCAGGGATTTTATTTAACAATAAATGGGGTAGAGAAATTGAAACAGATCAGAAACAGGAGAGTGAGAAGGAAAGGGGAAAAGTGAGGGTGGGGTGGATTGGGAAGAGATCAAACGGTGGATAGTCCAGGACACTTGTTTCAGCAGTGTCCCATCGGTCCCTCGCCCTGTGCTTCTCTGCACAGGGGTCCCAGTGGTTCTTGTGGAGGTGAGGACCCCAGGCCATCCATCCAGGGTTTACACCTTTCTCCATTCTATTTTAAGGGCACTTCCTAGTTGCCCTGTGAAAGGAGAATGGGTTTGCTTCATTTACCTGCAATGCTGAGGCCCAGGGAGCATTTCTCAGCTCCTGAACCCCCTCCCTGGGGGCAGGGTGGGATGCATCCCCAATGCAGCCCGGGCCTAAAGTCAGCTTCTGTGGAGTGCCCAAGGCAGCGCCTGTCATCCTTCCTTTGCCGGCTCTCCTGACCAGGCTGCCTTGTTGTTGGCTTGGGGCTGAGGGGCTGGGGCCGGCAGCAGGACCTACCTTTGGCAGGTGTTTGCTTTTGGCCACCACCCACCTATCCCATGGGTGTGTGCCCAGGCTGGTCTGTCCCCTGCCGTCAGCTCTGGGACCGGGCCGCTGCCCCGGGAACTGGGCGTGCTCAGGGTGAGCTGGCGTCTCTGGGCATGTCGTCCCTGGTGCCGGCCCCGGCTCACTCCTCTGGCTGCCTCCCTGAGGTAGCTGAAGGAGAAAAAGGCGCAGAGCCCGGCCGGGCCGTCCCTGGCCATGGGAGCTGTGGCCATGGGGCCGGGGCTCTTGGATCGGCTGTGCTGCCAGCGGGGCAGGCAGGAATGCTGCGTACCAGGTCTGGGCAGGCACCGGGCAAGCCCTGCCGGCAGCCCTGCTCACAGGGCTTTTCCTGGGGAGGAGCGGCCTGGGCACGGCCAGCCTCCATGCCTGTGGGAACTCAGCACATCGCTTGGATGCTCTGAGTCACTGAGAGAACCTGTGGGAATTCAGCACATCCCTCTGGGATGTTCAGAGCTGCTGAGAACCCTTGGGGGCTCGGAGGCCCTGGAATGTTGCCAAAAGCACCTGGTGGCTTGACTTTGACCATTTTAGGGATCTGCCACCTGTTTGTGGGGACATGAGAATCACTTGGGTTTGAATGGTTTGTTCACAGAGTGAAAAATGTAGATTTTTTAGGATTTTGGTACAGGGGTTTGGGAGACAAGATGGAGGATTCAGGCCCCGACCTCGTGGTCTTTCTCCTTCTTCTTGGCATCCATCTTCTGTGATGTTGGCACTTGGGGATTGGCTTAGAGAAGTTCACTGTCTAACATAGGTGATGGGCATTGAAGGTGATTGTAAATATGTTATAATGGTTTGTAGTATAAAGACACGGCCAGATGGGCTCTTGGCAAGGAGCCATGCCAACCATGGGCATTGAGACACAGCAGGGCACTCATGGAAAAAATTCAAAAACATCTGACTCTACCAAACCTCATGGAACCAAGGGCCCATTGAAGACACTGAAGAACTTCAGGGAACCAAGAGTCTCTTGTGACACAGGGGGCAAACTCCAGACTGACCTTGGAGACCATTTTGAAACTTCAAGGCCTGATGGAACCAAAGGGTCATTGGGCACCTGTGAGCCTTGGAACCAAAGAGACCACAGTGACACAGTGGGGCTCTGTGGAAACAAATGGTGACATTGTGGAGTGTCATTGAACCAGCTGTCCATGGTGACACTGCAGGGCCTGATGGAATCATGGACACCATTGTGACACTGCAGGGCGTCATGGAAGCAAGGGCCATTGTCACACTGTGGGGCCTCTTGGGATCCAAGGGCAGTTGGGGATACCATGGAAATTATGGCAGCTGTGGAACCATGAAACCAAGGGAGACCATTGTGACACTGCAGGACCCCATGGAACTAAGGATTCATGGAACAGTGCAGGACACATGGAACCAAGGGCCATTGTGAAGCTGCCTGTAGGACAAAAAGAGCCCATTGTGACACTGTGGGCCCCATGGATCAAAGGTCCATTTTGACATTGCAGGGGCCTCATGGAATCCTGGAGACCACAGTGAAACTTTGAGGCCTTGTTGAATTCAGTGGCCCTGCAGGGCCTCATGGAACCAATGAGACCCCATAGAACCAAGGGTCCATTGTGACCCTGTGGTACCAAGGTGTCGTGGGTTGACCCAGGCCAAATGCCAGGCATCCATGTGGGCTGCTCACTCACTCCCCTCTGCAGCTGGACAAAGAAAATTTAATAAAGGGTTCATGGGTTGAGATAAGGACTGGGTGAGATCACTCATCAAATACTGTCCTGGGAAAAACAGGCTTAGCTTAGAGATGTGAAATTCATTTATTACTAACAAAGTCAGAGCAGGAAAAGGGGCAATAAAATAAGCCCTCACCTCCCTCCTTCCAGCTCTACCTCCTACCCCAGCAGTGCAGGGAGACAGGGAATGGGGGCTATGGTCAGTTCATCACCCATGGCTTCTGCCCCTGCTCAGGGAGAGGAGTGGTTCCCCTGCTGCACCGTGGGTCCCTCCCAAGGGAGACAGTTCTGCAGGAGCTTCTCCAATGTGAGTCCATTTCAGGGGCAGCAGCCCTCTGCAAACTGCTGCAGTGTGAGTCCATCCCAGGGACAACAGTCCTTCCCAAACTGCTGCGGCATGGGTCACTCTTCCAGGGGGTGCATTCCTCCAAGGACAGGCTGCTGCAGCCTGGGAGCAGGGCCCCTCTCTCCATGGCTCTCCTACAGGATGCCTGGGTCTCCCGTGCCTGGAGCACCTCCTGCCCTTCCTTCTGCCCTGACCTTGATGTCTGCAGATTGTTCTTCTCACATGTTCTCCCTCTGCTCTCCTCTGACTGGAGTTAAAACTGTGCCACAATCTCTATTTTGATTTCTTTTTAAGTCTGTTATCACAGAGTCATTACCACCATTTGTAACTGGCCCAGCCTTTGCCAGCAGCAGGTCCATCTTTGAATTGCCAGGAATTGGCTGTGCCAGACACGGTGGAAGCTTTTGCATCTTCTCACAGGAGCCATCCCTGTGCCCCCTGTGAAATACAAAGCTGTGTTTCATGTCAGGTATTGACACATGGTGATATTGTGAAACCAGGCAGATGCGTGTGTTATTTGTGATTGTGAATTCTTAATTTGAAAACAATAAGTTTTGACAGTTATAAAGAATGTTTTGCAATGTCAACCTTTATGATAATAATTACTGAGGAAAGAAAAGCATGGAAGAAGGCCTTTTAGAACCTTTCATAATTGAAAGCTTCATTTTTTTGTTGATAATCTGCAACAAAAACCTATAAATCTTGTCCCCCTTTTTTCCAGACAGCATTTGAATTAAAGTTTTAAGGATGTTGCTTTTTGAATCAGGAACTTTCTGCTTGTTTTTACAGATACTATTTCTTCAGTTAAAGAGTTTTGCAAATAATTCAACTTTTGAAGTATAATTTTAAAATATTGCTTGCCTGAAGGATCTTTGGGACTATTCACAGAAGCTTTATTCAATATAAAAGGAAACATGCTTAATCCTCATTTATATTTTTTATAATTGCAATTGTTTTCTCAAATATTGTTCTTTTTTAAACTGAAAAAGGAAGATGAACATCAACTTTAATAGTTTCGAAGCCTTGGGAAGCTGGACATCACTGTTGAAAATGAGAATAGTTTCACCAAGGGAAGTTATAGTTATGAGATTTATAGTCATTAAAAAGTGGACCCACATCTGTAGAGAGCTGGACCTCACCAGATGGGATAGCTGAAGTTCTTTTGGAAAACTGACCACCACCCACCTGGGATACTTCCTTTCAAAGGATGTACATCCTGAGAAAAATTAAATCACAATAGTGTATAGAATTGTTGATTTAAAAATTGGGAATAGAAACTGCTGAGAAAGCTGATGAGTACCCCTATAAATACCTGTAAGCCTCAACTATCGGTGTGCAGTTGGAGGGAAAACTTCCCCCACTGTACCCAGTGCTGTATTGCTCATACTTTACCATATTAATTAATAAATTGATTTCTGCTTGAATATTGGCCTAGTCAAGCTTCTCATTTATAACAGAGCACAACCATGCACCCCTGGTTCTGTGGGGCTGCACAGTGTCACCATGGTCCTCTTAGTTCCACGAGGCCCTGCAGTGACACAATGGCCCCAGAGTGTGCCAATCATCACAGAATGACAGAATCAAATAGGCTGGAAAAGACTTTTGGGATTATCAAGTCCAACCAGTGCCCTAATACTGCCTTGTCACCCAGACCATGCCACTAAGTGCCACTGGAGAGGGACAGTGACTCTGCCACCTCCCCCCACGCCAGCCCATTCCAATGCCCACTCACCCTTTCTGTGAAGAACTTCTTCCTATTGCCCAGCCTGAACCTCCCCTGGTGCAGCTTAAGGCTGTGTCTTCTTGTCCTGCCCTCCAGCAGATCCACACTCACACCCAGCTTGGTGCCATCTGCAATTTGGGAATGGTGGACTCGATCCCTGCACCCAGATATTCAGTGAAGATACTAAACAGGACTGGGCCCAGCACAGATCCCTGGGGACAGCATTAGTGCCTGGACACCAGCTGGGTGCAGCACCATCCCCACCACTCTCTGGGCCCAGCCTCCAGCCAGCTCCTAAATCTCCCAGCGAGGAGGGAACCTGCCCAAGCCGTGGGCTGCAGCTTTTCCAGGGAATGCTGTCAGAGACAGTGTCAAAGGCTTTGCTGGAGTCCAGGCACACAACATCCACAGCCTTTCCCACATCCACAGGTGGGTCACCTGGTCATAAAAGGAGACCAGGTTGGTCAGGCAGGACCTGCCACCCCTAAATCCACACTGGCTGGCTCTGATCCCTCAGGCCATCCTGTGGGTGCCCTGTGATGGCACTCAAGGTGATCTGTTCCATAACCTTGCCAGGCACCCAGGTCAGGCTGACAGGCCTGGAGTTCCCCAGATCCTCCTTCCAGCCCTTCTTGGGGATGGGCTCACACTGGCACCTTCAGTCCTCTGGGACCTCCCTGCTGAGCCAGGACTGATGGTAAATGATGGGGAGCAGCCTGGGGAGCTCATCCACCAGCTCCCTCATCCCCCTGGGATGGATCCCATCTGATCCCATACACCTGTGAGCATTTGAGTGGCTCAGCTAGTCACCAACTGCTTCCTCCTGGATTCCAGGGAGCTGTTCTGCTCTCTGTGCCCATCTACCAGCTCAGAACACTTGTCCTGAAAGGAACCTGTTCTAATATTGAGACAAACAAGGTGTTAAGTAGCTCAGCCTTTTCCTTGTCTTTAGTTACTATATTCTCCACTACATCCAATAAAGAGTGGAGGTTCTTCTTTTCCTTCCTTTTGCTGTAAAAGTTTTAATAAAACCTCTTTTTTTCTTTACAGAAGCCACCAGATTAAGTTCTAATTGAGCTTTAACTTCTCTAATTTTCTTTCTGTATAACAGAAGGACATCCTTAAACACTTCCTGAGTTTCTGGTCCTTTTTCCCTTGAGTTCTCACAAAAGCTCCATGGGCAGCCAGGCCAGTCATTTTCCTCACCAGCTCATCTTTTGCCACACTTGGGCAGGCTGCTCCTTTCCCCTTAAGATTACTTTCTTGAAATGTGTCCATCCTTCCTGAACCCCTTTGTTTTTAAGGGCTGTTTTTTTTTAAAAATCAGGACCTGATTTGGTACTCCCCAAATCAGCATCCTAAATAGGCCAAAGTCTGCCCCTTCCTAATTCCAGTGTTTCTGTTTTTTGCACACATTCCTCCTCCTTCTTTCACAGAACATTGAAAACTTGATTATTTCATGGTCACTGTGCCCCAGGCAGCCTCCTTTTTCCACATCTGCCACCAGCCCTTCTCTGTTTGTGACCAGCAGCAGACAGAGAGAATGTTGGCAGTGGGGGTGTGTTGCAAAAATTCAGGCAAAACAGAAAACTGGTGAACCCCAAATAATGCAGCATTAATGGGCAGCATTCTTTATTCAGCTGGATGCACAGGGATTTTGGAGAACAAAGCTGTGCAGGCTGAGTACAGGAAAGTTTCTGTTTATTTTCTGTATTTTGCACAACATTCATTGATTGTCCTGGACTAAACACACACATATGATAATCATTTCCCAAAATCATTAACATATTTCCCTCCCCTTTACCCATGACAGCTTCTTCTGTCCTGGGGTCTCTCTGGTGGTCCCTGGTGGTCATGGACCCCAATGTTCCAGTGGGCCTGGCTGAGCTGGCAGGACACTGAGGCTGCTGAACTTCCAGTTCCCCTTCTCACACAATGGGCATTGGTGGTTTCCATCCCAGGCCTGGGGTTTTGGAGAACAAGCAAGGTGTCAGCTCACCTGGTCCCAGACAATTTATGTCTGGGAACATGAGGTCACAGAGGGATCCCTGCTATGACATCACAGAGTGCAGGATGTGAGGTCATTGATCAAAGGATGAGACATCATGTGGATCCACCCAGAGCCTGACATCACAGGGCCAGGCTGTGTCACCAGGACAAGACATGACATCACATGGATTATGACATCACAGACCTGACTTGGACATCACAGAGCAGGCTGTGACATCAAGGAGCTGGAGCAGGGTTTGTGTGACATTGGGGAATGGGCCCTTGGGCTGTGAGCAATTGCTGAGGGATCTGGGCTGGTCCATCCCAGTTGGGACAGGGGCTGACACCCTCATCCCAGCCTCATGCCAGGTCAAGGGTCCATGAACACAGAGCCAGGCCATTCACCCCAGGGATCCCCAAAGCCAATGGGTGGAGAGGGGAAAAGAGATCAGCCAGGACAGGAGGAGATGAAATGAGTCAGGATGGTTTCAGACATGGGGAAAAGCAGGGACACCTGTGTGACCATGACAGGCCAAGGTCAGCCTGGCCTGTCTTTGTGCCCCCTGGGAAATACAGAACTCAATTGTGTTCACATTCTGAGTTTCCCACATTTGTCTGAAAGGGGCCCCATAGTGTCATGATGATGCATCAGATGATCCACTGAGGTTGCACATAGCCAGGAATGGTTTTTACTTGTTTATCCAGGGGGAGCAGTGTCTGGGGACCCTTGGTTCAGGTTGGGGTCCCACAGTGTCAAAATGGCCTCTATTTTCCAGAAGGGACACAAACCACATGGTCCCACTTATTCCATCCAGCAATGACACTTGGACACTGGTCTCTGTCCCTCCCCAGGCCCCACAATGTCACAGGACTCCTCTGTTCCATGGCCCTGCAATGTCACAATGGACCTTTGGACCCTGGGGGTTTGCAGTGGGAATGGTCTCCTTTGGAGGGCAGTGTCACAATGGAGAATTGATGACAAGGAGGCCCTCCATGTCAGCCTGGAACTTTTCTCTCCATTCAGCCCTGCAATGTCACAATGAACCACCAGCTGGGCCCCAAGGTTCCATTTGATGTCACAATGGGCCCCCCATTCCATGCAGCAGCTGCAGGTCACAATGGCTCTCTCTTTGGTGCCACAGTGTCAGCAATGGGCCCCCTGGGGTTGCATGCAGTCCTGCAGTGTCACAAAGGCCATGGAGGGTCTGGTTTCACCAGGCCCCACAGCATCACAATGATCCTCTTGGTTCTTCCACCCCACCCCCAATTTCTCACAAGTCTCCCAATATGGTGCCCCAAAGTGTCAAAAATGGCCCTTTGGTTCCATGAGTTGTGTCATAATGGTCCTAATGGAATATACCCCTGAGGTTCCATGAGGCCTTGCCATGTCACAGGAACCCTTACTTAAAAATCACCATTGTGATTCCCACAGGCTTGTCTTCCTTGTGTCATGTATGGCCCCTTGGTTCCATGAGATAGGCTGCAAGTGTCAAGCTGAAAGAAAGGCGAAAATCCATGAGTTATCCCAGAGGCTTGGGGGTTCAGGTGTTCTGAATGTTCATCCCTGGGGACACTGGGGCCTCTGTGTCACTGAATCCCTGAAGGCCATGGACAAGCCTCACAGCAGTGAAATTCAGCAGCAGCCTTGGTTCCATGAGGATGTCAGCAATGCCACACAGAGCCATCCCTGCCCAGAGACCATGGGGCCCCACAGTGTTTTCAGAATCCCTGGGGCTGGGGCAGCACAACAGGGGCCCAGCAGCTGTCTGGGCAATGGTCCCTGGAATGTGGCACAAACAAGCCCCCAAATCTGTGGTGGCTGGACACAGGACAGACAAGCCCAGGGCCCCAAACAACAACTGTCACAATGGTCCCTTTTAAAGGAAATTACAATTGTTTTGGTCCTCTGAGTTGGATGCCCTGTGCTGGAGAAATACTGACAAGAGATCGCCCTGAGCCAAAACAACAAAACAGCCTTTACTCGGCCAACAGAAAATCAGCTCAAACTTGGCATATGGTTTAATCACAAACACTGTCTGCTCCAAAACCCACTGGGAAAGGCTTTAAATTGGCTTCATTTTCTGGGGAATTTTAAGCCTGGGAACTTTAAGTTTGTTCCCTCAGCAAGAGCACAAAAATAGCCCTGTTCACACAGTGAAAAAGAAAAGTGATATAAAGAATGCACAAGATGCAGCTCCTGGATTCCAGAAGTGTTTGTGATGGAAATTGCCTGGAGGGCCAAGGGTGTGATTGTCACAAGGTCTAAGTGAAGTGAAACACTGCTAAGAGTTGTTGTTTTCCTAAGCTGTTATGTTTAATATAAGTTGTAAGCTGGGTTAAATACTGTTCAATGTTAATCCTCTGTTAAATTTGCAAAGTCATAGGTTATAAGTTAGATGAAATCCTGCTAAATGCTGGGGGATTTTGCTAAATTGTGAAATTGAAGGTATCAGGGGCAGGGCAAGTTAAACCTGCCTTCCTTAAGTCCTGTTAAGTTTGAGCTCTGTTCAGCTTTTGGGCCATATTCCTTGTATCCTTGCCCTCACTATCCTCGTGTCACATACACACACAGGGACAGTTCTCGGTTCATTTCTGGTTTGATTGCCTGGATTTTGATTGGTTTTGTCGTTGCTTTGTTTCCTTGCTGTGCCTGAAGTGTCCAGTCAGGAGCAGAGGGACTCTTGCTAAGGAAATTTGTGCTGCTGTCCCTTAATATTCAATCTGGTTTTTGCTGCTCCCTTGCTGGGGATGTTTTCAGGGCTCTCAAAGCCTCATTGGTACCAGGGTGAAGGAGGCCTGGCCCAGGCTCTGGCCCTGGGGGACACAGGGAGGCTGTCAGCGGGTCCCTGTCCCCCTGTGCCACCCCCAGGGCCCCGGCCCCCCGTCCCCGTGTCAGGCTCTGGGGTCGATCTCGTGGAACATCCTCTGGGGGAGGCTGCGGGGCCAAAACAGGGGGACCCTGGGGACAGGGGACCCCACTGTGCACAAGCAGGGTTGGACTGCTCTGGGGGAAACTGGGGGGGCTGGGGCAGAGTGACCTCCCCAGTGACCTCACACAGCCCCCTGTGATGTCACACAGCATCCTGATGTCACACAAACCCTGTGATGGCACACAGCCCTCTGATGTCACAGACACCCCTGTGTCACAGGCCATGTGTCAGAAACCAACACCCTGTGATGTCACAGCCTGTGATGTCATGATGTGTCACACAGCCATGTCAGCACACACACTGTTCTGTGTGTCACAGCCTGCTCTATGATGTTACACAGCCACCCAGTGATGTCACAACCCAGAGATGTCCTCACAGAGACACCCTCTATGATGGCAGGATCTGCTCTATGGCCTCACATTTATTCTGTGATGTCACAGACATCTGTGTGATGTAACAACCCCTTCAGTGATGTCACAAAAATTCCCTGTGATGTCATACTGCTGACTCTATAATGTCACACACACACACACACTTTAACCTCACAGCCTGCTCTGTGATGTCACACAGCCATGCCATGATGTCACAGCCTGCTCTGTGATGTCACAGAATCCCCTCTATGATGCCAATAAATGACTCAATGACCTCACAAAACAAACTCTGTGATGTCATAGCCCAATCTGTGACCTCACACAGCCCACTCTGTGCTGTCACAGAGGCCCCTTGCTGACATCACAGCTGCTCTGTGCCTCCATGACACAGCCACAGAGGTGCTGCTGTGACACAGCCCCCCTCTGGGACATCCCACAGCCCCTGCCAGTGCTGAGCCCCTGTGAGCTCTGTCTGTGCCCTGCTGGTGTCCCTGAGGCCCCCTGGCAGTGCCCCAGCCCTGCTGGGCTGTGCACAGGAGCTGCTCCTGGCCAGAGCTGTCTCTCTGCAGCGCTGCCCTTGCCCAGGAGCTGCCTCTGGGCCAGGAGCCCGGCCCAGCTCAGCAGCACAGACACAGCACAAGGGACTTTAATGACCCTCTGGGGCTTTGGTGCTCTTTGTCCTCTGCCATGGCCAAAGTGCTGCCCAAGGTGGGCTCTGTCAGGGGATCTCTGTGAGGCATCTGCTGCCCATCCCTGTGCCCCCAGTGCAGCCCAGGCTGTCCCCACGGTGTCCCTGCCCTGCGCCTCTGTCCCTGCAGGCTGCCCTCATCCCCTGGCATCCCCCCCCCCACCTGGCTGGGCCCTTCCTTTGCTGACAGCTCTGCCTCCTGCCTGCCTCTGCCTGCCCACACAAAGCCTTGGGCTGCTCCAGGCTCCTTCTGGGGACGTGCTGCACCACTGCCCCTGCCCTGGCAGGGAAATTCCTTTCTCCTGGTTTCCACTCTGGGCCTTCCCAGCTGGCCTTGGAATTATTTCTTCCTTTCTCTGGCTGTTTTCTACTATGTCAAAAGGATCCACCATGTCTGAAACCACCCTTCAATCCCTCCCAGGGCTCTCCTCTGCTGTTGTTAGTCTCCACCCCACTAAGCACAGAGCTGCTGTGTCCCTATAAATTGTCAAGTGCTTGAGGCCAGGAGTGTCTGGACAAGAGGGACAGTTCTTTTCTACAAGAAGGAAACCACAGAACCCCAGCGTTTTGAAGGCAGACAAGAAGCAGCCACCAGGCCAAGGCAAGACAGACATGTTTGTCCTTGCAGCTTTTTTTGAAAGCAACCCTTTGATACTCAGGGAGTTTTTTGGGGTGGAATCCCATTTCAGCAATGGGTTCCTGGACTGGAACGACAGTTCTCCATTAGAAGGAAAGGGTGGAGCCCCAGTGTTTCAAAGGCCAATTAGAGGCAGCCCCAAGGAGGTCAAGGCCAGCCCTGACTTGTTGTCAGGGAAGAATCCTTGGATAGAAACAATTTGGGAGGCCAAACCCCACTTTTGTCTCATGGGCATCTGGACAAAAAGGACAGTTCTTTTCCATAGGAAGGAAAGGACAGAGCCCCAGTGTTTCAAAGGCAGATGAGAACTGGCCCTCAGGAAACCAAGGAACCTAAACAGTCCTGGCAGCTTTTGTTTGGGAGCTATTCTTGGATATAAGGAATTTTGGAGGCTGATTCTCAATTTTGGCCATGGATGCCTGGACTTGAAATAAGATTTTTCCATGGAAAGAAGAAAAGCACAGTCCCCAGTGTTTTGAAGGCTGATGAGAGGTGGCCCCCAAGAATGCAAGGCCAGCCAGAGCTGTTTGTCCTGGCAGGTTTTATATGGGAATAATCCTTGGATATAATCAAATTTGGAGGAGGAATCGCAATTTCAGCCATGAACCCCTGGAGGAGAAAGGCAGTCCTTTCCCACAGGAAGGAAAGCACGGAACTCCAAGGGCCTATGAGAAGTGACCCTCAACATGCCAAGGTCAGCTGAACCTGTCAGGCAGCCCCAGGAGGCCCAGCCAGCCAGACCTGTTCCATATTCTCGGCTCCTTAGGTCCTGCAGCATCACAATTGCCCCTTGGTTCCATGAGGCCCTGTAGGATCACAACAGATCTTTGTTTCCATGAGGCCCAGTGAGATAACAATGGTCTCCTTGGCTCCACAGTGGCACAATGGCCCCTTGCTTCCATGAGGCCTTCCAGTGTCAAAATTATTTCCTTGTTTCCATGGGACTGCACAATGCCACAATGGCCCCTTGGTTCCATGAGGTCACAGAGTCTCAAAATGGCCCCTTGGTTCTATTGGGTTTCTCAGGGTCACAATGGCCCCTTGGTTCCACCAGCCTGGATGTGTTACAATGGGCCCTTGCTTCCATGGGGACCCACAGTGTCACAATGGTCCCTTGCTTCCATGAGGCCTTGCAGTGTCACAGTAGTTGCCTTGATATATGAGACCTTGTGGTGCCACAGTGGCCCCTTGGTTTCAGTGGGTCCTGAAGTGTCATATCAGTCTTCTAGGTTCTATGAGGCCCCACAATGTCATAATGGACTTTTGGTTCCATGAGCTTTTGTACTGCCACCAACAGCCAACAACCGTCTCCTTGGTTCCATGGTGTCACACTGGACCCTTGGTTCCATGGGGACTCCCAATGTCAGAAGGGTCTCCTTGGTTCCATGAGGCCCTGCAGAGCCCCTTGATTCAACAAGGCCTCAAAGTGTCATAATGGCCTCCAGGATTCCATGAGGCCCTGCAGTGTCACAATGGACCTTTGGTTCCATGCATTCCAGCACTGTTCCACAAATCCTTAGTTCCATGGGGCCTTGTAGTGTCACAATGGACAAAAATGGTTCCATGGTGCTACACAGTGTGACAACTGCCCCTGTGGCCTGCCAACACCCATAGTGTCCCAATGGTTCCTTGCTTCCATGAGGCCTTGTAGTGTCACAACAGGCCATTGGTTTACCCTCACACTGAGCCCCACAGTGTCACTATGGTCCCCTTGGCTCCATGAGGCTCTGAAGTGCCACAATGGCCCTTTGGTTTTGGTCCATGAAGGCCTCCAAGTGTAAAAATGGCCTCCATGGTTCCATGAGGCCCTGCAGTGTCACAATGCACCCCTTTGGTTCCATGAGACCCCAGAGTATCACAATGGTATCCTTGGTTCCATTGGACCCTTCATCCCATGGAGGAGACCCACAGGGTTCACTTGATTCCATGAGGCCCTGCCATGCTCTAATGGCCCCAGGGTTCCAGTGGGTCCCAAAGGGTCAGAATAGTCTCTACTGTTCCATGAGGCCCCACAAAGTCACTGTCATCCCTTGGTTCCACAGGGCCCCACAGTGTAACTGGTTCCATGAGGTTCCTCAGTCACAATGGTCTCCTTGGATCTGCAGTGTCACAGTGGGTCCTTGGCTCCATGAGGTTCACACTGTGTCACAATGGACTCACCTTTGGTCCCATGAGGCCATACAGTTTAACAATGGACCATCTTGGTTCCACGAGGGCCTTGCTGTGTCACAATGGACCCTCTGGTTCCATGAGCTTTCACAGTGCCCAATGCAGTCTCCTTGGTTCTGCAGTGTCACCATGGTCTCTTTGTTCCATGAGGTTCTGTGTGCAGAACAATGGACCTTTGTTTCCATGAGGTTCTGCAGTGTCACAATGGACCATTTGTTCCATGAGTTTGCTCAGTGTCACAGCTGGATCCTTGGTTCTGTGAGGCCCTGCTGTCACCAAATGTCCAAAATATCAGAAGAAGACTCATTAACACTAATTTGCTGTTTCCAGTATCATTTATTCAGGTCTGAGGTCTAGTGAGAGATAACTCCTAATCTTATGTGGATGTGTATTTCTACCAGTGCCGCTAAATGTCTATTACAATTTATCCATTACCATAAAAGCCACCCCAAGTTCTCAGATTCAGACCTTCTGTTTTCTATCACTGCATTCTTGAGCCAAATGTCTTCTTGCCTTCCAACAATCCTTGCTGAGAAAGCAGCCCCTGCATGCCTTGTTCCTGTGCTAAAAGTTCACAGGCACAAAAAAATTGAATTAACCCTTTTGATATGAAGCCAAGGCTTTGTATGGGCAGGCAGAGGCAGGCAGGAGGCAGAGCTGTCAGCAAAGGAAGGGCCCAGCCAGGTGGGGGAGCCGGGGGATGCCGACAGCCTGCAGGGACAGAGGCGCAGGGCAGGGACACCGTAGGACAGCCTGGGCTGCACAGGGCACATGGATGGGCAGCAGCTGCAAAACTCTGACAGAGCCACCTTGGGCAGCACTTTGGCCATGGCAGACACAAAGAGCACCAAAGCCCCAGAGGGTCATTAAAGTCCCTGTGCTGTGTCTGTGCTGCTGACCTGGGCCGGGCTCCTGGCCCAGAGGCAGCTCCTGGCAAGGGCAGCGCTGCAGAGAGACAGCTCTGGCCAGGAGCAGCTCCTGTGCACAGCCCAGCAGGGCTGGGGCACTGCCAGGGCCCCTCAGGGACACCAGCAGGGCACAGACAGAGCTCACAGGGGCTCAGCACTGGCAGGGGCTGTGGGATGGCCCCGGGGGGGTTCTGTCACAGCAGCACCTCTGTGGCTGTGTCATAGAGGCACAGAGCAGCTGTGATGTCAGCAAGGGGCTGTGTGACAGCACAGAGTGGGCTGTGTGAGGTAACAGATTGGGCTATGACATCACAGATTTTGTTTTGAGACATCATTGAGCAGCTACAACATCACAGAGGGGACTGTGTGACATCAGAGAGCAGGCTGTGAGATCATGGCATGGCTGTGTGACATTAAAGAGTGGGCTTTGAGGTCAAATTGTGTGCTGTGACATCATAGAGTGTCAGTATGACATCACAGGGAGGGTTTTGTGACATCACTGAGGAGGTTGTGACAGCACAGAGCTGGCTGTGACATCACAGAGTAGGGTCTGAGGCCAGAGCGTGGATTCTGCCATCATAAAGGGTGGCTCTGTGACATCAAAGAGTGGGTTGTGACATCACTGGGTGGCTGAGTAACATCATAACAGGCTGTGACATCACAGAACAGACTGTGACATCACAGAGTGACAGACTGTGACATCACACAGGGTGAGTTTCACAGGGGACATCATCACAGGTGGTTGTGTGACATCACAGGGGCTGTGTGACATCATCCTCAGGGCTGTGTGACATCACAGGGACAGTGTGACATCACAGGGGCATCACAGTGAGTGTGGGGCATCACAGGGGCTGTGTGACATCACAGGGGCTGTGTGAGGTCCCTGGGGAGGTCACTCTGCCCCAGCCCCCTCACAGTTCCCCCAGAGCAGTCCAACCCTGCTCATGCACAGTGGGGTCCCCTGTCCCCCCCCAGGTCCCCCGCCCCAGGGCCCGCAGCCTCCCCAGAGGATGTTCCACGAGATCGACCCCAGAGCCTGACACGGGGGGATGGGGGCCGGGGCCCTGGGGGTGGCACAGGGGGACAGGGACCCCCAGCAGCATCCCCGTGTCCCCCAGGGCCAGAGCCTGGGCCAGGCCTCCTTCACCCTGGTACCAACGAGGCCTTGAGAGTGCTGAAAAAATCCCCAGCAAGGGATCAGCAAAAACCAGATTGAATATTAAGGGACAGCAGCACAAAGTTCCTTGGCAAGAGTCACTCTGCTCCTGACTGGACACTTCAGGCACACCAGGGAAACAAAGCAACAACAAAACCAAACAGAATCCAGGCAATCAAACCAGAAATTAACCCAGAACTGTCCCTGTGTGTGTGTGTGTGTGACACAAGGACAGTGAGGGCAAGGATAAAAGGAATACAGCCTAAAAGCTTAACAGAGCTCAAACTCAACAGGACTTAACTAAAACCTTAACCTTAGCTGATACCTTCAATTTCACAATTTAGCAAAAGAACAGCACTTAACAGTATTTAACCTAACTTAAAACATAGGACTTAGCAATTTAACAGGGGAATAACATTTAATATTCAACTTAGCTAATAAATTAAATTAATCTTAACAACCTAGCAAAAGAGCAACTCTTAGCAGCATTTAACTTAGCTTAGACCTTGTGACTTAACCTTACTTACTGGCCTGGATATCTGGCTGACTCAGCTCTCCAAGGCACTCAAACCCCTCAGAGAGCAGCATTTCTGCCACATTTCCCCAGCACAGGCACTCCTGTGTGCACACAGACACAAAGAGTCAGTGCAAGGCACCTGTGAGCAATTCCCCTGAGGGCAGGGAATGCTCCCTGCTGATGCTTTGGCATCTCCCCAGCAGGCAAAGGGCTGAGCCTGGAGGAGTGGGGGGATCGGCCCAGGCTCTGTCATTGTTCAGGATCCCCGAGTGCAGCAAACGGGAGAGTTCCCGGCTGGGAGAGGCCCCACTCAGAGGGAGTCATTGGCCCAGGAGAGCTCCAAGGGCTCCTTTTGGAGCACTGTTTGCAGAGCCCCAAGAGAGGGGCTTCAGTCCCAGCAATGGTTCATCCTGGCCACACTTGGCATCAACAGCTTTCTTTGGCAGTGTGAGAACAGGGATGTTGTGCCACTGAGGGAACAAAACCAGTTCCCAGGGCTGCTCCTACAGAAAGCAGGAGCTGGTTGGGCAGCAGCAGTGCCTGGAGCAGACAGTGTTTGTGATGAGCTGCAGAGGAGCTGAGCCCAGGGGCTGTTGGCCAAGGCTAAGGCCCAAGGAGCATTTCTCAGCTGTCAGGGCGGCCTGAGAAGGGGAGGGGGGAACACCGCAGCACAGGGCCCATGGAACCAGGGACCATTGTGACATTGTGGGGCCCTGTGAGACCAAGGGACCATTGTGACGCTGTGGGGCCTCATGCAATTTTGGAGACCACTGTGACCTTGCTGGGCGTCATGGAACCATGGGGACTGTACTGACGCTGTGTGGCTCCATGGAATTTTGGGATCATTGTGACACTGAGAGGCCCCATCATACCAAGGGTCCATTGTGACACCACAGGGCCTCATGGAACCATGGAGACCATTATGACACTTTTTGGGTGTCATGGAACCAAGGGGCCATTGTGACACTGAAGGGCACCATGGAAACCAAAGGTCCATTGTGACATTGCAAGGCCTCATGGAACCATGGAAAGACAATTAAGACACTTCACAGCCTCATTGAACCAAGGAGCCATTGTGACACTGAGGGGGCCATGGAATCATGGAGACCATTGTGACACTGAGGGACTCATGGAAACATGGAGACCATTGTGACACTATGAGGCCCCATGAAATAAGTGAACCATTGTGACACTGTGAGGCCTCATGGAACCAGTGAGACCACTGTGACCATTGTGAGGAGGACCACTGTGCCTATGACACTGGGGCTCATGAAACCAAGAGGCCTTTGTGACACTGCAGGGCTGCATGGAACCAAAGGTCCATTGTGACACTGCAGGGCCTCATGTCATCAGTGGTCCATTGTGACACTGGGAGCCAAAGGAGACCATTGTGACATTGCAAAGGCCCATGGAATGTGACATTGAAGGGCTGGTCCATTGTGACATTGCAGGGCTCATGAAACAGAGGGACCATGTGACATTGTGGGGCCTGGGAGACCACGGAGACCATTGTGACACTGCAAGGCCTCAGGGAATCCTTGGGACCATTGTGACACTGCAAGGCCTCATGGAATCCTTGGGACCATTGTGACACTGTGGGACCTTATGACACCTAGGGGCCACTGTGACATTGTGGGACCCCATCGAACCTAGGGACCAGTGTGACACCTTCTTGCAATCAAGGGGCCATTGTGACACTGTTGGAACCCATGGAATCAAGGCACCATGATGACACTGCAGGGCCCCATGGATCCAAGGCACCATTGTGACACTATGGAGCCCCATAAAACCAAGGGAACACAGAACAGGTCTGGCTGGTTTGGCCTCCCATGGACTGCCTGACTGCTCCAAGTGACCTTTGCATGTTGAGGGTCACTTCTCATCTGCTGCTGAAACACTGGGGCTCTGTGCTTTCCTTCCCAATGGAAAAGAACTGTTCCTTCTGCTCCAGGCACCCATGGCCAGAATTGGGATTTCACCTCCAAATTTCCTCATATCCAGGGATTCTTCCCATAGGAATATTGCCAGGACAAGTCTGGCTGGCAGTAGTTTCACAATGGTCACCTCTCATCTATCCCCAAAACATTGAGGGAGGCTGCATGGCCTCCTTCCCATGGGAATGAACTGTCCTGCTTCTCCAGTCGCCCATGGTTGAGATTGGGTTTCGACCTCCAAAATTCCCGAAATCCACAATCTGCTATCACTGACAAGTCTAGCTGGCTTTGGCCTACTGAGGCTCTCACCTGCCTTCCAAACCTTGGAGCTCTGTGCTTTCCTTCCTATAGAAAAGAACTGTCCTTCTCAGCCAGGTGCCCATGGCCACAATTGGGATTTCACTTCCAGCATTGCCTGTTGTGACAGACTGGAGGAGATTGGAGATTGTTGGCTCTAAACATTTCATGTGTGGGGGAGGAAGGGGCAGGTCCAGCCTTGCCCTGCCCTGGAACCCAGCCCTGCCCTGCCCTGGCCCTGCCCTGACCCCAATCCCCCCCAGAGCCTCTCTCCCAGCCCAGCAGTGGCTGCCAGTCCCTGACACAGCACAGGCAATGCTCCACAGCCACCTCTGCAGCCCCCAGCCCAGCTCCTGAGGGACCAAATGAGCCCAAGCCCCACCTGAGGGAAGGGCCCAGGAAGTCCAAGAGGTATTTAAGGCTGACCACAAGGCAAGCACACATCTTGACCCTGCATCCTCTTGGAATTTCCATTTGAACACTGCTGGAATCCAGGAGTTGGTGGCTCTGTGTGTGCTTCTCTGTATCTTTTTTTGTCTTTCTCTCTTTCTAATTAGCTCTTCTTGCAAATTTTGATTAACTTAAAATTGAACAGGCTCAGAGTTTGCAAAGTTGAATGGGCCAAGTCAGTGCTTTGAGAAGTGTTTTTTGTTGATTGAATGTCATATTAAACCTTTTGCCCAAGTTTCCCTGATTTTCTAAAGTTCCCAGTAAAGGCTGTTTTGTTCTTTTGAGCTCCTGAGAATCTCTTGCTGGTATTTCTCCAGAGCATCCAACTCACAGTACCAAAACAGCTGTAATTCCTTTTAAATGGCTCCTTGAAAGAGTTTTTTGGGGGATGGGGGTCAGGGCTTGTCTGTCCTGCTTGGCACAGCCCAGGCAGGGCTTTCCCAGCCACATTCCACACTCCATTTCCCAGCTGGAGCCGCTGGTGCCTCTGAGTTGTGCTGCCCCAGCCCCAGGGATGCTCTCCTTGTCTGCCCATTCCCCCACGGTCTCTGGGCAGGGATGGCCTCAGTGGGGGCTGCTGACATCCTCAGCAACTTGGAGGCTGCTGCTGAATTTCACTGCTCCAGAGGCTTGTTCAGCCTTCAGCTCTTCAGTGCAGGAATTCAGTGTCCCAGGGCTCATTAACATTCAGAACACCTTAACAAACCAAGCCTCTGGGAATAATTTGATTTCAATTTTCAAATCTTTTGTGGTTAATTAGGCAGATTTCAGTAGTGTATTCAAACTGAATATATTCTATTTAAAAAAAGACAGTGAGAAGAGATTTTTTAGGTCCTGTTTAGTTTTTTTTTCCTGTTGATTTATTGATATGTGCAATCTCCAATTGACACTGAATCCAAGTACCTCCTCATGCAGTTTGAACAGGTATGAAAATCAAGACCCTTCATGGCTGACAATCAATCAGACTCTGTCCCTACCCCCCCCCCACCATTTCCCCATCCAAGCCCTGGCACTCAGAGCAGCCTTGTGCAAATCTGAGCTCCCTCCAGCCCAGGCTGCACCTGCAGGGTTCAGCTCCTTGGCTCCAACTCCCACCTGCTTTCCTTGGAGAAGGAGCTGCCTGAGACACAGAGGGATGTTCATTTCTTGTCAGCCAACAAAGCCAAGGGAAGGCACAGTTCCATCAAATGCAAAAAGTCATTCCTCTGCTGGATATTAAATCCACTTTCCACAGCAGACAGCCTCAGAGCAATGGAAAACACCTTCTGTGCCCAGCACAGATCCCAAGGCCCCCAAACCCTCCCTGCCCTGATTCTGCCCAGATTTGCTCTTTGCACACACGAGTCACACACTGAAGTCAGGAGCTCCCCATCCATGCCCAGAGGGAGGAAAAGAGAGAAAGGGGATGAAGAGCTCTCCTGTGCAGAGCCAAGGTCCAAGTGCCCCCCCTGCAGTGGGAACCACAACTCATCAGGTTTGTGTCCTTTGGGCTCAGGGACTGGTGACACTCAGAGGCACAGAAAGGTTTCTTGCCAACAAACACAAGTTGAACATTTGAACAGTTTAATGACCATCACAGCTCTTCCCTCAGCTCTCTGGGATGTCCCAGCTGCATCAGACATGTCCTCCATCCCCAGAGAGATTTCTGTACAGGAGCAGTTTTAGACAAAAGAAAAGGCAATTCTGTGAGATATCAACACAATTAAGATGTTGACTAATATGATATTTATTTGAGCTTCAGAAAGATTGGGCAATTCCCTGAAGCTCAAAGCATGAAACCAGTCAGCTGAAGGGCACTTGTGTCACTATAGGACACGAAAGAACACAAACTCACACCGCTGTTCTCAAGGTGAAGGAAAAAAGGGAAGTTTATTTTCTGACTCCAACATTTATAGTTTTCCAAAAGTGACAGTGGATTGGAGGGTGACAATGCCACCTCTCCAATGACACTGGTCAAACCAACAGTCCATCAACTCTCTCCTCCTCCATAAAGGAATGCAAAACAATGAGTTATTTACAGAAAGTGTGTGAGAAAGTCCACTACAACAACATCAACATCAGAAGGCTTAGAAAATCTCAAAAACCAGGGTGACCCCAGAGTGCCTCCAATGTGCCACCAATGTGCCACCAACATGCCACCAATGTGCAACCAGAGTGCCCCCAAAGTGCCTCCAGTGGGCCACCAATGTGCCACCACTGTTCATGGCTGTGGTTCCTGTTCCACCACTGTTCCACCTTTTCCATGGTTACTCCACTGCTGCTCAAAAGCTGCTCCAGTGCTGCTCTGGGGATGTTCCAGCACAGTTCCTCTGCTTGTCCAACATCGCTCCACCACTGCTCTACCACTGCCCAGCACTGCCCCAGCACTGTTCATCTCCTGCTGTTCCAGAGCTCTGTCTTGGCTCCTCCCCTGCTCCCCTGTTGTTCCACGGCTGCTGCTTCTGTTCGAGTGCTGCTGCCACAGCTGCAGTGTCACAGAGAGGGGAACATTTGGGCAGCAACCACTGTGGTGTCACAGAGACCAGGACAACAGGACTGCACCAGCTCTGGTGTCACAGAGAGGGGGGCAGCAACACTGTGGGCTGGGGCTGCCACAGCCATGGTGTCAGAGAGGGGGAACACTGGGGCTGCCACAGCTGTGGTGTCACAGAGGAGGACAACTGGGGACTGCCACAGCTGTGGTGTCACAGAGAGGGGAACACTGGGGCTGCCACAGCTGTGGTGTCACAGAGAGAGGAGCACTGGGGCTGCCACAGCTGTGGTGTCACAGAGACCAGGACAATGGGACTGCCACAGCTGTGGTGTCACAGTGGCTTCCAGGGCTGTGGGGTCACAGAGAGGGGGAATGTTGGGGCTGGCCCTGCAATGCTGTCATAGACAGGAGAACACTGGGGTGCCACCTCTGTGGTGTCACATAGAGGGCAACACAGGGGTTGCAATCACTTTGGTGTCATAGACAAGGGGACATTGGTATTGCCACTGCTGTCATGTCACAGAGAGGGGAACACTGATGTTGCCACCACTGTGGTGTCACTGACAGGGGAACACTGGGGCTGCAAATGTTGAGGTGTCACAGAGAGGGGAAGGTTGGAACTGCCACTGCAGTGCTGTCATACACAGTAGAACTTTGGACGGCCACCCCTGCAGTGTCATAGAGAGGGGAACTTTGGGGCTTCCACCGCTGTGGTGCCACAGAGAGGGGGACACTGGAGCTGCCACACCAGTGGTGTCACTGAGAGAACTTCTGGGCTGCCACCACTGTGGTGTCACAGACAGGGGAACATTGGGGCTGCCATTGCTGTGGTGCCACAGACAGGAGAACGTTGGGGCTGCTACTTCTGTGTTTTCATAGACAGGGGAACATTGGAGCTGCCACTGCTGTGGTGTCAGTGAGAGGGGAATGTTGGGGCTGCCACCACTGGGGTTTCACAGAGACAGGGACCTGGGGCTTCCACAGCTGCCATGTCACAAGCAGGGAAAGTTGAGGTTGTGACCACTGTGGTGTCACAGCCAGTGGGACACAGGAGCTGCCACTGCTGCAGTGTCACAGAGAGGGGAACGTTGGGGCTGCTACTTCTGTGTTTTCATAGACAGGGGAACGTTGGGGCTGCCACTGATGTGGTGTCAGAGAGATTGGAACATTGGGGTTCCCACCAGTGTTTTCTCATAGAGAGAGGAATCTTTGGTTTGCCACTGTGTTGGTGTCAGACAGAGGGGAACACTGGGGGTGCCACCTCTGGTGTCACAGAGAGGGGGGACTAGGGGTGTCACAGCTGTGGTGTCATAGAGAGGGCTGTCACTGCTGTGGGGGCTGTCAGAAGGGACTTAGGGCTGCCATAGCTGGTGTCACAGAGAGGGGACTTCAGGGCCACCACTGCAGTGTCACAGAGAGGGGAGGTCAGGATTGCCACCACTGTGGTGTCACAGAGAGGACAAGTCAGGATTGCCACCACTGTGGTGTCACACAGAGGAGAATGTTGGTGCTGCTACTGCTCTGGTGTGACAGAGAAGGGAACGTTGGGGCAGCCATTGCTGTGGGGTCATAAAGAGTGGAATTTTGGGGCTGCCACCGCTGTGGTGTCACAGAGAGGAGAACATTGGAATTGCCACTGCTGTGGTCTCACAGAGAAGGGGACATGGTACTGCCACACCTGTAGTGTCACAGAGTGGGGAACATTGTGGCTGCCACTGCTGTGGTGTCACAGAGAGGGGAACACTGCCAAACCCCTCTGTGCTGCTGTGCCCAGTGTGCAGGGCCTCCACTGTGACACTGCAGGGCCTCCTGGGGACACTGTGACACTGCAGGGCCTCCTGGGGACATGGTGACACTGCAGGGACTCATGGGGACATGGTGACACTGCAGGGACTCATGGCATCACAGGGGCTCTG
Organism: Emberiza elegans; assembly: GCA_024865655.1. Taxonomy (NCBI): domain Eukaryota; kingdom Metazoa; phylum Chordata; class Aves; order Passeriformes; family Fringillidae; genus Emberiza; species Emberiza elegans. Next base: position 75,484 of record JALJVW010000188.1, read on the forward strand.
TGACATTCCGGGTTCTTGTAGAATCCAGAGGCCCCTTTGGGGCCATGGGCCCTCATGGAACCAAGAGGAGACTGCCAACCTGTGGGGCTCCATGGAACCATCCACTGTGATCCCTCAGGGCCTCATGGTTCCCAGGAACCATTGTGACACTGCAGGACTAAATGGCCCCAAGAGGACACTGTGACACTGTGGGTTCATGGAACTGAGGGGATGCTGTGACACTCTGGTGCCTGAAGATGTTCAGGGGCCATTGTGACCCTGTGGCTTGTGGAAACAAGGGGACACTGTGACACTGTGGGGTCTCAGGGAATCCAGAGGCCCTTGTGATTCAAGTGAGGCCTGGTTGGAACCAAGGATCCATTGGGATACCTCAGGGCCTTGTGGTGTCCAGGGGCCCTTGTGACATTGTGGGGCCTCATGGACAAAGGGGCCTGGGATTCTGGGGGCCTCATGGAACCAAAGGGGCCCAAAGGGGCCCTGGATTCTGGGGGGCCTCATGGAGCCAAAGGGGCCCTGGGATTCTGTGGGGCCTCATGGAGCCAAAGGGGCCCCGGTGACACAGTGGCCACTCGGAGATGTCTGCAGCCAGCCCTGTCTCCCGGCCCGTGCCAGGAGTGGCCACTCCCTGTCCGCCCTTGGGGCTGCTTTGGCTGGTGGTACAAGCAGGGCTGCTTGTCTCCCAGAAGCAGCAGCTGCTCTGTGCAGCCACTGATGTTGGCCCGAGCTGAGGAATCCAGGGCCAAGGAAAGAGAGGGATCACTTGTGCACATTCCCAAGAGGTTTCAATCTCTGAGAGGGTGCAGGGACAAGTGACAGCAAATGCAGGGTTACAACAGCTTCAGTACAGGGCAGGGAACATGGGGAGGATACAAACCAGGACCAATGGCAGAAACCTGGGGAGGAGCACAGGGCAGGGCACACATTATGGCACCCAATGGGGAATAACAGGGGAGGAGAGTGCACTGAGCACACCAATGGGTATTCGAGGGATACAAGATGGACACAGAAGTTTCTAGAGAGAAAGGTGGGGTTTCTGTAATGGACAAGGGAGCAGGGCAGGGTTTCCCTGAGTGCCAGGGAAGGATCTGGAATAAGGGGGAGGTCTTGAGGGAGATGGACAGGGGGATGGGAAGATACATCTCCAGGGCAAACCAACATGCATGGGGAAACTGGAACAAACTACTTTTGCTCTTAACGCCACGGTTTCATCACAAAGGAACTTACTGCCACACCCTGGGATTCTGTGGGGCCTCCTGGAACCAAGGGCACTCAGAGACACTGGGGGCCTCCTGGTTCTCAGTCTCTTCTGACACTGATGTCCATCTACAAAGAACAAAACTGGGCAGCCTGATCCTGTGGATCCAGAATATTCCCATCTCCATGGGAGGACATTCCTGCCATCTGTGCTGCTGTGTGTTCCCCCCTGCTCTCTGGGGAATTGAATCCTACAAGAGACACCCGACCCCTCTGGTAGCTGACACCACAGGGCCTCCTGTGGGGTGGGAGCAGAGACATCTTTTGCTCCATCCTGCTGCTCAGAGCCCATCCAACCAGGAATATTTGCAAGGATGGGGCATCCACCAGGTGTCTAGGAAACCTGTGCCAGTGTTTCACCACCACAGCATCAAAGATTTCTTCCTTATCTCCAGTCTGAACTTATTCTCTTCTGCTTTAAAACTATTTCCCCTTCTCCAGTTGAGACAGGCCCTACTAAAACATTTTTCCCCACATTTCCTGTGAGGTTCCTTGAAGTCCTGCAAGGTCCCAATGGGGTCTCCCCACAGCCTTTTTCTGTTCTAGGCTGAACCACCCCAACTCCCCAGCCTGTCTCTGGCACAGAGGTGCTCCAACACTTTGGAGCATCTCAGCCTCCTCTGGAGCTGCTCCATGAAGTCTGAGCCTTTCCTGTGCTGAGGACCCCACTGTAAATTGTTTGTGCAAAAGCACTGGTCAGTCAAAGAGGGAAATAGCTCATTGCTGAAATGCTGCTGAGAGCTGGAGGGAGAGATTCTGCACAGCTCATGCACAGCCCCGAGGGGGGCAGGGACATTCCCATGGGGTCCCTGAAGCTGCAGGGCCAATCTGCCCACACTGGGAGCCTCTGGGCTTGTCCAGCTCCTTCTGCCCGGGCTGTTGGCATGTGGTCACTGGCTGTCCAGGGCCATCCCCTTGACTGGCACTGATCTCCAAGGAGGTCTGGATCTCTCCTTGGCCATTATTCTGCAATTAGAACCCTGCGGACACTTCCTCAAGTCCGTTCCAAGGTGTCCTCACCAACCCAATTACATCACAGCTCTTGTCCATCTGGTCAAGGATCCCCCACAGGGACCCTTTGGTCTCTCAGCTCTGGGGCACTCCACAGAAAAATCTTTCTGGGCCCTGCAGCTCCTTGGGCAAGTTCCAGAGCAAACAGTCAAGGCAGTCCTCTGAAATGTTTTCCCAGCTGGGCCATAACACTTCTCTGATGGATCCACATTGTCCCTGGGGAAAGAGATGTGCAGAACCATTCACTAATGCCCTGGAATGTCAAACAGGAATCACAGCCTTGGACAGCTCTTAGGAACCACTTCACCGTGGCTTTTCCTTCCTGGAAGCCCAAGATATCTGAATGTCCTCCTGGTGCCTCAGGGCCTGGGTAAACAGGGCTTGTCAGAGATGCTGGCAGGGCAGCAACAACCCCCTCCTCATCACAGGGCACCCCTGTTACCCCAGTTAGCTCCGAGTGGCTGCCTGGGGACAGGTGCCCACTTCCCCATGTGCCTGGGATGGGCACATCCTGCTCAGGGCCAGTGCTGGCCTGGGCCCAGAGCCAGGGCCATGACCCAGGTGCTCTGGGAGGGCTCCATGGCTGCAGGTGTGACAGGATGAGGGGCAGGGCAGGGCATATTCCCCTCTGGACAGTGCTCTGGGCATGGAGCTTGGACGGGTTTGGCATCTGCAGGGAAAGGGATATCGGGTTGTGTGGATGTGGGAATTGTCACTCCTGAGCCATTCCCCAGCCCTCAGCCTTGTCTGCAGGTGATCAGCATTGCCCAGTGCTCCCCAGTGTCTGCAGTGACTGAGATGCCAATCAGCCACCTGATCACATGTCCCTTGTTCCCCTTGTTCTCCCACATGTTGGGTTTGGGGCCGGGCTCAGCTCTGGGGTGTCCCCCAGGGAAAGCTCTGGGAGGGAGGGGCAGCAGGAGATGGGGGATCTGGCACTGGGGGCTGTTGGAGGGTGGATTGTGTTGGACTGGGGATTGTCCCCACAGGGTCCCCAGGTGCCTTTGGCTCCCTGCCTGCCCCCCTTGGCCCCCCAGGTGCCTGGGCCCTTCCAGGTGCAGCTGCCCTATACAGGAAGCTGGAGGGATGCCGGGCAAGGGGGCTGGATCCGTGCCACAGGTGGGGTGGGATGGACTCTGTGCCAGGGCTGGGCTTGTGGCCAGGGCTGGGGGCTGTGCCAAGCCGGGCTTTGGCCTGGGGGCTGGCAGGGAGGGTGCAGGGAGGAGTCCCGGCAGGGATAAAGGTGCTCCTCACCTGCTGCAGCCTCAGGCAGTGCTGCCCAGAGCGAGAGGAAGATGAAGGTGGCTGTGCTCAGCGTGGCCCTGCTCTTCTCCATCCTGCTGTGCCCCCCCCAGCACAGGCCAAGGTGAGGCACCAGCCAAACGCTGCCCCCACATCCTGCCCTTTTGGCTGGCCTCCCATCCCACCCTTTTGGTGCCTCCTCTGTGTCCCATTCAGGGTCCCCAGGTGCCCTCCCACTGACCATTCCTGAGGCCTTCCCTTCCATGTCCCCCTCAATCCTTTGCCTTTCTTCCTGGCCACTGCAGAGGGGTCCCCCTGTACAATTCCCTGACTCAACCCCCACTCCCACAGCATCTCCCAGTCCTGTTGGTTTTGTCCCCACCCGTCCTCATTCTTCTGTCCCCACCAAGCCCCTCCCTTGCATTCCCATGTCCCTACACCTCAATTCCTTTCTCCTCCCCTGTACCTCACACCCTGCTCCTTCCACACACCCAGCCCTGTCCCCTGGGCCCTCAATTGACCCCAGATTGGTGTCTTTGGTTCTCCCCCCACCTCAAACAGATCTCCTTGGAGGCCCTGAATTCCCATCCCTCTGCCTGCGCCCTGCTCCCTGTACCCCTGTCCCCCCCCCCAGCCCCACAAGGTCCAGTCCAGACCCAGCCTTTGTTCTCCTTTCCAGGCACTCCTGGAAGGAACCCAAGATGATCTCTAGGAGGTGAATGGGCTGCTGGCACTGGAGGGCATCTCCTCAGGGAATTGGGGGGCAGTTGTGTCCCCCCATCCCTTGCTGGCACCGGGGACATCCCAGTGACCAGCGAGGTCTCCTGGTCTCTCTGCAGTTGGATTTAGACAATGTCACGGTCCTGGAGACGCCTCTGGTGGGTACCATGAGTTCTGCTGGTGTCAGACCCTCCCCTTGCATGGCCAGCACAGCCCAGGCCATCCCAGTCTGTCCCAGCACAGCCCAGTGCACCCCTCCTGACAGCCCAGACAATGCCCCGCCCCAACTCGTCCCCTGGGAATCCTTTTACCAGGGCCTTGCTGCGTTCCCATCCCTGTCACCCCAGGACCCCCTGGATGAGCCAGGACGCAGCCCCTGCCCCAGCTGTGCCTCTTGGCCAGGAGCCCAGTGCTTCTGGGTAGCAGCACAGCAGCTCCTGCACGCCATTGCTGCCACAGCCCCTTCCCCAAGGCCCCCTTGCTCTCCCCTGCCTCCCGGTGCAGCCCAGTGCCCCCAGTGTGTCTCTAACGCTGCCTTTGTCCCCAGCCCCCTGTGGCTGAAAAGCTGGTGGCTGTCCTGCGGCAGAAGCGCCTGGCTGCTGCTCTCCATGGATAGGTGAGCAGCACTTGGTGCTCCCCCTGACCCCCTTGTGATCCTGTGAGATTCATGGGGGACCCTGGAGTGTTCTGGGTGGGCAGAGTTTGGGGCCAGCAGAGGGACAGAAAGGAGCTTTCACTGATCCGTTTCCCAGTGTTGGCTGCACAGAGCAGCCCCCAAGTCTTTCCTTGCACTTGGGGAGCTCTGGGAACCTCACAGTCCCCCTGGGGGCAGGGAGGTTCTCAGGCCATTTTGGAGCATCCCAGGGCTTAGGGGATCTGGGGACCCTGTGGATCTGAGGAGCCAAATCCTGTCCTGGGTTTATCCAGAACCTCAATTCTTTTCACCCTCTAGAAAGAGAGGAAGGCGCGAGGCCCCTCTCCTGTCCCAGAAGACACGGGGGATCCTGTTTTGAACTCTGTGTTTTAGGATTGGAACTCTTGGTGAAAACCATGTCCTGTCCCCTTCCAGTGGCAGGAGGAGATGATCACCTCTGGAGAAATCACCTGATCCCCTGTGAGCCCTGGGCCTTTTTCCTGAAATGAGAAATAAACCCTTTCAGCAAAGCTACACTCGTTGTCTGTCTGTGTCCGTGTGTGTGTTCCAAAGGAAATTTCGCTAAATCTCAAACAGATTTCCCCCAGAGGTGTTGTCTTGATCCTGTGTCCATCTGTGCATCCTGTCACGCTGTCCCTGTCACCTCCACACATCTCTGACCCTGCTGGCACCTCCCAGGTTGGTGCTGAACTCCTCCCTCCTGCTCCCCACCCCCAGCAATGACCATGGCAGGGAGCTCAGACCAGGAGCACCCAGGCCAGGGATGGAGAAGGAGCATCTGGCAGAGGCAAGAAGAATCCCCCATTCCAGGGGGTGTGGGGTGCACAGGGGGCATCTGTGTCCCCTGCCAGCCCCAGGGCTGCAAACCAGGGAGGAGATGTCTCAGCTGCCTCAGCTGAATCACTTCCCTCAGCCCTTGGCCCAGGAAGTGTCCGGCTGCAGCACAACCTCTGCAGGAGACTTTCCACAAGGAAGACAAAAGAAAGGAATTGTTTCTGCCCTCACCCTCATCCATCCCCTTGTACTGATTTTGTCATCTGTTAGCAAAACCAACCAAAAAGCATCTGCACTGAGGTGTTTCCGTGGGTCAATTCCTAAATGTGGCCAAAGGAAGGTTTTCTGCCAGGGCAAAAGTGAGACATGAGGGATTTGGTCAGAGAGTTGAAAATATGACAGTTTCTAAACACTGGAAATCCAGAGGCTACAAAAACAGAGTTTGCAGTTTGAATGGTCCATTTTCCTCCCTCTTCCCACTGCTCATTTGTCCCATTCCAACTCCAGAGGAGCAGATTCCAGAAAGCAGACCAGCAGGGAGTGTTGGAGTCTTCATCCCAGAGAGAGAGGAAGAAAGAGTGAAGTCACGAGAATTCCAGTGGTTTTCTCGATCATAACGACCACAAACAGCTCTGTACTCCAAGTGCAATATCCAGGTGATGAGGCACGTTGCTCGTTTTTAATGCCAAAGCGCAGCACACTGGAAATTGTTCCTTGGACTAGAACAAACCATAGGCCAATAATTGAACCAGTTTGGTTCCTAAATCAGAAATCTTGAAACTTCTCCCAAGCTGTGTTTCCCTGCAGTAAAGAAGGCAGTTTGATTGCTTTTGTCCTGAGTATCTCCTGACTTCATGACTTCAGATAGACTGCAACTGTCCCAGCATCACTAAAATGGCCACAATGAGCAGGATCAAACCTCCAGGTCACCATTAAATGTTCTCCATCCGCGCCTTGCAGAGCCCAGCAGCAATTCCTGCTGCTGCCCCCACTCTGGGTCAGCCTAATGGGATCGCTCTGGTGTGCAAGGCCGGCTCCTGCAGGCCGGCTCCTGCTTGGAGCCGCTCTGTGTCCCGCAGCTTCGGCATCTCTGTCGCTGCTCCATGGCTGTGGGGCCTGTGCCACCAATGTGCCACCAACATGCCACCAATGTGCCTCCAATGTGCCACAGTTTGCCACCAGTGTGCCACCAAAGTGCCTCCAATGTGCCACCAATGTGCCACCACTGTTCATGGCTGTGGTTCCTGTTTCACCACGGTTCCACCTTTTCCATTGTTACTCCACTGCTGCTCAATAGCTGCTCTGGGGATGTTCCAGCACAGTTCCTCTGCTTGTCCAACATTGCTCCACCACTGCTCCAGCACTGCTCCAGCACTGCTCATCTCCTGCTGTTCCAGAGCTTTGTCTCTGCTCCTCCCCTGCTCCCCTGTTGTTCCATGGCTGCTGCTTCTGTTCGAGTGCTGCTGCCACAGCTGCAGTGTCACAGAGAGGGGAACGTTTGGGCAGCAACCACTGTGGTGTCACAGAGACCAGGACAACAGGACTGCCACAGCTGTGGTGTCACAGAGAGGGGAGCACTGGGGCTGCCACAGCTGTGGTGTCACAGAGACCAGGACAATGGGACTGCCACAGCTGTGGTGTCACAGAGACCAGGACAATGGGACTGCCACAGCTGTGGTGTCACAGCAGGGACTTCCAGGGCTGTGGGGTCACAGAGAGGGGAATGTTGGGGCTGGCCCTGCAATGCTGTCATAGACAGGAGAACGCTGGGGGTGCCACCTCTGTGGTGTCACATAGAGGGCAACACAGGGGTTGCAATCACTTTGGTGTCATGGACAAGGGGACATTGATAGTGCCACTGCTGTCATGTCACAGAGAGGGGAACACTGATGTTGCAACCACTGTGGTGTCACTGACTGGGGAACACTGGGGCTGCAAATGTTGAGGTGTCACAGAGAGGGGAAGGTTGGAACTGCCACTGTGGTGCTGTCATACACAGTAGAACTTTAGACAGCCACCCTTGCTATGTCATAGAGAGGGAAACTTTGGGGCTTCCACTGCTGTGGTGCCACAGAGAGGGGGACACTGGAGCTGCCACAGCAATGGTGTCACTGAGAGAATTTTTGGGCTGCCACGACTGTGCTGTCACAGAGAGGGGAACACTGGGGCTGCCACGGCTGTGCTGTCAGAGAGAGGGGAATGTTGGGGCTGCTACTTCTGTGTTTTCATAGACAGGGGAACCTTGGAGCTGCCACTGCAGTGGTGTCAGTGAGAGGGGAATGCTGGGGCTGCCACCGCTGGGGTTTCACAGAGACAGGGACCTGGGGCTTCCACAGCTGCCATGTCACAAGGAGGGAAAGTTGATGTTGTGACCACTGTGGTGTCACAGCCAGTGGAACACAGGAGCTGCCACTGCTGCAGTGTCACAGAGAGGGGAACGTTGGGGCGGCCAGTTATGTGGTGTCAGAGAGACTGGAACATTGGGGTTCCCACCATTGCATTCTCACAGAGAGAGGAATCTTTGGTTTGCCACTGTGTTGGTGTCAGACAGAGGGGAACACTTGGGGTGCCACCTCTGGTGTCACAGAGAGGGGGACTAGGGGTGACACAGCTGTGTTGTCACAGAGAGCAGAAGGTGAGGACTGAAACCACTGTGGTGTCACACAGAGGACGAGGTCAGGATTCCCACTCTGTGGTGTCACACAGAGGGGAAGGTCAGGATTGCCACCACTGTGTGTCACACAAAGGGGAAGGTCAGGATTGCTACCACTGTGGTGTCACACAGAGGACAAGTCAGGATTGCCACCACTGTGGTGTCACACAGAGGGGAATGTTGGTGCTGCTGCTGCTCTGTTGTGACAGAGAAGGGAACGTTGGGGCAGCCATTGCTGTGGGGTCATAAAGAGTGAAATTTTGGGGCTGCCATCGCTGTGGCATCACAGAGAGGAGAACATTGGAATTGCCACTGCTGTGGTCTCACAGAGAGGGGACATGGTACTGCCACACCTGTAGTGTCACAGAGTGGGGAACATTGTGGCTGCCACTGCTGTGGTGTCACAGAGAGGGGAACACTGCCAAACCTCCCCTGGTGCTGTGCCTACTGCAGTGCGGCTCCACTGTGACACTGCAGGGCCTCCTGGGACACTGCAGGCAGGACATGTGACACTGCAGGGCCTCCTGGGGACATTGTGACACTGCAGGGCCTCCTGGGCACATGGTGACACTGCAGGGACTCATGGTATCACAGGGGCTCTGAGACACTCCCGGCCTTTGTAGAATCCAGAGGCCCCTTTGGGGCCATGGGCCCTCATGGAACCAAGAGGAGACTGCCAACCCGTGGGGCTCCATGGAACCATCCACTGTGATCCCTCAGGGCCTCATGGTTCCCAGGAACCATTGTGACACTGCAGGACTAAATGGCCCCAAGAGGACACTGTGCCACTGTGGAGTTCATGGAACTGAGGGGATGCTGTGACACTGGTGCCTGAAGATGTTCAGGGGCCGTTGTGACCCTGGGGCTTGTGGAAACAAGGGGACACTGTGACACTGTGGGGTCTCGGGGAATCCAGAGGCTCTTGTGACTCACGTGAGGCCAGTTGGAACCAAGGATCTATTGGGACACCTCAGGGCCTTGTGGTGTCCAGGGGTCCTTGTGACATTTTGGGGCCTCATGGAGCCAAAGGGGCCCTGGGATTCTGTGGGGCCTCCTGGAACCAAGGGCACTCAGAGACACTGGGGGGCCTCCTGGTTCTCAGTCTCTTCTGACACTGGTGTCCATCTACAAAGACACAAAACTGGGCCAGCCCATGGGATCCTCTGCTCTCTGGGGGGTTTGGATCCAGAATATTCCCATCTCCATGGGAGGACATTCCTGCCATCTTTACCCTTGACTGTCCTGTTATCCTGTGGGCTGCAGCCTCTTCTTGGGCTCTGGGGGTAACTTGAAAAAGGGAAGGGGCTACTTAGTCAGGCAGAACCATGATGGACCCCTGACTGGTTCTTGTGCTGCTGACACCAAGACAGGGCCTCCTAATGGGGGACTTATGGAATATGTTAAATACAACAATGGAATATGATAGATATCTTTTGCTCCATCCTGCTGCTCAGAGGCCATCCAGCCAGGGATATTTCCAAGGATGGGGCATCCACCAGGTGTCTAGGAAACCACAAGGAAGACAAAAGGAAGGAATTGTTTCTGCCCTCTCCCTCATCCCTCCCCTTGTGCTGATTTTGTCATCTGTTAGCAAAACCAACCAAAAAGCATCTGCACTGAGGTGTTTCCGTGGGTCAGTTCCTAAATGGGGCCAAAGGAAACTTTTCTGCCAGGGCAAAAGTGAGAAATGAGGGATTTGGTCAGAGAGTTGAAAATATGACAGTTTCTAAACACTGGAAATCCAGAGGCTACAAAAACAGAGTTTGCAGTTTGAATGGTCCATTTTCCTCCCTCTTCCCACTGCTCATTTGTCCCATCCCAACTCCAGAGGAGCAGATTCTGGAAAGCACACCTGCAGGGAGTGTTGGAGGCTTCATCCCAGAGAGAGGAAGAAGGAGTGAAATCAGGAGAATTCCAGTTGTTTTCTGGATCATAACAACCACAAATAGCTCTATACTCCAAGTGCTGTTCAAAAGCTGCTCAATTACTGTTCTGGGGATGTTCCAGCACAGCTCCTCTGCTTGTCCAACATCGCTCCACCACTGCCCCAGCACTGCTCCAGCACTGCTCATCTCCTGCTGTTCCAGAGCTCTGTCTCTGCTCCTCCCCTGCTCCCCTGTTGTTCCACGGCTGCTGCTTCTGTTCGAGTGCTGCTGCTACAGCTGCAGTGTCACAAAGAGAGGAACGTTTGGACAGCAACCACTGTGGTGTCACAGAGACCAGGACAATGGGACCGCCACAGCTGTGGTGTCACAGAGAAGGGAATGTTTGGGCAGCAACTGCAGTGGTGTCACAGAGACCAGGACAACAGGACTTCCAGGGCTGTGGTGTCACAGAGAGGGAACACTGGGGCTGCCACAGCTGTGGTGTCACAGAAAGGGGAACACTGGGGCTGCCATAGCTGTGGTGTCACAGAGAGGGGGACACTGGGGCTGCCACAGCTGTGGTGTCACAGAGAGGGGAACACTGGGGCTGCCACAGCCGTGGTGTCACAGAGAGGGGAGCACTGGGGCTTCCACAGCCGTGGTGTCACAGAGAGATGAACACTGGGGCTGCCACAGCTGTGGTGTCACAGCGGCTTCCAGGGCTGTGGGGTCACAGAGAGGGGAATGTTGGGGCTGGCCCTGCAATGCTGTCATAGACAGGAGAACACTGGGGGTGCCACCTCTGTGGTGTCACATAGAGGGGAAAACAGGGGTTGCAATCACTTTGGTGTCATAGACAAGGGGACATTGGTATTGCCACTGCTGTCATGTCACAGAGAGGGGAACACTGAAGTTGCCACCACTGTGGTGTCACTGACTGGGCAACACTGGGGCTGCAAATGTTGAGGTGTCACAGAGAGGGGAAGGTTGGAACTGCCACTGCGGTGCTGTCATACACAGTAGAACTTCGGACGGCCAGCCTGCAGTGTCATAGAGAGGGGAACTTTGGGGCTTCCACTTCTGGGGTGCCACAGAGAGGGGGACACAAGGGCTGCCACAGCAATGGTGTCACTGAGAGAACTTTTGGGCTGCCACCACTGTGGTGTCACAGACAGGGGAACGTTGGGGCTGCTACTTCTGTTTTCATAGACAGGGGAACATTGGGGCTGCCACTGATGTGGTGTCAGAGAGATTGGAACACTGGGGTTCCCACCAATGTTTTCTCATAGAGAGGGGAATCTTTGGTTTGCCACTGTGTTGGTGTCAGACAGAGGGGAACACTTGGGGTGCCACCTCTGGTGTCACAGAGAGGGGGACTAGGGGTGTCACAGCTGTGGTGTCATACAGAGGGAAACGTTGGGACTGTCACTACTGTGGTGTCACAGAGAAGGGACTTAGGGCTGCCATACCTGCAGTGTCACAGAGAGGGGAAGGTCAGGATTGCCACCACTGTGGTGTCACACAGAGGGGAAGGTCAGGATTGCCACCACTGTGTGTCACAGAGAGGGGAAGGTCAGGATTGCCACCACTGTGGTGTTACAGAGAGGACAAGGTCAGGATTGCCACCACTGTGGTGGCACACAGAGGGGAATGTTGGTGCTGCTACTGCTGTGGTGTGACAGAGAAGAGAATGTAGGGACAGCCATTACTGTGGGGTCATAAAGCGTGAAATTTTGGGGCTGCCACCTTTGTGGTGTCACAAGAGAGGAGAATGTTGGAATTGCCACTGCTGTGGTCTCACAGAGAGGGCACATAGTACTGCCACACCTGTTGTGTCACAGAGTGGGGAACATTGTGGCTGCCACTGCTGTGGTGTCACAGAGAGGGGAACACTGCCAAACCTCCCCTGGTGCTGTGCCCACTCCTGTGCGGTTCCACTGTGACACTGCATGGCCTCCTGGGGACACTGTGACACTGCAGGGCCTCCTGGGGACATGGTGACACTACAGGGGGTCATGGGGACATGGTGACACTGCAGGGACTCATGGCATCACAAGGGCTTTGTGACACTCTGGGTTCTTGTAGAATCCAGAGGCCCCTTTGGGGCCATGGGCCCTCATGGAACCAAGAGGAGACTGCCAACCTGTGGGGCTCCATGGAACCATCCACTGTGATCCCTCAGGGCCTCATGGTTCCCAGAAACCATTGTGACACTGCAGGACTAAATGGCCCCAAGAGGACACTGTGACACTGTGGAGTTCATGGAACTGAGGGGATGCTGTGACACTCTGGTGCCTGAAGATGTTCAGGGGCCATTGTGACCCTGGGGCTTGTGGAAACAAGGGGACACTGTGACACTGTGGGGTCTCAGGGAATCCAGAGGCCCTTGTGAATCAAGTGAGGCCGGTTGGAACCAAGGATCCATTGGGATCAACTCAGGGCCTTGTGGTGTCCAGGGGCCACTGTGACATGGTAGGGCCTCATGGAGCCAAAGGGGCCCTGGGATTCTGTGGGGCCTCATGGAGCCAAAGGGGCCCTGGGATTCTGTGGGGCCTCATGGAATCCAAAGGGGCCCTGGGATTCTGTGGGGCCTCATGGAGCCAAAGGGGCCCTGGGATTCTGTGGGGCCTCATGGACCAAAGGGGCCCTTGGGATTCTGTGGGGCCTCATGGCCAAAGGGGCCCTCATGGAGCCAAAGGGGCCCCGATGACACAGTGGCCACTCGGAGATGTCTGCAGCCAGCCCTTTCTCCCGGCCCGTGCCAGGAGTGGCAACTCCCTGTCCGCCCTTGGGGCTGCTTTGGCTGGTGGCACAAGCAGGGCTGCTTGTCTCCCAGAAGCAGCAGCTGCTCTGTGCAGCCACTGATGTTGGCCCAAGCTGAGGAATCCAGGGCCAAGGAAAGAGAGGGATCACTTGTGCACATCCCAGAGAGGTTTCAATCTCTGAGAGGGTAGAGGGGCAAGCGACAGCAAATGCAGGGCTACAACAGCTTCAGTACAGGACAGGGAACAATGGCAGAAACCTGGGGAGGAGCACAGGGCAGGGCACAAATTATGGCACCCAATGGGGAATAACAGGGGAGGAGAGTGCACTGAGCACACCAATGGGTATTCGAGGGATACAAGATGGACACAGAAGTTTCTAGAGAGAAAGGTGGGGTTTCTGTAATGGACAAGGGAGGAGGGCAGGGTTTCCCTGAGTGCCAGGGAAGGATCTGGAATAAGGGGGAGGTCTTGAGGGAGATGGACAGGGGGAGGGGAAGGTACATCTCCAGGGCAAACCAACATGCATGGGGGACAACTGGAACAAACTACTTTTGCTTTTAACACCACAGTTTCATAACAAAGGAACTTACTGCCACACCCTGGGATTCTGTGGGGCCTCCTGGAACCAAGGGCACTCAGAGACACTGGGGGCCCTCCTGGTTCTCAGTCTCTTCTGACACTGGTGTCCATCTACAAAGACACAAAACTGGGCAGCCTGAGCCTGTGGATCCAGAATATTCCCATCTCCATGGGAGGATGTTCCTGCCATCTGTGCTGCTGTGTGTTCCCCCTGCTCTCTGGGGAATTGAATCCTACAAGAGACACCAACCCCTCTGGTAGCTGACACCACAGGGCCTCCTGTGGGGTGGGAGCAGAGACATCTTTTGCTCCATCCTGCTGCTGCTCAGAGCTGTTATATTTTGCCCAATTATCCCACATCAAAAAACCCAAACAATATTTGAGATAGCAACAATTTTAATTCAATAGTTTAAAAAATATATAAAAAAAGGGGATAATTTGGCTTCTAATAATAGCACATAAAAAAAAAAAAACTGTGGGGTACAGAGAGCAGGGCTCTTGGACCCATGCCACCTCACATGTTTGCCCAAGGGAAGATTCCCCCATTATATGCCATGTGTTAAAAAATTACCATAATTCTCCCAGTTCCATTTCATCATCTATCTATCTCCCCGTGCCCCCTCATTAACACCTTTATATACCATGTGTTAATACCATATTCTCCAGTGAGCCACCACTCAGTTTTTGGTGGTCGCCACCACACAAGTCTTTTTTGGGGTCTTCATTGATGAAGAATTGTAGTCTTCTTCTTTGTCCTTTAATTCACCTTTGGGTTACACATGCGCACCAAGCCAGTACAATGTAAGCCAAGAATACGTATCACTGCATCCTAATACCAAAACAATAAATCCATTATAATTAGCATTTTCTGGGTCCCAAGCAGGTTCTTGTTCATTTTTAGCAACTGCATCTCCCTGTTGTCCTTGTGATCATCTGCTGGGACGGGGGGGGGGGGTGGAGCCCTCCTCTCCCCTCTCTTCTCTGGCATTAGAACTTTTAACTATTTTTATTATTCCTAAATCTTAATTACTGTACCAATATTGATTACTCTTTCAATTTTATCAGCATGAATCATACCTATTTACCACAAATCCCCATTTCTCTTTTTTCGTGCTGATCATTGATTTGTGCTGTATTTTAAAAGGCAGCCCTGCCCTTTTCCAATATCCTTTATATTTTTTTAAATTTATATTTTTTCCACCTTGTCTCCTTTCATGTTCAAACTTTTTTTGGCTTTCCTTTTCTGTTGATTCTGAATCTAGAGACATTGTTTTAATCTGCATCCCCTGAATCACTGAATGAATTAGCCTAATAAAACACAGAATCATACAAGGCAGAAACAGAAGTCCCAGAATGAACATAACAACATGAACTTTAACTTTTTTACCAAACACCTCCAAAGAGGTTATCTCACTAATCTGCTTTCAAGATTGAATTTCACTTTTGTACTGGCACATGAGCCACTCTTTTAATTTCCTCTGCTAGTTTTGTGATAGCTTTCCCATAATCATCAATTTTCTACACAGCACTCGGATTCATTAAATCTCCCACAAACTCCTCTTTCTTCTGCTAACAGATAATCTAGGGCAATCCTGTTTTGGTACACAAATGCCCGCATTTGTGTATATTGCCTGGTCAACATTTTTAAACCACCGGAGGTGTGATTTGACACCACCTCCACTACTTCTTGGAGCCTTGTTAATCGATTCAACAGGTAAATTGGAGTCCCATATCCCCATGACCCATCCTGAGCCCATGTTGCTGGGTCATAATATGCTATAATTCTTTCTGTAGGCCATTCCTCCTCCCCCTATTTTTGGTTCCCTGCTGCTGCTGGAAAGTTGAAATTCACATCTCTTTTATTCCGCTGCAGGGTTTCATACATACAGTGGAGTTCCTAACACATTGCTCCTAGACCTCGGTAGAACAAAGAAGGAGGGTTGTATTACTCCCAAGGTACAGGTCCCTCCCTGTTTTTGAGGTAACTCACTGTATGCCCGTTGCCCACAAATCCAATATACCCCATCTGGGGCTTTCCATTTCTTATCAGTTTTCTCCGGCTGTTCCCAATAAGACCTCAGGCTGTTGATGGATTGGTAGGGGTTAGCTCCAGGACTTCTGTACCAGCATAAATTAATCTGTTCATCCCATTCACAGTTTATTTCTTTTATTGGTCCCCAATATCCAACAGGGGTTTCAGGTCGCCAAACTTTTGAACGATTATCCATATTGACCACCAATGTGGATTTGCAAGGAGTATGCCCCACTACTTTATTAAATTTTCTTCCTTCTTGAGTTATACAAATGATTCCAATTACTTGATGGCTTAGAATCCATCTTTCAGGTCTCTTCAATGTTCCAGAAATTTGGGTGTGGTTCCATTTTAAAAATTGTTCTGGAGCTAAGCTCTCACCTTTCCAAGGCCATCTTTCAGCCATTTTAAAACCTCCACAAATCCAACATTTGGATACTCCCAGTTCTGTAGCAATCTCTTGCATCAATCCCACAAACAGATTCTTATTTGAGGCTGGCAGGTCCCAATCTTTTTAGTGCTGTTTAAACTGTTTATATAATTCAGCCAATTCTTTTGACTCTTTTTCTCCTGTTCTTTCTTCTATTCCCCTTTGTTTTTTTTTTTTCTTCTTCATGTTCTCTTTTTAATTTTTCTCTTAGTGCCTGCCTCCTCCTATGCCTATCAAAACAAAAGAATTTTCATATTGAGGGCAAATCTGATTACCATGGGGATAAGGAGCTCGTCCATTATATCCCAAATTTTTCCCTACCCAATACATCTTTCCTTCTTTAACACAAACATCTATAAAGCTGCTGCAATTGTAGCAGAAAGAACTAACATATGGGTGTGTCACAAACACAGACTCTATCTTGTTCTTAATCCACACAGGGTGATTGCAATAGTCACAAATGTTGAAATTTCTGGGACTTGGTTTTTTCCTTGTTTGCTTTTTCATTGCTGAAACTCTGTCCAGTGTGGCTTTCTGGCTTTGACCAGTCGCCCAGGGTACCAGAATGATCACAGTGAAAATAATCCTTAGAAAATCTACCTTTCTACCTTTCTCAAGGCCCCTTGGGTTGCAACCAAGGGCCGAGATGCCAGTCTTCTTTGTAGCAAAGGTAATATCCAGGGATCTAGTCACTGGTGCTTTTAGTTTCCTTGGTACCCATAGCTCCACAGAGTTTGCTTGTCTCTTTTTAAATGCCATTTCCCAGTCCTGGCTGGTTAAGAAAAAATAATTAAAATGAAAAGAACAGGGAAAAAGGTTTGGCTGAAATACCATAAACCTATATTTTTAAAAATCTCAGGGATATGCCAACCACAATAAGATTTCCTAATTATTTTCTTCTTCAAGGACGGGGATTTCATTAAGTCTCTGCCCCTAATAGGCACACTCACGGGGCCAATATGCTTCTGGAATGCGCTTATAATATGGTATATAGACCTCTTCTCCACAACAACTATTGATTATTAAACATTGGTCTATAATATTATAAATTGCTCGTTCTCTTATTTGTGCTATAGCCAATATAGCAAGAACCGATTGATCTAAGTTCTCTATTCATCCAATTGCTGCTGAAGGGATCCCGTCTCACAGTCTCAAAGGTATCCCAAAAAATCGCTAGCAATGTGTCCTATAGTTAGCTGGCTAAATATATAAACATTAAAAAACAAGCAAATCAATTGTCTCTCCTTCTCTTTCCTCTTAGTTACTCTCCACCATGAGTTAAAACAAAGTGTGCAAAAAATACATATCCATGGATGTCACCCTAAACCATGTTTACTGCACTCCCAACGTTTTACTTGTCTCTGGACTCTTTCAACAACAGGTGTTATCAATCTCAGTTTCTGGAATTGCAGTTCTGTAATCAATGGGGACTCCGGAGGAGATCTTCGATCCTTTCAGGCCGTTCCCACTGATTAAGTCTCTTTTATTCTTTTCCACTGGCATTCTTCTGCCTCTGAGCTCAAGGGAATTGTGGTCGGCAGCCACTCCAAGATGCCTAGTTCCTTCTTAATAAATCAGGGTTAATAAAGATCAACTTAAATCTCACCATATTTTCACATTCCTGGAATTACATGTTCCAACAATATTTTAGCCACTGTTTGAGCTGTAGCCGGAGCTGCTGGAAATGCTTCAACTCACTGAGTTAATTGATCTATTATAACTAACAAATATTTCCACCAACCCACTTTAGGCAATTCTGTAAAATCAACCTGGCTTTTTTCAAATAGCCTGGTTTTTCAAATAGGCTGGTTTTGCGTCCTCCAGAGGGAGGGCTCTTTAACACTTTCTTATTTACTTTTTAACAGGTGAGACACCCCAGGGTAATTTGTTTTCCAATTTCAAATATCCCTATACACCCATAAAATTTTAATAAGTGATCACAAAAGACTATTGTTCCCCAGTGTGTCCGTCTATGCAAGTTATCTAAGATTTGATGCGCCACTGGTTTTGACATCATAATCCTGCCATCAGGAAACACCCACTTACCTTCTTTAAATGTTGCTCCGAATTTCCTTATAGCTGCTAGCGGAAGGGTTAAGTGTCTCTTGCTGAATTGCTATTTTTTTGTAAGATCATGATTTCAGTATCTCTTTTTTTAAGGTCGCTCTTTTTGCTTCTTCGTCAGCCAAATTATTTCCTCTGACTCTAATATCCCTCCCTCTCTGGTGCCCCTTTACTTGAGCTACTGCTATTTTCTTTGTGCCTTTTAAAGCTTCAAGTATCAATTCCGCATATACTAACCCTTTCTCCTGAATTTTTATAAGTCCTCTTTTCCTTCTAAATTTTTCTAAAAGTATGTACTACACTAAAAAAAGCATATTTGGAGTCCGTATAAATAGCCCCTTCTCGCCCCCCTTTTAGTATTAATAATGCATGGAATAATGCATAAATTCAGAGGCTTGTGCTGAACAGGAGGGACTAAGGGGACAGACTCCTCCTTACCCACGCTCTTTTTTTCACTTCACCCAAATGCCAACCCGTATCATTAATTTCTAGATTTTATTCTTCAGTTAAAGAAAAAATTTTAAGTTTTCCTTCACAGGGTTTTATCTGTAAATTTAAGGCTATTATTAGATCTCTGCCTAACAAATTGTTCTCAGCCTCTGGTATCAAAAATAGTTCATTTACTCCAAATTTTTCATCTGTTTCAATTTTCACTCCTTTTATTACAGGAACGGGAAAGCCTCTCCTGTAATTCCGATTACTGAAACTCACTCACAACTTAACACACATCCCTGGGGTAATTTTGTCACTGTCAACTGAGAAACTCCTGTATTTACTAAAAATGTAACTTCTTTGGTATTAGGACCTATTTTTAGCTTTATCAAAGCCTCTTCTGGTGATGTTTTGGTCCCCTTCATTAAACAGAACTCCTGACTTCTCTGATTCTCCTGAAAGTTTTCTAATCTTGCTGTTTCTTTCTGCAATTTTTCTGCAAGTGCCCCTTTTTATGACAATAAAAACAGGTAGGTCCTGCACCCTTTAAAGTAGGACAAGAATTTTGTAAGTGCCCTTTCTTGTGGCGGGAAAAATGCACAGGTCCTGTGTTGTTCAAAGCTGCTTGCATTTCTTGAACTGCTGCCACTAAAATTCTGGCATCTGTTTTCTGCTTTTTTTTTTCTTCATCTCTCTTTAGAAACACCCTTTGTGCTTCTCTCAGTAACTCTTGAAAGTCCCCTGTCCTGCCAGTCTTCTAATTTTTCTAGCTTCTTCCTGATGTCTCCCCAAGGTCTGGTCACAAACTGAGTTTTTAACAGAACCTGCCCTACTGCAGTATCAGTATCTATACCTAAATATAATTGCAAGTCTCTTTTTAATCTTTCTAACCATTCTGCCAGGGACTCATCTTTTTTCTGATGCTCACTCAAAGATTTTCCTATATTATGTCCCCTGTCCTGCCTCTGAACAACAGACTTACTTCTCCCCTCAGGACTCCATAAGGCAGCATACTCACTCTCCTCCTGATTAACAGGGTTTTTTAATTCACATATATATTTAGAGCCTGGCAAATCCAATCCTCAAATGATCCAAACTTGGGCCAATATAAATTATCTTTCTGGATCATTTCTTTTGTCCATTCAAACATGCAATACTTAATCATTTTCTGTTTACTTTTTCCCCTTTGGGATTCCCATTCATCCCAAAACAGTATCATCATCCCCAGCGGGCTGTCCTGAGGAATACTCCCTTCCTGAGAACCCCCCTCACGGTTCCCAGATACTCTAAACTCCTGCGAATTTTTCACACAATCTGCAGCCCCTGGGTCAAAGAACCTACTTTTTCCCTGACCCATTTCTGGCGGTAACAAACTAAGAGATCCTCGGTACCAGGAAAATCTTAGTTTTCCCCACTCACCTCGTGGTTCAACTTCCTCACTTACTGCTCTGTTACACTGCCTTTTCAATCTACTGTTCCACTCCTATTTCTCCCTCTGCAATCTATTTGTTCCACTCCTATCTCTGCCTCTTTCTCAATCTATTAGCCCCATCCTCTCACCATCTAATCACATACCAAATTTCCTGCTACTGACACCTCCAAGGAAATTGAACCTATTCCATCACTTCTTCTCAGTCTCCCTACTCCCTCCTGCCCAAGAACCTTCCCACGGGTGTCTGGACCAGGGACCCCCTCCTCCCCCCTGGGTTAAACGCTCCTGGGGTCCCCACTCGTTCACTTTTCTTTCACTTCCCTCCTTTCCCAGCTGGTCTCCTCTCGGAGAGCACGAAAACGCGGTACTGGGAGGTCCCTCTCGCGTCGGGGGTCCAGGACTGTCCCGGCCCCCATCTCAGACACTCCACACACACTCACACATGCATACAGCCACCCCCCAGACCCAAAACCCCATGATACTCACAGCCTCCTTTTCTTACGAGGGTCTTCGTGCACAAAGCAGTTTTATATGGGTACTTGTCTCTTTCCTATAAGCCAGCACTGATGGGAGCTTCTTCTGCGTGCTTTCAATAACTAATTTGCTTATGCGTTATTGTAATAAAGACTCTCTTTTCCCAAGGGAGAGTGGTCTAGACTTGGGACCACTTAAAAGTCTGGTGGGGAGCTCCTTCCCAGAAGCTATCCACCTCCCTGGGGTTAAGAGGGTCACAGGTGTCGGCACCAAAATTGTTATGTTTGCCCAATTATCCCCTCATAAAAAAACCAAACAATATTTGAGATAGCAACAATTTTAATTCAATAGTTTAGAAAATATATAAATAAGGGATAATTTGGTTCTAATAATAGCGCATAAGCAAAAAAAACACAGGCTACAAAGTGCATGGCTCTTGGACCCATGCCACCTCGCGTGTGAGCTTGCCAAGGGAAGATTCCCCCCTTGTATACCATGTGTTAATACCATATTCTCCCAGTTCCGGTTCATCATCTACCAATCTCCGCCCTCATTAACACCTTTACTGTGCATGCGCCACCACTCAGTTCAGTGGTCACACAAGACTTTGGGGGTCTTCATTGATGAAGAATTGTAGTCTTCTTCTTTGTCCTTTAATTCACCTTTGGGTTACACATGCGCACCAAGCCAGTACAATGTAAGCCAAGAGTACGTATCGCTGCATCTTAATACCAAGGCAATGAATCCCTTATAATTAGCATTTTTCTGAGACCCAACCAGGTTCTTGTTCATTTTTAGCAACTGCATCTCCCTGTTGTCCTTGTGAACATCTGCCAGGATGGGGTGGGGGGGTGGAGCCCCTCCTCTCCCTCTCTTCTCTGGCATTAGAACTTTTAACTATTTTTATTATTCCTAAATCTTACGGTACCAATATTGATTATTCTTTCAATTTTATCAGCACAAATCATACCTATTTACCACAGAGCCCATTCAACCAGGAATATTTCCAAGGATGGGGCATCCACCAGGTGTCTAGGAAACCTGTGCCACTGTTTCACCACCACAGCATCAAAGATTTCTTCCTTATCTCCAGTCTGAACTTATTCTCTTCTGCTTTAAAACCATTCCCCCTTCTCCAATTGAGACAGGCCCTACTAAAACATTTTTTCCCCACATTTCCTGTGTGGTTCCTTGAAGTCCTGCAAGGTCACAATGGGGTCTTCCCACAGCCTTTTATGCTCTAGGCTGAACCACCCCAACTCCCCCAGCCTGTCTCTGGCACAGAGGTGCTCCAACACTTTGGAGCATCTCAGCCTCCTCTGGAGCTGCTCCATGAAGTCTGAGCCTTTCCTGTGCTGAGGACCCCACTGTAAATTGTTTGTGCAAAAGCACTGGTCAGTCAAAGAGGGGAAATAGCTCATTGCTGAAATGCTGCTGAGAGCTGGAGGGAGAGATTCTGCACAGTTCATGCACAGCCCCCAGGGGGGCAGGGACATTCCCATGGGGTCCCTGAAGCTGCAGGGCCAATCTGCCCACACTGGGAGCCTCTGGGCTTGTCCAGCTCCTTCTGCCCGGGCTGTTGGCACGTGGTCACTGGCTGTCCAGGGCCACCCCCCTGACTGGCACTGATCTCCAAGGAGGTCTGGATCTCTCCTTGGCCATTATTCTGCAATTAGAAACCTCCAGACACTTCCTCAATTCCGTTCCAAGGTGTCCTCAGCAACCCAATTACATCACAGCTCTTGTCCATCTGGTCAAGGATCCCCCACAGGGACCCTCTGGTCTCTCAGCTCTGGGGCACTCCACAGAAAAAAATTTCCTGGGCCCTGCAGCTCCTTGGGCAAGTTCCAGAGCAAACAGTCAAGGCAGTGGCCTGAAATGTTTTCCCAGCTGGGCCATAACACTTCTCTGATGGATCCACATTGTCCCTGGGGAAAGAGATGTGCAGAACCCTTCACTAATGCCCTGGAATGTCAAACAGGAATCACAGCCTTGGACAGCTCTCAGGAACCACTTCACCGTGGATTTTCCTTCCTGGAAGCCCAAGATGTCTGAATGTCCTCCTGGTGCCTCAGGGCCTGGGTAAACAGGGCTTGTCAGAGATGCTGGCAGGGCACCAACACCCCTCCTCCTCACAGGGCACCTCTGTTGCCCCAATTAGCTCCAAGTGGCTGCCTGGGGACAGGTGCCCACTTCCCCATGTGCCTGGGATGGGCACATCCTGCTCAGGGCCAGTGCTGGCCTGGGCCCAGAGCCAGGGCCATGACCCAGGTGCTCTGGGAGGGCTCTGTGGCTGCAGGTGTGACAGGATGAGGGGCAGGGCAGGGCATATTCCCCTCTGGACAGTGCTGTGGGCATGGAGCTTGGACAGGTTTGGCATCTGCAGGGAAAGGGATATCAGGTTGTGTGGATGTGGGAATTGTCACTCCTGAGCCATTCCCCAGCCCTCAGCCTTGTCTGCAGGTGATCAGCATTGCCCAGTGCTCCCCAGTGTCTGCAGTGACTGAGATGCCAATCAGCCACCTGATCACATGTCCCTTGTTCCCCTTGTTCTCCCACATGTTGGGTTTGGGGCCGGGCTCAGCTCTGGGGTGTCCCCCAGGGAAAGCTCTGGGAGGGGAGGGGCAGCAGGAGATGGGGGATCTGGCACTGGGGGCTGTTGGAGGATGGATTGTGTTGGACTGGGGTTGTCCCCACAGGGTCCCCAGGTGCCTTTGGCTCCCTGCCTGCCCCCCTTGGGCCCCCAGGTGCCTGGGCCCTTCCAGGGGCAGCTGCCCCGTGCAGGAAGCTGGAGGGATGCCGGGCAAGGGGCTGGATCTGTGCCACAGGTGGGGTGGGATGGACTCTGTGCCAGGGCTGGGCTTGTGGCCAGGGCTGGGGGCTGTGCCAAGCCGGGCTTTGGCCTGGGGGCTGGCAGGGAGGGTGCAGGGAGGAGTCCCGGCAGGGATAAAGGTGCTCCTCACCTGCTGCAGCCTCAGGCAGCGCTGCCCAGAGCGAGAGGAAGATGAAGGTGGCTGTGCTCAGCGTGGCCCTGCTCTTCTCCATCCTGCTGTGCCCCCCAGCACAGGCCAAGGTGAGGCACCAGCCAAACGCTGGCCCCACATCCTGCCCTTTCTGGCCTCCCATCCCACCCTTTTGGTGCCTCCTCTGTGTCCCATTCAGGGTCCCCAGGTGCCCTCCCACTGACCATTCCTGAGGCCTTTCCTTCCATATCCCCCTCAATCCTTTTCCTTTCTTCCTGACCACTGCAGAGGGGTCCCCCTGTACAATTCCCTGACTCACCCCCACTCCCACAGCACCTCCCAGTCCTGTTGGTTTTGTCTCCATCCCTCCTCATTCTTCTGTCCCCACCAAGCCCCTCCCTTGCACTCCCATGTCCCTACACCTCAATTCCTTTCTCCTCCCCTGTACCACACCCTGCTCCTTCCACAGCCCCAATGCTGTCCCCTGGACCCTCAACTGACCCCAGATCAGTGTCTTTGGGTCTCCCCCCACCTCAAACAGATCTCCTTGGAGGCCCTGAATTCCCATCCCTCTGCCTGTGCCCTGCTCCCTGCACCCCTGTCCCCCCCAGCCCCACAAGGTCCAATCCAGACCCAGCCTTTGTTCTCCTTTCCAGGCACTCCTGGAAGGAACCCAAGATGATCTCCGGGAGGTGAGTGGGCTGCTGGCATTGGAGGGCATCCCCTCAGGGAATTGGGGGGCAGTTGTGTCCCCCCATCCCTTGCTGGCACTGGGGACATCCCAGTGACCAGCGAGGTCTCCTGGTCTCTCTGCAGTTGGATTTAGACAATGTCGCGGTCCTGGAGACGCCTCTGGTGGGTACCACGAGTTCTGCCACTGTCAGACCCTCCCCTTGCATGGCCACCACAGCCCAGGCCATCCCAGTCTGTCCCAGCACAGCCCAGTGCACCCCTCCTGACAGCCCAGACAATGCCCTGCCCCAGGGCTCCTCCCCAGGGAAGCCTTTGCCCAGGGCCCTGCTGCATTCCCATCCTGTCACCCCAGGACCCCTGGATGAGCCAGGATGCAGCCCCTGCCCCAGCTGTGCCTCTTGGCCAGGAGCCCAGTGCTTCTGGGCAGCAGCACAGCAGCTCCTGCACCCCATTGCTGCCACAGCCCCTTCCCCAAGGCCCCCCTGCTCTCCCCTGCCTCCCAGTGCAGCCCAGTGCCCCCAGTGTGTCTCTAACGCTGCCTTTGTCCCCAGCCCCTTCTGGATAAAAAGCTGGTGGCTGTCCTGCGGCAGAAGCGCCTGGCTGCCTCTCTGGATGCCTAGGTGAGCCCTGCCTGCAGGGACAGGGGTGGGGACAGGGCCCATCCATGGCCCAGGGGCTCCAGAGGTCATGTTCTGGGGTTTGTCTTTTAGGGTTGGAAGGACCAGTGTCCTTTTTCCTCTCCAGTGCCATGAGGAGATGATCATCCCTGGAGGAACCCCCTGAACCCTTTGAGCCCTGGGCCATTTCCCCTGAATAATCAATCATCAAGAATCAATAAACCCTTTGAGCAAAGCTTTGCTCTGTGTCCATGTGTGTGTCCGTGGGTCTGGATTTCCTCCTTTCCAGTGGTCCAGGGAAGTCAGGCCAGGTCTGGGCTCTGCTGCCTTGACACAGTCTGTGCTTTCCCCCAGACAAATGGTGTGTTGGGAGTTGTGCAGAGTCCAGGGGGAGTGGGTTGACTAGGGGGGTGGGTGTCCAGGTGCTGAGAAAGGCTGTGGTTCACTGTAAGCATGGTAGGAATGGCCTGGGTTTAAAAGGAAAAAAAAATTCAAAACAAGCTTTCTTTTAAAACTTTTTCTCCCTGTGAGAAATGACCACTCACTTCTCAAAATTTTGAAAGGTTTATTAAAACCATAACAAAATTTACAACAAAAGGACTAAATAAGGAAAAAGTTACAGTTCTGGGTGCCTCCCCCACTTCGTGGCTCGTAACCACGTGGCTGGCTCATCCACACAATGGCTGCTCTCCCTTTTGTATCCTTGCTGTTGCAACAGGCAGCCCTAGCTCCTCCCAAAGGCTGTCTGTTGACTCTTGGTCGCTGTCCATTGGTGTAGACTGCTTTCTTGGAACTGGATTGGAGGGCAGGTGTTGCTAAACTGTGCCTCTTAGGAACAATCTGCCCCTCCCCAAATGCCCGGACTACCAAGATCATCCCGGGATAACAATGCTGGGCGGGGGGGACACATTGCAGTAACATAACTATACATCTGTACAACTTCTCTTAACATACTTATCATGTTCACCCTTTAATTGGGAGAGCCAACCATCTCATTACTCATCTCTAACCCTGTGGCATTCACATTCTCTGAAAAAATCCCTGCGCCCAGGTTTTTCTCCTGGGAAACTGAGCAGCCTCAGAGAAAAAGGAAAACAATTTTTATCTCATTTACTTCTCCTGTGTTGTGCTCATGTGCAGAATGTGTTTGGAGATTGTTTACCCACAGGTGATTGTTTGATTGGATTCTGGTGTGAATTATTTTGACTCATTGGCCAGTTATGGCCAAGGTGTGTTCAGACTCTGGAAAGAGCCATGAGTTTTTCATTATTATCTTTTGAACATTCAGTAAGTGTCCCTTCTGTTTTCTTTAGTGTATAGTATAGTATAGCATAGTATAGTATAGTATAGTATAGTATAGTATTCTTTAATAAAATATAGTATTATAAAGTAATAAATTAGCCTTCTGAGAATATGGAGTCAAATGCATCATTCCTGCCTTTGTTGGGCATCCCTGCAAATACAATATAACACCCCAAAATTCTTGATTTACTAAAAAGAATTTAAATGCTAAAAAAAAATCTTCATATGTCAAAAGTATGTTGAAATTATTTATTGGTCTTGAAATTTGGTTCCCTGGCGGGATGGGGCTGCTGGGTCTACCTGTCTATGGGGCACTGTGGGGCTGTGGGGTTTCCTGGGTGAGGGGCCCCACACGGTCACCTGTAATGCCTGGCCACAGTGGGGTAGAGCCACCGCACCAAGTGTCCTGGAGAAGGGTGGGTGGTTCTGTTTACCTGGCTCTGGGGTCATTCTTGGCCACTGGGTCCATCAGCTCCAGCAGGACTTGGGTGAATTTTGGGGTGGGCCAGGTGGATCAGTTGTCCCTGGGCATCCTGAGAGCTCACCAGGGCTCAGTCGTGTTCCCTGACTCCAGTTCCAATACTGAAGGAACCACTGGTGCCAGCACTGCCCCAGGAAGCCTCACAGCAGAACTGGCACAGGGCATTGCCCTGGCAGAGGGGCAGGGAAAATGTCTTGGCCATGAGCAGCAGAATGGCGAGAACGCCCCTGGTGCAGGAGTTCCCAAGCCCACCAGGCTGAAGGCAGATTTGGGTTGCATTCCTGCTGTCCTGGCAGTGAAATTCTGAGCAGAGGGCACAGAGGTGTCTTCTCCACGGGCTCCCAGGTGACACCGAGATGCTGTGGGGAGCTGAGCCCTGCCTGAGGGCAGACTCAGCCCAGCAGGAGCCCCGGCTGACACCGCGCTGGAGTCCACAGCTGGCTCAGGGGCGACGCGGGTGCCATGAGTGGGGAACAGCTTCCCCTGAAACAGGGAGAGCTGAACCTTGGAGCCACCTGGGGTTCAGTGTGCCATGGTTCAGGTAGAAACCGTAAACCCACTGGAGGCCCCTGGGGGATTGGGGTCACAGGGCAGGGCAGGGCTGGGCTTACAGGGCAGGGCAAGGCTGGACCTGCCCCTTCCTCCCCACACATGAAATGTTTTGAGCCAACAATCTCCTCCAGTCTGTCACAACAGGCAGTGTTGGAGGTGAAATCCCAATTGTGGCCATGGGCACCTGGCTGAGAAGGACAGTTCTTTTCCATAGGAAGGAAAGCACAGAGGCCCATGGTTTGGAAGGCAGGTGAGAGCCTCAGTAGGCCAAGGCCAGCCAGACTTGTCAGTAATAGCAGATTTTGGATTTAGGGAATTTTGGAGGTGGAAACCCAATCTCAGCCATGGGCACCTGGAGAAGCAGGACAGTTCATTCCCATGGGAAGGAGAGCATGGAGCCTCCCCAGTGTTTTGGAGACAGATGAGAGGTGACCCTTGTGAAACTACTGCCAGCCAGACTTGTCCTGGCAATATTCCTATGGGAAGAATCCCTGGATATAAGGAAATTTGGAGGTGAAATCCCAATTCTGGCCATGGGTGCCTGGAGCAGAAGGAACAGTTCTTTTCCATTGGGAAGGAAAGCACAGAGCCCCAGTGTTTCAGCAGCAGATGAGAAGTGACCCTCAACATGCAAAGGTCACTTGGAGCAGTCAGGCAGTCCATGGGAGGCCAAACCAGCCAGACCTGTTCTGTGTTCCCTTGGTTTTATGGGGCTCCATAGTGTCACAATGGTGCCTTGGATCCATGGGGCCCTGCAGTGTCATCATGGTGACTTGATTCCATGGGTTCCAACAGTGTCACAATGGCCCCTTGATTACAAGAAGACCTGCAGTGTCACACTGGCCCCAGGGTTCAATGGGGTCCCACAATGTCACAGTGGCCCCTAGGTGTCATAAGGCCCCACAGCCCTGTCACAATGTCACAATGGTCCCAAGTGTCATGGTCCCAAGGCCATGAGCCTCACAATGGTCCCAAGGATTCCATGAGGCCCTTGCAGTGTCACAATGGTCCCCAGGATTCCATGAGCCCTTGCAGTGTCACAATGGTCTCCAAGGTCCCCCAGGCCCCACAATGTCACGTGACTCCTCTGTTCCATGAGGTCTGCAATGTCACAATGGACCTTTTGGACCCTGGTCACAATGTGTCACAATGGTCTCCTCTGGCTCCACAGTGTCACAATGGACCATTGATGACATGAGGCCACTCTGTGTCACCCTGGACCTTTGGTTCCATGCAGCCCTGCAGTGTCACAATGGTCTCCTTTGGTTTCACAGTGTCACAATGGACCACTGATGACATGAGGCCCTGCAGTGTCACAATGGACCTTTGGTTCCATGCAGCCCTGCAGTGTCACAAAGGCCTCTTGGTTTTCACGAGGCCCCACAATAACAATGGTCCTCCCAGGGTCACAATGGTCTCACATGGTTCCATGAGGCCTCACAGTGTCACAATGCTTTGCTTATTCCATGGGGCCTCATAGTGTCACAATGGTCTCCATGTTTCCATGAGTCCCCTGAGTGTCACCATGGTCTCCATGATTCCATGGTGCCCTGAGTGTCACAATGGTCTCTGTGGTTCCATGAGGCCCCAGTGTCATGTCACAATGGGTTCCATGAGGCCTTGCAATGTCACAATGGACCTTTGGTTCCATGGGGCCTCTCAGTGTCACAATGGTCCCTTGGTTCCATGGAGCCACACAGTGTCAGTATGGTTCCATGAGTTCCATGAGGCCCAGCAATGTGGGGCCTCTCAGTGTCCATGATCCCTCCATTCCATGGAGCCACACAGTGTCAGTACAGTCCCCTTGGTTCCATGAGGCCCAGCAATGTCACAGTGGTCCCTTGATTCCATGAGGCCCCACAGTGTCACAATGGTCCCTCACAGGGCCCCACAGTGTCACAATGGTCCCTTGGTCTCACAATGGTCCAATGGTCCCTTGGTCTCACAGGGCCCCACAGTGTCACAATGGTCCCTTGGTTCCATGGTTCCATGGGCCCTGTGCTGCTGCCCCCCCCCCTTCTCAGGCCGCCCTGCCAGCTGAGAAATGCTCCTTGGGCCTCGGCCTTGGCCAACAGCCCCTGGGCTCAGCTCCTCTGCAGCTCATCACAAACACTGTCTGCTCCAGGCACTGCTGCTGCCCAACCAGCTCCTGGTTCCTTTAGCAGCAGCCCTGGGAACTGGTTTTGTTCCCTCAGTGGCACAACATCCCTGTTCTCACCCTGCCAAAGAAAGCTGTTGGTGCCAAGTGCAGCCAGGATGAACCATTGCTGGGACTGAAGCCCCTCTCTTGGGGCCCTGCAAACAGCGCTCCAAAAGGAGCCCTTGGAGCTCTCCTGGGCCAGCGACTCCCTCTGAGTGGGGCCTCTCCCAGCCGGGAACTCTCCCGTTTGCTGCACTCGGGGATCCTGAACAACCACAGAGCCTGGGCCGATCCCCCCACTCCTCCAGGCTCAGCCCTTTGCCCACTGGGGAGATGCCAAAGCATCAGCAGGGAGCATTCCCTGCCCTCAGGGGAATTTCTCACAGGCGCCTTGCACTGACTCTTTGTGTCTGTGTGCACACAGGAGTGCCTGTGCTGGGGAAATGTGGCAGAAATGCTGCTCTCTGAGGGGTTTGAGTGCCTTGGATAGCTGAGTCAGTCAGATATCCAGATAGCAGTAAGTAAGGTTAAGTCACAAGGTCTAAGCTAAGTTAAATGCTGCTAAGAGTTGTTCTTTTTGCTAGGTTGTTAAGATTAATTTAATTTATTAGCTAAGTTGAATATTAAATGTTATTCCTCTGTTAAATTGCTAAGTCCTATGTTTTAAGTTAGGTTAAATACTGTTAAGTGCTGTTCTTTTGCTAAATTGTGAAATTGAAGGTATCAGTTAAGGTTAAGGTTTTAGTTAAGTCCTGTTGAGTTTGAGCTCTGTTAAGCTTTTTAGGCCATATTCCTTTTATCCTTGCCCTCACTGTCCTTGTGTCACACACACACACACACACACAGGGACAGTTCTGGTTAATTTCTGGTTTGATTGCCTGGATTCTGTTTGGTTTTGTTGTTGCTTTGTTTCCTTGGTGTGCCTGAAGTGTCCAGTCAGGAGCAGAGTGACTCTTGCCAAGGAACTTTGTGCTGCTGTCCCTTAATATTCAATCTGGTTTTTGCTGATCCCTTGCTGGGGATTTTTTCAGCGCTCTCAAGGCCTCGTTGGTACCAGGGTGAAGGAGGCCTGGCCCAGGCTCTGGCCCTGGGGGACACAGGGACGCTGCCGGGGGTCCCTGTTCCCCTGTCCCACCCCCAGGGCCCCGGCCCCCCCGTCCCCGTGTCAGGCTCTGGGGTCGATCTCGTGGAACATCCTCTGGGGAGGCTGTGGGGCCGGGGGGGGGGACCCGGGGACAGGGGACCCCACTGTGCACGAGCAGGGTTGGACTGCTCTGGGGGAACTGTGAGGGGGCCTGGGGCAGAGTGACCTCCCATGACCTCACCTCACACAGCCCCTGTGATGTCACACAGCCCCTGTGATGTCACACAGCCATCCTGTGATGTCACACAGCCCTGTGATGTCCAAAGCTCACAGCCATGTGATGTCACAGCCCATGTGATGTCACACTGCCCCTGTGATGTCACACTGTCCAACCTGATGTGTCACATCCCCTGAATGTCAGCAGCCCCTGTGATGTCACACAACCACCTGTGATGTCAAAAAACTCACCCTGTGATGTCACAGTCTGTTCTGTGATGTCACAGCCTCCTCTATCATGTTACTCTGACACCCAGTGATGTCACAACCCACTCTTTGATGTCACAGAGCCATCCTCTATGATGGCAGAATCCACGCTCTGGCCTCAGACCCTACTCTGTGATGTCACAGCCAGCTCTGTGCTGTCACAACCTCCTCAGTGATGTCACAAAACCCTCCCTGTGATGTCATACTGCCACTCTATGATGTCACAGCACACAATTTGACCTCAAAACCCACTCTAATGTCACACAGCCATGCCATGATCTCACAGCCTACTCTGTGATGTCACACAGTCCCCTCTATGATGTTGTAGCTGCTCAATGATGTCTCAAAACAAACTCTGTGATGTCACAGCCCAATCTGTGACCTCACACAGCCCACTCTGTGCTGTCACACAGCCCCTTGCTGACATCACAGCTGCTCTGTGCCTCTATGACACAGCCACAGAGGTGCTGCTGTGACACAGCCCCCTCTGGGACATCCCACAGCCCCTGCCAGTGCTGAGCCCCTGTGAGCTCTGTCTGTGCCCTGCTGGTGTCCCTGAGGGGCCCTGGCAGTGCCCCAGCCCTGCTGGGCTGTGCACAGGAGCTGCTCCTGGCCAGAGCTGTCTCTCTGCAGCGCTGCCCTTGCCAGGAGCTGCCTCTGGGCCAGGAGCCCAGCCCAGCTCAGCAGCACAGACACAGCACAAGGACTTTAATGACCCTCTGGGGCTTTGGTGCTCTTTGCATCAGACTCAGTTGTCAGAGTGGGCTCAAAGAATTTCTCAAGAACTCAAAGTGAGATTGAAACACTGAAGTTCCTTGTAGTGTTAATGGACACTGTGGGACACAACTTATGTGAAAATGCCCCCAGGTTCCAGGTAGAGCAGAACACTGGTGGCAGTGATGACACATGTGGACAAACAAGGGAAAGGTGTCTCTGGTGCTGAGCAAACCTGGATGTGTTTCAGGAATGCAAAGGGCCAAGGCCTGAGCCCCAGCCCCTGGCAAGGCAGATCCTGTCCCTCCCTCATTGCTCAGGGCTCTTCCCAGGATGGGCACTGGGATGTGGGGATGTGCAATGCCAAGGGCAGGACCATGGGGCGGCCCCTGCCAGGCTGCTGAGCAGGGACAAGGAGGCAATGAGGCCCCAGGCCTGCAAAGGGTCACTTGTCCCCTCGTGGCCTCAGGCCCAGGGCCAGCAGCCATGGCCAAAGTGCTGCCCAAGTTGGCTCTGTCAGGGCTGTCTTGCAGCTGCTGCCCATCCCTGTGCCCTGTGCAGCCCAGGCTGTCCCACGGTGTCCCTGCCCTGCGCCTCTGTCCCTGCAGGCTGTCGGCATCCCCCAGCTGCCCCACCTGGCTGGGCCCTTCCTTTGCTGACAGCTCTGCCTCCTGCCTGCCTCTGCCTGCCCACACAAAGCCTTGGGCTGTTCCAGGCTCCTTCTGGGGATGTGCTGCACCACAGCCCTGCCCTGTCAGGGAAATTCCTTTCTCCTGGTGTCCAGTCTGGGCCTCCCCAGCTGCCTTTGGTGCTATTATGTCTTCTTCAGGCTCATTCCCACTATGAAGAAAAGCTCTGGCCTCTCTGAAACCACCCTTCCATCCCTCCCAGGCTATTCCTGTTCTGTCCTCAGTCTCCACACCACTGAGCCAGAGCCCTCAGCCTCTCCCTGCTGGTTTTGTGATGCAACCTCCAAACCCCATCTTGGGAGATTTTTGTGTCCTCTCCAAGACCTATGAAAATGGAAAAATAGTGATCAAAGTTATTTTCTCCTAAATCTTGCAGTGATAGAACAAGGGTCAATATCTTTAAACTGAATGAGGGTGGATTTACATTTGTTAGAAAGAGGAAATATTTTACAGGTTTGAGAGTGGCACAAAACTGCAACAGTTATTCCAGAGAAGTGGATGACCCATCCCAGGAATTGTCCAAGAGCAGGTGCTTTGTGCAGCCCGACCTAGTAAAACCCTCTCATCCCCAGGGACAGAATTCCTGTAGTGTGGGCTCTCTGATGTGCTCAGTGCCCTCACAACGCTTCTGGCCAGAATGTCTGCTGAGGGTAGGCAGGCTGCTGCAGGGGCAGTGACCTCACAGCCATCACCGTGGCAGCCCTGTCCCCTGGGCCTGGCTCTCCCCTTTCCACTGGCCCTGCCTTGGGTCTGCTGCATGAAGAGTTTTGTCATTAATATCTTGTCCCCAAGGTTCTGGGGCCAATGGCTTCCCAGTCAGGCTACTGGAGCAGAAGTGGCTTTTCAGAGCCCAGCCAGGAATGAGTCCTGAGGCAGCAGCTCTGCAGTGGTGGCCACCAGGCTGGGCTGCCAAGGGAGGCTTCTGGACATGGCCTGCAAGCAGCTGCTGCTGCCAAGGTGCCTTTGGTGCCTCAGGCTCTCCCTGGCACAGCTCCCAGCACTCTGCCCTTGTGCCCGAGGCCTTCCCTGTGCTGGGGCTGGCCTGGGGCTGTTCCTGCAGCGGGACCTGCCCTACTCATGGCACAGGAAAGGCAGTTCCTGCTGGAGCAGGAGGCTCTGCCTGCAATGGGCTCCAACAACTCCAGCAAGGCCCTGTTGACTTCAAAATTGCTGCTTTTGAGCACTGTATTCTAATAATTGTTATGTTCTCCTGAACTGTGGAGTAAATAACTGTGCTAGTGATCTTTCCATCTGATCATGATCAGAATAAATCAGAGACATATTTATATAAATTAATCTGGTATTCTATCATTAATCCTGTGGGACAATTGTGTAAAAGTTGAATTCAATCTGTTCAGTCTTTTGAACGTTTGACAAATTCTGGGGCTGGGATTGGATTCAGCCCTTTCCAGTCTCCTCTTTTGACAGAAGGAATTTTAGAAGTCTGAGGCCCTGCAGAGGTTTGAGGATCCATGGTGGGTGTTGGGTGTCATTTCTCCATCTCATGACTCAGCAGGAGTTTCTCCAATAAAGAAATAAAGCTTTTGCCAGAAGTTCCCACTCTGGCCATGACAGGAACCCCTGTGAGTGTCTGGGACATCCCAGCTCTTTGGCAGCCTGGGGACTCCTGGGATGTCACCATGGAGCCCCTGTGAGTGCCTGTGACAGATCGGTGCCTTTGCAGCCCAAGGTCCCCTGGGATGTCACCATGGAATGGCTGTGACTGCCTCTGACCACAGGGCTCTTTACCATCCCCAGAAAGCCCTGGGCGGTTTCCATGGAGCCCCTGTCTCTGCCTGTGACATTCAAGCTCTGGAACAGCCTGGAGACTCTTGGAAAGTCCCCATGGAACCCCTCTGAGGGCCTGTGACAAATCTGATCCTTAGCAGGCAACCATCACCAGGATCCTGTTGCAAATTTCCATTTGTGCAGGGTTCCAACCAAATCACCAGGACCCTGTTGCTATGGTCCCATGGCAACCATCTCCCAGCCCCTGTTGCCTATGGTCCAAGTTTCCATGGCAACCATCACCAGGACCCTGTTGAATGGTCTGTTTCCATGGCAACCATCACCATCCCAGAAACCCCTGTTGCTCCATGGAGCCCCTGTCTGGTCACTGGAACAGTTGCATGGCAAACCATCACCAGGGGCCTGTTGCTCATGGGCAACCATCACCAGCAGGTCAATGGCAACCATCACCAGCCCCCTGTTGCTATGGTCAGTCCCTTGGCAGCTCCATGGAGACCCCATGCCAGGGGTGGTTGCCATGGACACCAGCTCAGGCCTGCAGCCAGAGCCCATTGCCATGGCAACCATTGGCAGCCCCATCCCCAGGCTCATGGGATCCCAGAACCACAGAATTGGCTGAGCTGGGAAGGACCCATCAGGATCCTCGAGTCCAACTGCTGGCCCTGCACAGGACACCCCAACAATGCCAGCCTGGGCCTGGCAGCGCTGTCCAAATGCTGCTGGAGCTCAGAGAGCCCTGGAGCTGGGACCCTTCCCTGGGGAGCCTGGGCAGGGCCCCAGCAGCCTCTGGGCAAAAACCTTTTCCTGACATCCAACCTGAGCCTGCCCCGACTCAGCTGCAGCCGTTCCCTCCACTCCTGTCCCTGGGCACCAGAGGGAAGAGGTTCCCACAGCCCCAGCCAGGGACCCGCTCCCAAGGCTGTTGCCATGGCCACCAGGGCTGGGACCAGCTGGGATGCTCGGTTTCCATGGGCCGGGGTTCAGGAATGGGATTCCCCAATTTCCTGCTCCCACTAAAACCACGCTGCCCTCGCTGCCCTCCCACCTCCCATGGAAAGCACAAAAGGCAAAGATCCCAGGCTGGGATAAGAACAATTTATTGGGAACAGCAACGAGATAAGGAACAAACAGTAACAGAAAAATATTGGTAACAGAAGGGATAAGAAAAACTATTTACAGGGAAAACTACAACAAAACTGCCTGGCTCTTCCCAGCCACAATTTCCCCTGCCTGGAAAGGACACCCTTCTCCTCAGGGTGGGGGAGAAAGAGAGAGAGAGAGAGTCCCTTTCCTGCCCCTGGCAATGACCTGAGCTGGGAGTGAATGTAATATCATGGCCATGGCCAGACCCTCATGTTCTTCAATCCCACATCACATCATTGGTAGGGTCAGGAAAAAAGAAACAGGTGTCTTCCCAGCATGGATTACAGGGAACATGGATCACCAGGGCTCTTCCCAACGTGGGGTTCTCCAATGGGGATGAAGTTGGAGCAGTGCACAAAGCTCTTCCTGCACTTAGGGCATTGGCAGGGCTTTCCTTACTGGTGTCTCCGTTGGTGTCTGGTCAAATGAGAGCTCCTGGTGAAAAGCTCTTCCCACACTGGGGACACTCGTGGGGCCTCTCCCCAGTGTGGATGCGCTGGTGCCTGATGAGGGTGGAGTTGTGCTTGAAGCCCTTCCCACAGTCAGGGCAGAAGCTCCTCCTGTGAATCCGCTCACTGCAGGAGGAGATTTGAGCTGGTCTGGAAACCTCTTCCCACATCTGTGGGACACTCATGGGGCCTCTCCCAGTGTGGATGCGCTGGTGGATGATGAGGGTGGAGGAGACTGAAGCCCTTCCCACAGTCTCTGAAACCCTGGGAGCTGGTCCAAAACCTGGCACTGGGGACACTCATAGGGCCTCTCCCAGTGTGGATGCGCTGGTGGGATGACAAGGGCAGAGCTGCAGCTGAAGCCCTTCCCACACTCCCCACACTCATAGGCCATTCCCCAGTGTGGATCATCTGGTGGCTGATCAGGGTGCTGCTCTGCCCTGAAGCTCTTCCCACACTCCAAGCACTTGTGGGGGCTTCTCCCCATCATGAAGCTGCTCATGGACCACCAGCTCTGAGCTCTGGCTGAAGCTCTGTCCACCTTCCTGGCTCAGGGTGGGTCTTTTCCTCCTCAGAGCATCCTGGGCTGGGTTTGGAGCCCCTCCTCCTGTGGGATCTCTGGGGGGATTTTTCTTCCCCACTGGATTCCTGTGCCATGGAGTCACTCAAAACGGCCTCTTCCATGAGGTTCTGCAATGGGGATTTTTCCTCCCTGGTCTCCATCCTCAGCTCCTTGTCTGGGGGAGGAAGGACAAGGAGAGGATGGGATTTGCCTCCGTGCCAGAGGGAAGGGGAAGGAGATCCCCCCAGTGCATCCCCGGCAGGACGGGGTTGGCACCGGGGTTGTCCTGCAGCCAGGGGCCATGCTGGGCTGGGAGATGGAGCAGGAGAGAGGGGGAAAGGGAAACTGACTTCCTCCTCACCTGCCTGGGTGTCCCAGGGCATCTTCCTCTTCCTCACAGCCTCCTCCTCCATCTGGCAAAGGTTTGGGGATGGGAAATCCTGTTTTGGGAGGAAAACAAGGATGAGTACATTGAGTTTTTACTGGTTTGAAGGCAAACCAGGGGAGAGTCTAAGCCAGAATTACAATTTAATAAGAAAATTAGGATCAAGGCAATGATACAGAAACACTGCCTTAAACTGACAGAGTCAGGATATAACCTGACACCCTGTTGCTCAGGGTGGTGGCAGCAGTCCCATTAAATGGTGGCTGCAGTCCTGTTGGAGTGATGAACGTGATTCTGTCAAAGCAGTGATCCTGTAGAAGGTCTGGTCTTCCTCTGAAGGTCCAGTGGTGGTTATGGAGCTCTTGTCCTCTGGGAATCCAGTAGGCAAGCTGCTCCTGGTGTTGCAAGGCCTCAGCTTATATCCAGGTAGGAATGCTTGGTTCCTCCCCTGGGCGGAGCATCCCACAATGGGATGATGGAATTTTATCAGTCCTGCAGTGACACTCAATGGCCCATTCCCAGAAGATATCTCCCCTGGAGGGCATTATCAGGGCTGAGTCATGGAAGAGATAAAGAACACTGCCCCACCTGTTTATAGCAGTTGATGAAGATGGGGATTGAAAACATGCATTTGGTTACATCTTGCATTGCAACCTGAAACAGTGGGGTAATCCCTGCTCAGGGGGTGAACACCACCCCTTACCCAAACTGGCTCAGGTGTAAAACCCCCACCCTGGGAAGGCCACACACACAGGGGACAATGTCACACTTGCCCTGCTCCAGGGGAGGTCTCTGTCCCTGTCACCCCTTGCTCCCCTCCCTTTTCTTTTCTTTCCATCTTTCTCTATCTCACATTTATTGTTTAATAAAATCCATTTTGGATTTGGTCTCATTAGCACCTTAACTGGGGCAGAGGCATCTCTCTAACAATTTTCTTAACCAGATTGCAACATTATTTTGGCACAGTGAGTTCAGGGCACTGTTGTCTGACCCCAAGTGCCTTTGACAACAGCATGGTTCCCTCCTCTGAGGAGGTTGTGGCTCTTCTCTGGAGGAACTCTTGGAAACTTGGACACAGTCCCTCAGCTTCCTCTGAGCGACTTTTGGGAGAACTGATGGGGAAAATGGCTGTTGTGGGTGGCCAGTGTAAAGAAAATGTTTTGTTGTCCTTCCTTGAAAAGTTTGTTAAAATCACTGGAGGAAAGGGAGCAAATGTTACCAGTGAGACTGACAAGGTTCATTCACCCCAAGGTGAGGAACACAAGGCTGCTAAAAGTCCCAAGAAGCCCAGCTCAAGTAGCAAAATTCCCAGATAACTCCAGGATTCCAAGGCTTGGGGGCTTTGCCAAATGTGAGAATCATTTTTCTTTTGTCCCTGTCACCTTTGTGACAGCTACACAGAGCTTCCCTTCCTTTTCATAATATCTGTATTGGGCTGAATTTGCACTTTTCTTTATTGGAATGTGCCAGCAGCTGAGCTGGACCATTGCAGGAACCAGTGGAACTTGGAATTGCCACAAAATTGCTTATATTGTCTGTTTATTCATGTTTGGGATTTGTTTGTGCTTTCATCACATGTGACTTGTGGAAAAAATCAAATATTCATCAAAAAGTGTTTTCTGCAGAGTTAAGTTTGATTTCTGCCAAGTTTATTTTGTCCAGTTCCCTGGGGATGCTTGAGGGGTCTCTGTGCCTCTTGCCCTGGGGGATGCTTGGGAGGGGCTTGGGGGGCTGTCCCTGTCCCTGTCACCCCAGGCCATTCCCCAGGGGGGTCCCATCATTCTCACCCCCAGGGAATGCCTGGGGTCTCTCCCTCCCTCTCACCCCTGTGCCAGGGGGTGCTCAGGGCAGTCTCTGTCCCTCTCAGCCCAGGGGATGCTCAGGGGTCTCTGTCCCCTCACCCTGGGGATGCTCAGGGGTCCCATCCCTCTGGCCTCAGGCAATGCCTGTGCAGGGCTGGGGACCAGGGGCTCTGTGTCCCTCTCACCACTGAGGGTGCTCGGGGCTGGGGGGCTCTCC
Organism: Emberiza elegans; assembly: GCA_024865655.1. Taxonomy (NCBI): domain Eukaryota; kingdom Metazoa; phylum Chordata; class Aves; order Passeriformes; family Fringillidae; genus Emberiza; species Emberiza elegans. Next base: position 113,891 of record JALJVW010000188.1, read on the forward strand.
GACCTTCTCACCCCTGGGGAGGCCGGGGGGGTCTCTGTCCCTCTCAGCCCTGCTGTGACCCCACCCAAACATCATCGGGCTCAGAGGGACAGAGACACCCCCAAAGCCCCAGAAGGGCTGAACCTGGGATTTGGTTTGGGGCTGAGGATTTAGGAAGGGGCTGGAATTGGGGCTGGGCTTGGAGTTGGGGCTGAGATTTGGATTAGAGCTGGGATTGGGGTTAAGGCTAGACATGGGATTGGCTTTAGGGCTGGGGTTGGGATTGGGTCTGGGGCTAGACGAGTCTGGGACTGGGATGAGATTAAATACAGAACTGTGAGTGTGTCTAAACATGGAGTGAGATTGAGACCAGGATCAGGGTCAGGTTTGGGACTGAGCTCACCCAGAGCGGGACAGGGGGGATGTCACTGTGGGATGGTTTGGGGAAAAACAAGGTGTGAATGCTTTGGGTTGAGGATTCCTTCCGCCCAAGTCCATCTCTAGAAGTCACCTGATGTCCATAGAAACCTCCAAAAATCAAGAGTGAATAAAAAAAAGCCAGCAGGAGTGTCCCATTTCCAGTCTCATCCCTCTGGGGTTCTGGTGGTCCCCATCTCAGGGCTGCTGAGGATCCCACAGGTCATGGGGATCCCCCCTCTCCAGGGTCCTGCTTATGGATTCTAGGAGGTTTTGGGGTCCCAGGGTCCCCCTCTCCAGCCTCCCCTCAATCCAGCCACTTGGGGTTCCCCCCTCTCCCCACCACCCTGTCCTGGTTTAGGGCAAATTTGGTTGAAAACCTCCAAAAGGAGTTTCCTCTAGAAAGCAGAGTCAAGTAGCCCCACCCTCATCCAGTTCAGGAAAATATTTCCTTGGAGAAAAGTGGAAAAAAAACCTTTATTTAACAAGCAAAACATTCACCAGCACAGAAACAGAACAATATTAAAAAATAAAACCTCCTGCTGCTCCAAAATAGATGACAAACTCAGAAAGTCCCTCTGTGGGCTGTAGCTCAGCTCACTCTCTTAGTGTCTTATCAGTCTCTTATCAGTCTCTTATCGGTCCCTCCAGCACTGGAAATGCTGTGGTCCAGGCTCAGCCAGGTGGGCTACAGGTGGGAGCTGCTGTGGTGGTGTTCTGGGTGTTCAGTCCAGAGCAGGTTTAAACAGCTCCAAAGAGAAAAAGAAAAGAAAAACCTCAAAAACTCAAAGAACTTCTCTGCCTCAGAGAGCTAAAACTAACTAAAAGCAAAGGAGAGCTCTGTCCTGCCCTCTCTGTCCATCCAGGAGCCAGGATGTGGAGGAGTGAGTGCAGTTTCTGAAAACAAACTGCAGCTTCTTCCTCCTCCCTCTTGCTCTCAGAACCAGCCTTAAAGGTGCAGAACTCATTTCTCAGGCTAAACCAGACCACAAAGGGACAGCATCATGAAGTCACCCCAGGACACCCCCCATCTGTCAGGGTCAGGGGTCCTGTTCCCTCATCCCCCCCTTCACCTCCCAGGCTGCCAGGGTCCCCCCCACCCCAGGACACGCCCAGGATCCCGCCCCCTCCCCAGCTCTGGATCTCCCCCCCCGGGGTCCCCATTCCACAGCCCCAGCTCTCACGGGATCCCCAAAACCAATGTCCCACCCCATCGGTACCGGGCCATCCCCACATGGACCCCCTGGACCCTCCCGAGGGGCGATCACCTCCTGCTCCTCCCCCTGAAAAAGCTCCTCTTAGGGAGCCCGAGATATCCGGGGCTCAAGTCCGGGATCTGCCGGCTCGAACACTCTCCAAAAAATCCTCCCCCCCGCCAGAGACCCCTGGCTGGAGTTATTTGGGAATTTAGCTACTTGAGCTGGGCTTCTTGTGGGACTTTCAGCAGCCTTGTGTTCCTCACCTTGGGTGAATGAACCTTGTCAGTCTTGCTGGTAACATTTGCTCCCTTTCCTCCAGTGATTTTAACAAACTTTTCAAGGAAGGACAACAAAATATTTTCTTTTTCACTGGCCACCCACAACAGCCATTTTCCTCATCAGTTCTCCCATAAGTTCCCAGGAGGAAGGAGGACTGTGTCCAAAGTTTCCAAGAGTTCCTCCAGAGAGAACCACAACCTCCTCAGAGGAGGGAACCATGCTGTTGTCAAAGGCACTTGGGGTCAGACAACAGTGCCCTGAACTCACTGTGCCAAAATAATGTCACAATCTGGTTAAAAAATTGTTAGAGAGATGCCTCTGTCCCAATTAAGGTGCTAATGAGACCAAATCCAAAGTGGATTTTATTGAACAGTAAAATGTGAGAGTAGAGAGAGGAAAGAAAGAGAAAAGGGGGGCAGGGAGCAAGGGAGTGACAGGGACAGAGACCTCTCCTGGAGCAGGGCAAGTGTGACATTGTCCCCTGTGTGTGGGCCTTCCCAGGGTGGGGGTTTTACACCTGAGCCAGTTTGGGTAAGGGGGGTGGTGTTCACCCCTGAGCAGGGATTACCCCACTGTTTCAGGTTGCAATGCAAGATGTAACCAAATGCATGTTTTCAATCCCCATCTTCATCAACTGCTATAAACAGGTGGGGCAGTGTTCTTTATCTCTTCCATGACTCAGCCCTGATAATGCCCTCCAGGGGAGATATCTTCTGTGAATGGGCCATTGAGTGTCACTGCAGGACTGATAAAATTCCATCATCCCATTCATTGTGGGATGCTCCACCCAGGGGAGGAACCAAGCATTCCTACCTGGATATAAGCTGAGGCTTGCAACACCAGGAGCACCTTGCCTACTGGATTCTCAGAGGACCAGAGCTCCAAAACCACCACTGGACCTTCAGAGGAAGACCAGACCCTTCTACAGGATCACAGCTTCCACAGAATCACATTCATCACTCCAAACAGGACTGCAGCCACCATTTAATGGGACTGCTGCCACCACCCTGAGCAACAGGGTGTCAGGTTATATCCTGACTCTGTCAGTTTAAGTCAGTGTTTCTGTATCATTGCCTTGATCTTAATTTTCTTCTAAAATTGCAATTCTGGCTTAGAACCTCCCCCAAGTTTGCCTTCAAACCAGTACAAAATTTAGTGTGTTCATCCCTTGTTTTCGTCCCAAAACAGAGTATCTCATTCCTAAAACTTGGCCAGATGGAGGAGGAGACTCTGAGGAAGAGGAAGATGGCCCAGGACACCCAGGCAGGTGAGGAGGAAGTCAGTGTCCCCTTCCCCCTCTCTCCTGCTCTCCTGCTCCATCTCCCAGCCCAGCACAGCCCTTGGCTGCAGGACAACCCTGCTGTCAACGCCGTCCTGCCGGGGATGCACTGGGGGGATCTCCTTCCCTTTCCCTCTGGCACGGAGGCAAATCCCATCCTCTGCTTGTCTTTCCTCCCCCAGACAAGGAGCTGAGGATGGAGAACAGGGAGGCCAAATCCCCATGGCAGAACCTCGTGGAAGAGGCTGTTTTGAGCGGCCCCCTGGGACAGGAATCCAGTGGGGAGGAAAAGCCCTGGAGATCCCCTGTAAGGAGAGGCTCCAAACCCAGTCCAGGTTGCTCTAAGGAGAAAAGACACCCTGAGCCAGGAAGGTGGACAGAGCTTCAGCCAGAGCTCAGAGCTGGTGGCCCATGGGCAGCTTAATGATGGGGAGAAGCACCACAAGTGCTTGGAGTGTGGTAAGAGGTTCAGGCAGAGCTCCCACCTGATCCGCCACCAGATGATCCACACTGGGGAATGGGCCTACGAGTGTGGGGAATGTGGGAAGGGCTTCAGCTACAGATCCACCCTTGTCATCCATCCACCAATGCATCCACACTGGGGAGAGGCCCTACGAGTGTCCCCAGTGTCAGAAGAGGTTTCAGACCAGAGCCCATCTCCTCCGCCACCAGCGGATTCACACAGATGAGAGGCCCTTCCGCTGCCCTGACTGCAGGAAGGGCTTCAAGCAACAACCCACCCTCATCACCACCAGCACATCCACACTGTGGAGAGGCCCTATGAGTGTCCCCAGTGTGGGAGGTTTCAGACCAGCTCAATCTCCACCTGCATGTTCACCCAGAGCTCTACCTTGACCAGACACCAACAGAGGAGCCAGTAAGGGAAGCCCTGCCAATGCCCCAACTGCAGGAAGACCTTTGTGCACTGCCCCAACTTCATCCATCATTGGAGACCCCATGTTTGGAAGAGCCCTGGTGATCCATGTTCCCTTTGATCCATGCTGGGAAGACACCTGTCCCTTTTCCTGCCCCTGCCAATGACCTGATGTGACATTGAAAAATACGAGGGTCTGGCCATGGCCCTGTCATTACATTCACTCCCACCTGAGGTCATTGCCAGGGACAGGAAAGGAGCTCTCTCTCGCCTGAGGAGAAGGGTGTCCTTTCCAGGAAGGAGGAAATTCATGGCCAGAAAGAGCCAGTCGTTGATGTTGTAGTTTTCCCTGTAAATAGTTTTCATATCCCTTTGTTGACAATATTGTTTCTGTTCCTGTTTGTTCCTTATCTCGTTGCTGTTCCAAATAAATTGTTCTGATCCCAGCCTGGGATCTTTGCCTTTTGTGCTTTCCATGGGAGGCGGGAGGGCAGCGAGGGCAGCATGGTTTTAACGGGAGCAGGAAATTGGGGAATCCCATTCCTGAACCCCGGCCTGTGGAAACTGAGCATCCCAGCTGGTGCCAGCCCTGGTGGCCATGGCAACAGCCTTAGGAGCAGGTCCCTGGCTGGGGCTTTAGGAACCTCTTCCCTCTGGTGCCCAGGGACAGGAGTGGAGGGAACAGCTGCAGCTGAGTCGGGGCAGGCTCAGGTTGGATGTCAGGAAAAGGTTTTTGCCCAGAAGCTGCTGGGGCCCTGCCCAGGCTCCCCAGGGAAGGGTCCCGGCAGAGCCACCTTCCCCTCTCACACTGAGGTGGCTGCCCCAGCATTTCCTTCAACCCATCTTCCAACAGAATTTAAAGCTGATTTTGCACTTTGAAAAGGGGTGAAATTAATTTGCACCCAATTAATTGTTTCTACAGCACTTTCTCTACATGCTGAGAGCCAACAGCCATTGTCCCAACTAAGCAATGTTCCCAAACATTTTCCAGAATGTTCAGTACACACAAAATCAATCAATCACTTCTCTGTGGATTAACCTCTCTTTCTTTTCCTCCAGAGCTGAGAGTGTTCTTTCTCTCATCTGCACAGAAAAAAAGAAAAATTAAACTCTCAGGCTTCAGAAGGCACCTCAGTCTCCTCCCCACAGCACAAATCTGCTGCAGATAAACCTGTGCATTCCATGGAGGACATTAGCTCCCTGCTGGGCCACTTTCTTGCACTCTGCCACAGAGGCAATTTCCTAATGGAGCATCTCCCACAGGGTGGTGCTCAGCTCTGCATCCAGCTCTGCATCCGCCCCCTTTGTCACAACAGGAATTGCTTTGCTCTGCTCTCCTGCCCCCTGGCATGAGGGAGAACACCTGGATATCAGCTCAGCACTTCTCTTCCCTCTCCTTTGTGCTCCCTAGGCCCTCTGGCAAGGGAATACACAGGCTGGAGAGGAGAGTAGGGTCATTGTGGTGGGCAGACGCACCCCGGGCTTTAAGGACCTGCTCCTCACAAGAACAGATTCTGCCCTGGCTGAGCCTCGGGGTGAGCTGCAGACCTGTTGTTTTTGCATCTTGCCCTTTTCCACCCAGCCTCAGCAAGGCTGCAGGGCAAGGGCTGGGGCTCAGCATCAGCTGCTTGCAGCAAACCCCAACCCAAAAGGGAGCTGCAGACACCAGGGCAGAGGGACCCGAGCAAAGCCTGCAGCCCTGAGAAACCCTGAGCTTTGTTTCCAGGAGCTCTCTGCCTCTTGGAGCCTCCTGCTTTTGATATGTGCAGCTCCAGCTGATTAGGATGCAGACAGTGATGTTCACTTGAGCAGCTCCTCCATCCCCAGCTCACACCCTGGCACCAGTGCCACCCTTTGCTCCCATGCCTGGACATGCTCCAAGAAACAAAACAGAGCAGAGAAGGCTCACTCAGGATTTTTACTGAGCTGCTCCTCCCTGTGATGGTGGAAATCAGCCCCAGTTCTCTCCCATCTCTGCTCCCTGCCCTCAGCTTCTGTGGAGCTGATATTTGATCTGGCACGTTCTGTCATGATTTGTGTCGCCCAGTGTCCACCCACACCGTGCTTCTGCATCCCTGCTGCCTGCTCACCCTCCCAGAGCCCCTCAGCCTGCACCCCTTCTGATCAGGGCAAGATGATTTATCCCAATGCTTCAACAGGCCCTGAAAAAAATGAGAGCTGAGAAGGACTTGCTCTTTTTTGGCCTATATAAGCTGGACCCACTTTTGGGGCAAATTAGGAGACCTCATCTTTGGGGAATGGATGACCTAGGATTTTCCCAATTGCTGGGAATGCTTCCCAGGTCTCTGGTGCAAAACAGGGCTCCCAGCAAGTGCAGATCTGCAAGATGATAAAAATTTAGGCAACTGGTGATGCATCTTTCTAAATCGCTCTCCTTTCTCTCCTTTTGTGAAATACAAACCTGTGTTGCATGTCAGGTACATACAGGCAACGCGTGTATTTGTAATTGTGATATGTGTGGAAACCAACCATGGGACACTTATCAAGATGAATTCTAATAATAACTGAGGAAAGTAAACCATGGAAGAAGGCCTTTGAACCTATCCTTTGTTCGCAATTAACTTTATAAGTCTTAAGTTGATTTAGCAGCATTTGGATTAAAGCTTTGAGGATGGTGCTTTTGGACAGGAACTTTCTGCTTGTAGCTAAGCCTTAAAGTGATGTCCTAATGCTGATCTTTGCACAGAGATGAGAAAGAATCAGTTTGCATGGCCTGAATGTCTGGGTCTGAAATTGTGTTGCATAAGCTGTGCTGAGCTCATTTGGCTCTGAAATATCATCTCTGCACCTTTAGCCAGGAACAGCATCAGAGTTCTGAACAGATTAATAAAAATCAGTCATAACCCAGAAGCAGACCTTGGCAATACACATCTGTGGCAGGTGAGGAGACCAAAAGCTTTCATTATTGTTCTTGGAGAATGAATTCAGCAATAAAAATCCTCTCTCTTGGCATTAGAATGCTTTAGTTTCAGCTCTGCCCCAGACTATCAATGTCAGGTGT
>JALJVW010000188.1:128731-154999 GCA_024865655.1 Emberiza elegans
GGAAAGTGAGGCACAGAGCCATGTCTGGGTGTGTGTTCAGGGGTCTGATGGGACCCCAACCAAGCTGGGGAGGCTTCTCTGCCTGCCCTGTGCCCCAAAAGCCCATCAGGGGCGGCTGTTGGCTGCTGCCACTTGGCTTGAGCTGTCTCCTGTGCCCAGGGCCCTGTGCTGAGCACACGGGGCTGTGTTGGTTGAAACCCAGGGTGCCTGAGCCCAGGTTTGTGCCCCGAGCCACATGGGAGCTGGAGTTTGCAATGCCTTTAACCGAGCCCTTTCCTGCTCTGTCCTCGGCCTCCAGGGGCGGCGTCACTGCACCGAGGTTTATCTGACCCGACCTCCCTGGGACTCGACTTGGGGACATCTCCTTTGGTGAGTGTTCCCCTGGCTGGGTTACAGCGTCAGGGATCTGTGCCCCAGCAGAAAAAGCATCCCTCACTCCCGGCCTGCCCCAGCAGCCTCTCAGGCTGTGAACTGCAGGGGCTGCTGCTGCTGCCGCAGCCTCAGGCATTTGCCATTGAGAGATCCAATGGAAGCAAGGAATAGAAAGGCAGTATTTTCTGGTGTCTCTGTGCTGCTTTAAAAGACAGATGTGTGTGCCAAGGAAGGTGGAATCTTCCTGCAGTGGAAAGATGAGCCCCTGTCTCCAAATTATTATCCCTTTGAAATGACAGGGCTCCCAGGCAAAACTATGGGGAAAGGAACACCAGTTCTTTCCTAGACTATCTCAGGAGAGCACAGACAAGAAGGCAAGAACAGACGTTTGCCAGGGGCCAAGTCCTGTTTTTCCCCTTTGGTGGAGTTGTGGTCACAGCAGGAGGAGCTGTGGGCTCTGGCAGGGCAGGAGTGAGGGAAAGGAAGGGTAAGGGAAGGGAAGGGAAGGAAGGGAAGGGAAGGGAAGGGAAGGGAAGGAAGGGAAGGGAAGGAAGGGAAGGAAGGGAGGAGGGAAGGGAAGGGAAGGGAAGGCATCACGCCACAACTCCCAAAAACCCCAATGGAAAAGCCCAGCCCAGGGCCAAAACCCCCCAAAACCCCCCAGAACCCCTATCCCCCTTCCCAGACCAAGGGCAACATTCACTGCCAAGCCTAAACCCAGGACAATGAAGTCATGAACTTCTGAAGGAAACTCATTGCCTTTCCTGAGCTGCTTCTGCCCCAGCCTGCAGCACCACGGTGGAGGCACTTGTCAAGTTGCCTTTGGAAGAAATGAAACAAGAAAGGCAACAGATGGAAATATGGATCTGAAGCAGAGATTGATCCTGTTGAATCCAATTTCATTACTAAGGTCTATTCAGCTGAAGGCAGTTGTTGTATCTTTGCTTCTTTGTAACTGTTGACTGTTGTCTGCATGTGCTGGCCTCAGTCTCATTGGAGGTTTTGACATCTGGCTTTGTCCTTTTGTGCCTCTCTTGCCTCCCTGCTGGAGTCCCCTGCTGGAGCTGGCAGTGGTCACTTGGATGGGCACAGAGAAGCTCTGGGCTGCACCTGCAGTTGTTTTTCTCCCCATGTGTCCCAGTGACTCTTGGTGAGCAGCCTGGGAGAAGTTCTCCTCCCCTACAGAGCTGGCTAGCCCAGCCAGATGTGCCTGTAGAGCAGGTTGTGGCTGCTCTGTGGGCTCTGCAGGACATCCCCATGAGTGGCTGCATCTCTGGCTTTGCAGGATGGAAAGCAAACCAGGAGCCCAAATCGGGGTAAACCCTCACAGGCAGCAATCCCAGTGAAACAGTGTCGCCCTGGTTTTTTTTAATATTTTCTAAAGCCTTCTGATGTTGACATTCTTGTAGTGAACTTTCTCACGCAATTTTCTGCAAATAACTCATTGTTTTGCATTCTTTTATGGAGGAGGAGAGAGTTGGACTGTTGGTTTAAACCAGTGTCATTGAGAGGTGTCACTGTCACCCCTCAATCCACTGTCACCTTTGTAAAACATAAACAAATGTTGAGTCAGAAAAAAATCAGTCTTTTTTTCTTCTTCACCTTGAGAGTGGTAGTGTGTGTGGTGTTCCTTTGTGTCTTACAGCGACATCTGGTGACCGCCGAGTGTATTACAGCTTAGGCTGCGACACAGACTGCGTGGAGTTTTGGTGAGGTCGTGTTTTCCCCTTTTGGGCTTTTGTTTGTTGTCCTTGGGTGATGGCGACCTCTGTGCCTTTCGAGGATGATTTCCTCGTTTTGGATCTCTGGAAGTCTCTCCTGGAGTGGAAACAGGTTTCTGCTTCCTGGAGTGATCTTGAGAGATTGTTTTTGTGGGCCCGGGGGCAAGGGTTCTTCTCGGTCCCTGCGAAGGCGTTTTCCAGGCGGGAGTGGTCTCTCGTGGGGGACCGCCTCATGGAGGCCCTCCTCGATGACTGCACTGTAGACGTGGCATCGCTGTTGATGCAGTGGAAGAGATGTGAGGCGGTTTGGCAGGGTTCCGGTTCCTGTACCCCTCGGAGTTCCCAGGGGAGCTCTTCTGCCTCGGACGTGGATGAAGGGGGACAGAAGAATGAGGAGGGGTGGGGACAAAACCAACGGGACTGGGAGGTGCTGTGGGAGTGGGGGTGAGTCAGGGAATTGTACAGGGGGACGCCTCTGCAGTGGACAGGAAGAAAGGAAAAGGATTGAGGGGGATATGGAAGGAAAGTCCTCGGGAATGGTCAGTGGGAGGGCACCTGGGGACCCTGAATGGGACACAGAGGAGGCACCAAAAGGGATGGGATGGGAGGCCAGAAAGGGCAGGATGTGGGGACAGCGTTTGGCTGGTGCCTCACCTTGGCCTGTGCCGGGGGGCACAGCAGGATGGAGAAGAGCAGGGCCACGCTGAGCACAGCCACCTTCATCTTCCTCTCGCTCTGGCTGCCTGAGGGCTGCAAGGTGAGGCACTTTATCCCTGGGGACTCCTCCCTGCACCCTCCCTGCCAGCCCCCAGGCCAAAGCCCGGCTTGGCACAGCCCCCAGCCCTGGCCACAAGCCCGGCCCTGGCCAGAGTCCATCCCACCCCAATGCCCGGCATCCTCCAGCTTCCTGCACGGGGCAGCTGCCCCTGGAAGGGCCCAGGCACCTGGGGCCCAAGGGGGCAGGCAGGGAGCCAAAGGCACCTGGGGACCCTGGGGACAATCCCCAGTCCAACAAAATCCACCCTCCAACAGCCCCCAGGGCCAGATCCCCCATCTCCTGCTGCCCCCCCCAGAGCTTTCCCTGGGGACACCCCAGAGCTGAGCCCGGCCCCAAACCCAACATGTGGCAGAACAAGGGAACAAGGGACACGTGATCAGGTGGCTGATTGGCATCTCAGTCACTGCAGACACTGGGGAGCACTGGGCAATGCTGATCTCCTGCAGACAAGGCTGAGGGCTGGGGAATGGCTCAGGAGTGACAATTCCCACATCCACACAACCCGATATCCCTTCCCCTGCAGATGCCAAACCTGTCCAAGCTCCATGCCCACAGCACTGTCCAGAGGGGAATATGCCCTGCCCTGCCCCTCATCCTGTCACACCTGCAGCCACGGAGCCCTCCCAGAGCACCTGGGTCATGGCCCTGGCTCTGGGCCCAGGCCAGCACTGGCCCTGAGCAGGATGTGCCCATCCCAGGCACATGGGGAAGTGGGCACCTGTCCCCAGGCAGCCACTCGGAGCTAATTGGGGTAACAGAGGTGCCCTGTGAGGAGGAGGGGTGTTGGTGCCCTGCCAGCATCTCTGACAAGCCCTGTTTACCCAGGCCCTGAGGCACCAGGAGGACATTCAGATCTCTTGGGCTTTCAGGAAGGAAAATCCACGGTGAAGTGGTTCCTGAGAGCTGTCCAAGGCTGTGATTCCTGTTTGACATTCCAGGGCATTAGTGAAGGGCTATGCACATCTCTTTCCCCAGGGACAATGTGGATCCATCAGAGAAGTGTTATGGCCCAGCTGGGAAAACATTTCAGGCCACTGCCTTGATTGTTTGCTCTGGATCTTGCCCAAGGAGCTGCAGGGCCCAGAAAGATTTTTCTGTGGAGTGCCCCAGGGCTGAGAGACCAGAGGGTCCCTGTGGGGGATCCTTGACCAGATGGACAAGAGCTGTGATGTAATTGGGTTGCTGAGGACACCTTGGAACGGACTTGAGGAAGTGTCCGCAGGGTTCTAATTGCAGAATAATGGCCAAGGAGAGATCCAGACCTCCTTGGAGATCAGTGCCAGTCAAGGGGATGGCCCTGGACAGCCAGTGACCACATGCCAACAGCCCGGGCAGAAGGAGCTGGACAAGCCCAGAGGCTCCCAGTATGGGCAGATTGGCCCTGCAGCTTCAGGAACCCCCTGGGAATGTCCCTGCCCGCCTGGGGGCTGTGCATGAACTGTGCAGAATCTCTCCCTCCAGCTCTCAGCAGCATTTCAGCAATGAGCTATTTCCCCTCTTTGACTGACCAGTTCTTTTGCACAAACAATTTACAGTGGGGTCCTCAGCACAGGAAAGGCTCAGACTTCATGGAGCAGCTCCAGAGGAGGCTGAGATGCTCCAAAGTGTTGGAGCACCTCTGTGCCAGAGACAGGCTGGGGGAGTTGGGGTGGTTCAGCCTAGAACAGAAAAGGCCGTGGGGAGACCCCATTGGGACCTTGCAGGACTACAAGGAACCTCATAGAAAATGTGGGGAAAAATCTTTCAGTAGAGCTGCCTCAGTTGGGGAAGGGGAAATAGTTTTAAAGCAGAAGAGAATAAGTTCAGACTGGAGATAAGGAAGAAATCTTTTATGCTGTGGTGGTGAAATGCTGTTTTATAGTTTGTGGTGAGGAACCAATCACCAACATATGGGTCCAAATGAAATTCAATTTATTAATTGACAGAGCAAGTGATAATAGGCAAATTACAGCGCTGGGTGAAGCCAAGGATTGCCCGGTCCGGGGATCGAACCCACGACCTTGATGCTCTACCATGGGCTTGCTCCCTCCTGGGAGCGCTGGGTGTCGCCAGGGGAGTCATTGGCTCAGGGATCGAACCTGCAACCTGCTCTGCCAACGGCCCACACCACCCAGTGGTTCAGGCCTTCCTTTTATCTGTTGTCATTGCGTGTTCTTTCTGGTGTCTTCTGCATCTGCACCAATGGTTGCTAGGGGGTCTCATTCTGCCTTTTGGTGGTCGTTGGGAGGAAGGCTCCTGTCCTCTTCCTCAAGGTTTTGATGACCCTGCAATAGCCTTTACCATATATAGGCATGTAGCTGCATATAGTTACATTGCATATTCAGCTTTTCAACATATTAGCTTGTGACATATTGTGGTTTGAGCCTTGTGACATTTATCTTGCAACATATTAGCCCGTTACATTTATCTTGTGGTTTTTCATTATTGGCTTCCCCCTTTTCACAGTTTTCAGCAACTTGATGAACAAACCGAGACATTAAACCATTACAATTCCCCCCTTTTCTTTTGACCATTTTGTTCATCAAATAATTTTCCAGTCACTTGTCCCAAGGTCTACATCAATATCAAATAGATTTGCCAAAAAGGGTGGGGTCCTACCTTAAAGATTCCACATGTTCTTTGAATTTCCCTGGGGAGCTGCCCTTTGGATACCCCGGAGTGTGTTATTTTTCCAGGGAACTTAGTATTCGAGAGGCAGTTGCTGGAACATTTTAAGTGCATCCCACTCTGGGTCGCAGGTCCCTTTGCCTTTTCCTCTCTGCCTCTCCCATCAATCCAGTTGCATCGGACCACGGGGTTAACCATCTTCTCGGCAGCAGAGGTATTTGCTTAGGGATCCCTTTTGTTCCTGCCTTACTCAATACGGTTCCTAATTCTTATCCTTTACCAAAGGAGAGCTGCAACCGATGCTGGGCAGCCGTCTCCAGCAGTATCCTTTTATAAGCTGGGCTACAAAGGGAGTGGGTTCATTGGTATTAAAACAATATGTACACCAAGTGAAGATTTCCCACCGCTCTTGAAATTCATACCTTACCCATTCTCACGAAAGCTCCCTTAATCTTAGAATGGTTTCTATTAACACCCTTTACAGATACCAGCTGGAAGTTTTCCCCGGCGACAATGGACCTACCACCGTTCTTGGCAAATCCTACAAAGCATACAAAGGGATAACATTTACACCCCTTAATCCCACAATATACATTGTGATCTTTAGTTAGTGTGTACTAGCATCCATAACTTTTGCTTTTCTTTGTGAGTAAACCCGTAGGCGACGTCGACGCCAATATTCATTCTCGGTGTACCACTTGATACTAAGTACAGAATGAGGATAAGGCACAAATACATTTTTGTCACACTCAAAAGTGATTATATGCGATTTTTTACAATAAACCAAAAGAGTAATAGATGTGCAGATTTCGTTAGCATTAATTGCCCGGTAAGCTTGTTCTCTGTTCTCAAACAATTGATATATGTTTTGAACAGGACTGGGCCCACCAATAAATGCTTCCAATTGTCTTCTCCAATTAGAATTTCTCTGATGTTCATGATAACATTCTGCACATAAATCATAAAATAGGCGTCTAGCATAAATCCATTTCAGTGCGTTACATTTACCACATTCAAGCAAGACCCAAGGGATACAAAAGGTACATTTAGTACATCTTAAACATTTAAATGTTTGAAATTTTTGCAAAAAGTGGGCTGACTGTATATCTTGAAAAGTTAATGCTTTAGACTCTAAGGACAATATATATATACACCCCATTGGAGGATTCGATTTTCCAAAAGGTTCCAGCAAAACTCCTCCCTTTTACGAGCCTCCAGACATAACTCATTATTAAGTTGGGCAGGCTGCCACATCGGCAGCTCCATTTCTTTAAAATTTTCAAAATACAATTTCCTGATGTTCAAAGTCCATGCAGTAAATAAAATGGCAGTATAGTAGATGTGCTAAGCCAAACTGGCCAAAATTTGTCCCAACACATCCACCACGCTGGTTTCTCCTTCACAGTCCCTGTCGGGAAGAACAAAAAGTCCTTTTGATCTAGATGAGGAGTGTCCTGGTAGTAATATTTCCTAGGGTTGATTATTTGTCATTACTGGTCTCTTAACCCTAGTAGGGACCCTTTGTGGTTTATTATTGACAAGAATCACATCTATTGCAGTTGCTAGGTCCAAACTGAGCCACTTGCTCTGGTCGCTGGCCAGAGTTGGCTGGCTGGTTGCAGACAGGACCGAAAGCTTGTGGTTGGGCCTGTGCCAGTTCTTTCCCTAACTCTCTTATTGCCTCCATCATCTTTGCTGACATGACTTCCCAAATGTAATTTAGCATTTGTTTGGTCAGTTCTCTATGGAGGCTAGATTCAATGACAGTCCAATTAACTGGAGCCTCCGTGGCCTCATCCTTTCCCTGGTTATTAGCTGTACACATCACAGGGAAGGCTTGTATCCCACTCATAGTATTCAAGAAGTCATAATCTATTATCTCCCTCTAAATTGTTTGCCAATTTTCCCATGAAGCTCTATTCTCAGACCCTCTATCTACATTCTGCATCCTTTCCTTTTTCTTTCTTTTCTTACCAGAGACCTTTGAATTCCCTTCATGATAACTTGCGGCTTCTCTGTCTAATTCTTCTGCCTCACTTTCCAAGAACTCGCTACCCCCATTCTTAAGTGCAGAAACTTACGCTGACTCTCCCCCCACTTTTGGTTCAATCACTTCCTGGAGCGGTGGGGCGGTTGGCTCCACCAACTCGATTTCCTGCTGGGTTTTCACCGTCACTGAGCACCCAATGAGAGACATAGATACATGATTGGCCCCCAGCTGGAGCTTCCCTGTTTTTGCGGGTTTGCCATCTATGTCATGGAGTGTGATATTGTCATTGTGTTTAGAAGGGGCAATATCCCGTTTGCCTGCGGTATTCGGGGTATACCTGGTTTCTGGATCGATTTCTTCTTCATCACTAATTTCTAAAGGGCATAATTTTATGCTTAATTTACCTTTAGCTACCTCTATTCCTATTCCAAATTCAATCATAAGGTCCCACCCTAAGAGATTGTAATTGGCTTCTGGGACCAGCAATAGAGACCCTATTCCTATTTTGGAGGGTCCTTCAATTACTACATCTTTTATTATAGGTACCCTGTAGAGTTCCCCTGTAACTCTCCTCACCTGCACCATTTCCGTGGACAGGGTCCATCCTTTGGGGAAGGTTTGGACTGTCGATCGTTCGATATCTGTTGCCTTCAAGGCGTGGCGACCTGCCTGGTTTGTAGTCCGGCACGGTGGCCCAAATCCCGGGGTCACTCGGTCCATATGCTCCTGACACCAATGTGGTGGACAGCAAATGGCGTTTATTGAGAGGTCACAAGGGTTTTTATAGCCTGGGCAGTCAGTGTCATTTCCTTCTGCTCACGTCTGGCTGGGAGTGGCCAGGTACGAGGCAAAGGTCTGACTGCAGGGGGGGATGTTCTGACTGACCGTACAGCCCGATTTCTTACGCACGCAGATCCCTGACTCTCCACATTTCCCCCCTCCCTCATGATTAGTAAAAATCGTATAAAGTTAAAAAATGTAGAGGTTACAAAATTTCATGGGTTAGTAAAATTAGTGTAAAATTGTAAGTGTATTAGTAACTGGCACGCCTTAAAGTAATTGTCGGCGCTCGACAAACAAAATGTTAACTGTTTCTAAACTCTTTTTAACGAATAGCACCAGTTTGTTTAATATGCAAGACCCGAAGATTAGGGTTAGTAGGATTATAGTGAGTGGGCCTATTAGGGTAGAAATCAGGGTGGTGAGCCATGGAGACCGGTTGAACCACAACTCGAACCAGCCCTGTTGAGCTTCTCGGTCCATTTTTCTTAGGTTTAGTTGGTTTCTCAGTTCAGCCATGGAGTCTCTGACGACTCCGGTGTGGTCTGCATAAAAGCAGCATTCCTCTTTCAAGGCAGCACACAGGCCTCCTTGCTGCATGAACAAAAGGTCCAGTCCTCACCTGTTTTGGAGGACGACCTCTGAGAGCGAGGAAAGGGATTTTTCTAGGGAAGAAATGGATTTCTCGATCCTCTGCAAGTCCTCGTCGACAGTCATCTGCAGTTGTGCCAGTCCTTGATGTTGTGTTGCGAGGGCTGAGATGCCTGTGGCAGCGCCAGTAGCTCCTAAACCGAGGAGCATTGCGATGATGATGCCTGTTATCACTTCTCGTTTGTGGAGCCGGTCGGGTTCCTCAAACAAGCGGTACACCTCTTCTTCTTGGCGATACAGGACTCTGGGGACAATTAAAACTTGGACACAAAAGTCGGTAGAAAGATCGAATTTGTCAAGGAGTACACATGGGCTTACCCCGGATTGCTGACAGACCCACATTCCCAATGCAGCTGGGATCACCCACTGGAACTTCCCTCCTTTAAGTTTGATGAATTCCCGGCAGATGTTGCCCATCTGCTTTGCCAAGGTCGCATCGCCAAAGCATTTGCCTTGGCCCTTAACCTGACTTAGGGTAATGCCGCTCCGGGGGGTATCCCATCTGCATTGGCGTGGGTTGTCTGACTTTGAGAAGATGAGTGGGAGATTGAGGGCAACACCTTCGTAAAAAGGGGGTTGTGCATCATAGCATAACCAGCATGACTCTGTGAGGTTTGGGTTGGATTGGTTTAATGATAAGAAGGTAGCATTTAACACGCTTAAGAATGGATTGGAGAGGGTTGGTTTGGCCAAGAGATCGGATGGGGATGAGGTAGGTATTAGCATCTCTGTTTTGTGGCTAGAACTACCATTAGCTGCGATCCCCTTCCTGGGTCTACTCATTGCAAGAATCGGATTGGGTCCGACTGATTGGGATATTGAAGGTGGGAATCTGATAATTTGTATGTTCACCCAGATGTGGCGAGGGAGATAAACAAACGCTGTCCACACTTTGCCCGTGGCCCAGCCATCATGGGTCGGCTGCAGGATTGTCATTATATAGCCTGTGCAGGTGTGCTGTCTCCTGCCTTGGGGCAAAATCACGTACCCATCCATATCAAATTTTGGTTCGAGACAGCCGTAGGGAGTACACTTAATTTGCAGGAACTTATCAGGCTGTTGTGGTTTCCATCCATTCCCTGTCACAATAGTTTCACACCCCCAATATCCACAATATCCATATCCTGGGTAATTACAGTAACTTTTTCCTGGGTTGGAAGCAGGGCACCAGTAGGTCTGAAATAATGTTGCCTCCTCAAATTTGGGGTGCCCTGTATGCGAGGGAAAAATGTCTCTTAGCCTGAACTCGAAAGATGGGGTGTCGGCTGTAACAATTTCTTTGAAGACCCCCTCACCTGAGGGATGGCGTAGAACCCACCTGAATGGCTGGTGAGGGTAATGTTTTGTGTCTGCCTGTCCTCCGCCTACCAACCCTAGAAACGAGATCACACAGAGATACCGTTGCTGCTTGGATTTTGATGGTGCGAGCCTCTCAGGTGACGTCGGGTTGCTCGGTGGTCTCTCTCTCTTCCCTGGTAGTGGGGCATATGGGTTGCGGGGGCGTCCGATGATCCAGTCCTGCAAACAAAGTCTCACAATTCTCATGAGTTTCATTGCAGTGTGAACTGCTGCTTGGATGGGAGCTAGGTGTTCTTCCTTTGCAACATGTCTGATCATGGCAGCAATATTGGACCCAGGTGGCAGTGATCTTAAAATGTCCTTGGTGGCTGAGTTGCATTGCTGGCGTAGGCAGTCTGCTAGCACAGGACCCTTCGCCTCTGAGGGTAATGCAGAGGAATCTAATGCTGCTTGAAGGCGGTCCACAAACTGAGTGAAGCTCTCACTCTCACTTTACTTTATAGTGGACCATGGAGATGGTCTGGCTATTACTTTGGAAGCCACACGGATGGCTTCTTGGGCAGCACGGGTTGTTGTCATAACCTCATGGGCCCGCAGGCCCTCAGCCTGCACCTGGGGGGTTATCATAGTGGGGTCTGTGCCCATTAGCCTCTGTATACTGGAGCCGTGCAGTGGATGGTCTGCCCTGTCACCAAAGCTAGCTGCTTTACACAATTGTCCTCCCATTCCTGTTTAAAAACAATCATCCCCACCCCATCGAAAATCAGCCTGCAAATCTGTTTGATATCAAAGGGAAGCATATCATCGCCTCCAAAAACACTGTCAATGAGTGTGGAAACCATGGCAGAGTTAATCCTCCTGTCTGCAATCGCTTTAATAATTGCCTGCACGTCTTTCGGGTTTACCGCGGAGTAGGTTCTTTGATTCCTGCCTGCCCCCCCCACCCGGACCGGGAACACATAGTGGCAGATGGAGCCCAATCTGCGCAAGCCATTTTTATTTTCCGCCAGTCTGTAAGTGGGGTTTGATCTTTCTCTGATATCCCCTTAACCCACGCAGGAGCGCTGCGGCTAGTGATCCTGTATGCCGTGGCTCCCTTTTTGTTAAAGCCCGCGTCTGTGTTGGAATCCTCCGACCAGCTTTCAAGCCCGTCCCAGCTCAAGTCGGAGTGTGAGCCGGAAGTCGACTGATCGGACATTTCCAGGCTGCTCAGCCATTTTCTCGGGCTCCGACCCCGCCCCTTCTTGCAGGGGTCAGGCCGTTCCCTCCCCCTGGGCTCCCCCCGCCTCCTGCTGGCGGAGCTCCTTGCCCTATAAGGACCTAATTTGAATTGAGCGGTTTGATTGGTCTTAAGTCCCTTCTCGGGGGCCGCCCCTCCTCCCTGCTCACCCACGCTTGCGCTGTTCAGCGAGCCTTCTGCATTTCTAACCCCCATATCATCATTCCAGCCCTGGTCACGGGCTCCAGCGCCATTTTCAAACGCACATGGCGGGGGTGCGTTTTTATCAACCGCTTCGGGGTCCGATATTAAAGCCGCTTTCCACGCCTCCTCTGCTAGCCCCTGCCAAATCGTCCACGCGTGCTCACCCCCCTCCAATGGTGAGTGCCGCTGAGAGGGTTCCAGCGTTCGTGCCTCCGCGCACCCGACCGGGTCAAAGTCCTCCGCGGTTTGCATCGCTGCCCCCACCCCCATTAGCTGTGGTGGGACTAATAAACAAGTTCTCATGGCTTTCCAGGTTTCTTGCTCTTGCCGAGCTTTTTGCAGAGCCTGGATAACTCTGCCCCACGATTTGAGGGCTTTCCCTGAGCCTGAGGACATGGTTTCCTCGGCCAGAGCCTTTGTGCAATTATCCCAAATCTCCGGATGGAGAATTTCTACCGGGCTTTCTATAGCCCCAAGCTTAATCAGTCTTGGTATTGCAAGACATAAATCTTTGATCTTACACTCGATACCCCACTGCGCATGGATCTGACTTACAACCTTCGCGATAGCGTCCATGCTCCTTGCTGGTCTGGGGGCGTCCCCCCCGCTGCACTAGGCCAGCTGTGCAGCCAGCGGTCCCTTGTCCAGGCAATCCCCGAACCCCAGGTGCTGATCATGTCCCAGGTTTCGGCACCAAGATGTTGCCTTCAAGGCGTGGCGACCTGGTTTGTAGTCCGGCACGGTGGCCCAAACCCCAGGGTCACTCGGTCCATATGCTCCAGACACCAATGTGGTGGACAGCAAATGGTGTTTATTGAGAGGTCACAAGGGTTTTTATAGCCTGGGCAGTCAGTGTCATTTCCTTCTGCTCATGTCCGGCTGGGTGCGGCCAGGTACGAGGCAAAGGTCTGACTGGGGGGAATGTCCTGACTGACTGTACAGCCCGATTTCTTCCGCACGCAGATCCCTGACTCTCCACAAATACCTGAATCCACCAGGAATTTGTGTACCTGTTGCTGGGGACCTATCTTAAGCTTTACCAGGGGCTTTGTTGTTTCTCCTGTCCCCAACGAATAAAGCCCCTGGTCTTGGAACTGTGTCTCATCTATCTCCCTTCTTCGACATTCCTGTACCCTTTTTCGACGTGTTTGTTGCATATGTCCTCTCTTCCCACAATAATAGCAAACATGGCAGCCCCTCCTAAAATACACCTTCTGAGCCTCCTTTAACCCATCTACACCTCTGTCTTCCATTTTTTTCAATTCTTTTAATATCAATCCAAGCCTTGGTTGTAAATTACGTTTTCAGTAAGGCTTATCCAACTTCTGAATCAAGATTTTTTCACACTAAATGGTTCCTTTGAATTAACATATGTTTAGAGCCTAACAAATCTAATCCAAATACGGGCCAATAAAGACTATCGGCCCTGATCCGCCCAACCCCAACCTTCCAAATTATGGATCACCTTAGCCCTGTCCTAGAGGAGTAGGCATCAAACCTAAAGGGCTGTCTGGAGGTATTGGGGGAGCCTTATGCAAGGTATTTTTCTTATGGGATTCCCTGTCCCACCTTCCGGAGTATCCCCAAGGGGCTTGCCCTTCCCTTGTTCCCTCCCAGAGCGTCTCCTTCCACACACTCTCTTGCTCCCTCCGTTTGTGGCCAAGTCTCTTGCAGGTACTTGGGAACCACATAACAGGAGGTCCACACTTGCCTTGTCCAGGGGACGTCTCACGTACCACACTCCAGGATCACCACACTCCGGGATCCCAACTTCAACCGGACGCTACCCCCGCTTATACTCACGGTCCTCACTGAGTCTTGTCCGGACTTCATGCACAAAGATTATGGGGCCTCCAATTTTCCTATTACCGAATTTGGGTTTGTTGGTCAGGGGTCTTGGAGAAGGGCAACCTCAGGGCCACCGTGAGGTGGGGCGCCTCCCCGGTAGGTTCTTTTCTCCAAGAATTTTCCAATCCGAGTCATGGCACCAAGTTGTTATAGTTTGTGGTGAGGAACTAATCACCGACAAGTGGGTCCAAATTAAAGCACTGGGTGTAGCCGGGCGAGTCACTGGTTCAGGGATTGAACCCGCAACCTGCTCCGCCAATCATCCCACACCACCCGGTGGTTTAGGTCCCCCTTTTATCTATCATGGTTACATGTTCTTTCCGGTGTCCTCTGCGTCTGCGCCAATAGTTGCTAGGGGGTCTTATTCTGCCTTTTGGTGGTCGTTGGGAGGAAGGCTCCTGTCCTCTTCCTCAAGGTTTTGATGACCCTGCAATAGCCTTTACCATATATAGGCGTGTAGCTGCATATAGTTACATATTGCATATTCAGCTTTTCAACATATTCGCTTGTGACATATTGCGGTTTAAGCCTTATGACATTTATTTTGCAACCTACTATCCCATTATATTCATCTCGCAACATATTAGCTTATTTTTCTTGCTTTTTTTCTATTATTGCCTTCCCCCCTTTCTATAGACGTTAGCAACTCGATGAACAAACTGAGACATTAACCCATTACAGGAGGATGGGAAGGTATATCTCCAGGCCAAACCAACATGCATGGGGGACAACTGGAACAAACTACTTTTGCTTATAACACCACAGTTT
Source organism: Emberiza elegans (assembly GCA_024865655.1). Lineage (NCBI taxonomy): Eukaryota > Metazoa > Chordata > Aves > Passeriformes > Fringillidae > Emberiza > Emberiza elegans. The sequence goes on from JALJVW010000188.1 coordinate 142,969, forward strand.
CATAACAAAGGAACTTACTGCCACACCCTGGGATTCTGTGGGGCCTCCTGGAACCAAGGGCACTCAGAGACACTGGGGGCCCTCCTGGTTCTGTCTCTTCTGACACTGGTGTCCATCTACAAAGACACAAAACTGGGCAGCCTGATCCGGTGGATCCAGAATATTCCCATCTCCATGGGAGGATGTTCCTGCCATCTGTGCTGCTCTGTGTTCCCCCTGCTCTCTGGGGGAATTGAATCCTACAAGAGACACCGACCCCTCTGGTAGCTGACACCACAGGGCCTCCTGTGGGGTGGGAGCAGAGACATCTTTTGCTCCATCCTGCTGCTCAGGGCTGTTATATTTGCCCAATTATCCCCTCATAAAAAACCCAAACAATATTTGAGATAGCAACAATTTTAATTCAATAGTTTAGAAAATATATAAATAAGGGATAATTTGGCTCTAATAATAGCACATAAGCAAAAAAACTGTGGGGTATGGAGAGCAGGGATCTTGTACCCATGCCACCTCGCGTACGAGCTTGCCAAGGAAAGATTCCCCCCTTATATGCCATGTGTTAACACCATCTCCTCCCAGTTCCATTTCATCATCTATCTATCTTCGCCCTCATTAACACCTCCACCACGCATGAGCCACCACTCAGTTCGGTGGTCGCACAAGTCTTTGGGGGTCTTCATTGATGAAGAATTGTAGTCTTCCTCTGTGTCCTTTAATTCACCTTTGGGTTACACATGCGCACCAAGCCAGTACAATGTAAGCCAAGAGTACGTATCGCTGCATCCTAATACCAAGGCAATAAATCCCTTATAATTAGCATTTTCTGGGTCCCAAGCAGGTTCTTGTTCATTTTTAGCAACTGCATCTCTCTGTTGTCCTTGTGAACATCTGCCAGGAGGGGGGGGGCATGGGTTGGAGCCCCTCCTCTCCCTCTCATCTCTGGCATTAGATCTTTTAACTATTTTTATTATTCCTAAATCTTAATTACGGTACCAATATTGATTACTCTTTCAATTTTATCAGCATGAATCATACCTATTTACCACAAATCCCCCATTTCTCTTTTTGATCATTGATTTGTGCTGTATTAAAAGCAGTGCCCTAATATCCTTTATATTTTTCAAAATTTAGATTTTTTTGTTGTCTCCTTTCATGTTCAAACTTTTCCTCTTTCTGTTGATTCTGAATCTAGAGACATTGTTTTAACCTGCATCCCCTGAACCACTGAATGAATTAGCCTAATAAAACACAGAATCATACAAGGCAGAAACAGAAGTCCCAGAATCGAACATAACAACATGAACTTTAACTTTTTTTACCAAATACCTCCAAAGAGGTTATCTCACTAATCTGCTTTCAAGATTGAATTTCACTTTTGTACTGGCACATAAGCCAGTCTTTTAATTTCCTCTGCAAGTTTTGTGATAGCTTTCCCATAATCATCAATTTTCTACACAGCACTCGGATTCATTAAATCTCCCACAAACTCCTCTTTCTTCTGCTAACAGATAATCTAGGGCAATCCTGTTTTGGTACATAAATGCTCTCATTTGTGTATATTGCCTGGTCAACACTTTTAAACCACCGGAGGTGTGATTTGACACCACCTTCACTACTGCTTGGAGCCTTATTAATTGATTCAACAGGTAAATTGGGGTACTATATCCTCGTGACCCATCCTGAGCCCATGTTTCTGGGTCATAATATGCTATAATTCTTTCTGTAGGCCATTCCTCCTCCCCCCATTTTTGGTTCCCTCCTGCTGCTGGAAAGTTGAAATTCACATCTCTTTTATTCCGCTGCAGGGTTTCATACAGTGGAGTTCCTAACACATTGCTCCTAGACCTCGGAAGAACAAAGAAGGAGGGTTGTATTACTCCCAAGGTACAGGTCCCTCCGCATTTTTGAGGTAACTCACTGTATGCCCGTTGCCCACAAATCCAATATACCCCATCTGGGGCTTTCCATTTCTTATCAGTTTTCTCCGGCTGTTCCCAATAAGACCTCAGGCTGTTGATGGATTGGTGGGAGTTTGCTCCAGGAGTTCCATACCAGCATAAATTAATCTGTTCATCCCATTCACAGTTTATTTTATTTTTTTTTTATTGGTCCCCAATATCCAACAGGGGTTTCAGGTTGCTAAACTTTTGAACAATTATCCATATTGACTGCCAATGTGGATTTGCAAGGAGTATGCCCAACTACTTTATTAAATTTTCTTTCTTCTCGAGTTATACAAATGATTCCAATTACTTGATGGCTTAAAATCCATCTTTCAGGTCTCTTCAATGTTTCAGAAATTTGGCTGTGATTCCATTTTAAAAATTGCTCTGGAGCTAAGCTCTCACCTTTCCATGGCCATCTTTCAGCCATTTTAAAACCTCCACAAATCCAACATTTGGATACTCCCAATTGTGTAGCAATCTCTTGCATCAATCCCCCAAACAGATTCTTATTTGAGGCTGGCAGGTCCCAATCTTTTTAGTGCTGTTTAAGATGTTTATATAATTCAGCCAATTCTTTTGACTCTTTTTTCCTGTTCTTTCTTCTATTCCCCTTTGTTTCTTTTTCTTCTTTCATGTTCTCTTTTAATTTTTCTCTTAGTGCCCGGCCTCCTATGCCTATCAAAACAAAAGAATCTTTCATATTGAGGGCAAATCTGATTACCATGGGGATAAGGAGCTCGTCCATTATATCCTAAATTTTTCCCTACCCAATACATCTTTCCTTCTTTAACACAAACATCTATAAAGCTGCTGCAATTGTAGCAGAAAGAACTAACATATGGGTGTGTCACAAACACAGACTCTATCTTGTTCTTAATCCGCACAGGGTGATTGCAATAGTTACAAATGTTGAAATTGCTGGGGCTTGGTTTTTTCCTTGTTTGCTTTTTCATTGCTGAAACTCTGACCAGTGTGGCTTTCTGGCTTTGACCAGTTGCCCAGGGTACCAGAATGATCACAGTGAAAATAATCCTTAGGAAATCTACCTTTCTACCTTTCTCAAGGCCCCTTGGGTTGCAACCAAGGGCCGAGATGCCAGTCTTCTTTGTAGCAAAGGTAATATCCAGGGATCTAGTCACTGGTGCTTTTAGTTTCCTTGGCACCCATAGCTCCACAGAGTTTGCTTGTCTCTTTTTAAATGCCATTTCCCAGTCCTGGCTGGTTAAGAAAAAATAATTAAAATGAAAAGAACAGGGAAAAAGGTTTGGCTGAAATACCATAAACCTATATTTTTAAAAATCTCAGGGATATGCCAACCACAATAAAATTTCCTAATTATTTTCTTCTTCAAGGGCGGGGAGTTCATTAAGTCTCTGCCCCTAATAGGCACACTCATGGGGCCAATATGCTTCTGGAATGCACCTTTAATGTGGTATATAGACTTCTTCTCTACAACAACTGTTGATTATTAAACATTGGTCTATAATATTATAAATTGCTTGTTCTCTTATTTGTGCTATAGCCAGTATAGCAAGAACCAATTGATCTAAGTTCTCTATTCATCCAATTGCTGCTGAAAGGGTCCCTTCTCACAGTCTCAAATGTATCCCAAAAAATCTCTAGCAATGTGTCCTATAGTTAGCTGGCTAAATATATAACCATTAAAAACAAGCAAATCAATTGTTTCTCCTTCTCTTCCTCTTAGTTACTCTCCACCATGAGTTAAAACAAAGTGTGCAAAAATACATATCCATGGATGACACCCTAAACCATGTTTACTGCACTCCCAACGTTTTACTTGTCTCTGGACTCTTTCAACAACAGGTGTTATCAATCTCAGTTTTCTGGAATTGCAGTTCTGTAACCAATTGGTGGGTGACTCCGGAGGAGATCTTCGATTTTGATAAAACTCCTTTTTCCCATTCCTTTCAGGCCGTTCCCACTGATTAAGTCTCTTTTTTTATTCTTTTCCACTGTTCTTCTGCCTCTGAGCTCAAGGGAATTGTGGTCGGCAGCCACTCCAGGATGCCTAGTTCCTTCTTAATAAATCACATTTAATAAAGACCAACTTAAATCTCACCATATTTTCACATTCCTGGAATTATATGTTCCAACAATATTTTAGCCACTGTTTGAGCTGTAGCCCAAGCTGCTGGAAATGCTTCAACTCACTGAGTTAATTGATCTATTATAACTAACAAATATTTTCACCGACCAACTTTAAGCAATTCTGTAAAATCAACCTGGATCCTTTTTAAATAGCCTGTAGGCTGTTTTTCATCCTCCAGAGGGAGGGCTCTTTAACACTTTCTTAGTTACCTTTTAACTAAGGTGAGACACCCCTGGGTAATCTGTTTTCCAATTCCAAATATCTCTATACACCCATAAAATTTTAAAAAGTGATCACAAAGGACTATTGTTCCCTGATGTGTCTGTCTATACAAGTTATCTAAGATCTGACGTGCCACTGGTTTTGGCATCATAATCCTGCCATCAGGAAAAACCCACTTACCTTTTTTTAAATGTTGCTCCTAATTTCTTTATAGCTGCCAGTTCTGCTAGCGAGGGTTAAGTGTCTCTTGCTGAATTCTGTTTTTTGTAAGGTCATGATTTCAGTATCTCTTTTTTAAGGCAGCTCTTTTGCTTCTTCATCAGCCAAACTACTGCTATTTTCTTTTGGGCCTTTTAAGGCTTCAAGTATCTGAATTTCAACCCTTCATGTATTAACCTTTTCCTTGAGTGTTTATAAGTCCCCTTTCCTTCTAAATTTTTCCAAAAGTATGTACTACACTAAAAGCATATTTGGAGTCTGTATAAATAGTCCCTTCTTGCCCTTTTTAGTATTAATAATGCACGGAGTAATGCATAAAGTTCACAGGCTTGTGCTGACCAGGATGGACTAAGGGACCAGACTCTTTTACTTTAAGCTGTTCAAGCTGTTCCCCACTGATTATAGCATAACCTGATTTTCTTTTCCCACTTACTACCTACTCAGGGAGGGAATCAGGATAGCCTCATATTTTAGTATTCGCTATCTGTTAACTATTTTTCAGCTTTTTGTGCCAAAATTCCCCTAATGTTGTGGGGTGTATACTTCCAAAGTGCCCCAAAGGTTACTTTCCGGGCCTCTTCCACTAGCAATGCAGTCGCTACTAAAGCTTGTAAACATGTTGGCCAGCCTTTACTAACTGGATCTAATAGTTTTGAATAATACCCCACTGGTTTCCGGCTTCCTTCCCAGTCTTGAGTCAGCACCCCATAGGCTGTCTGATTAGTTGTATTTACAAATAACTGAAAGGGTTTTCCCAAATCCGAAGACTCAGTACTGGAGCTTGTAATAAAGCTTCTTTAACTCTTTTCAAATTTCTTCTCATCCTCCCTAGTCCACTTAAAATGATTGGCAGACAATTTTTCATACAAAAATTTCACTTTTTCACTAAATCCTTCAATCCACTGTCTACAATAGCCCAAAAGACCTAAAAACTGTCTTATTTCTTTTTTGATTTTGGGGGTTCCATGTTTAATATTCCTGAAACTCTCTCAGGGTCCAGCTTTTTCTTTTCCCTTACTGATCCAATGACCTAAGTACCTGACTTCCTGACTCCACAAACTGTAATTTGGATCTAGATATTTTTAACCCATTCTTCCCAAAAATTCAACAAATCAATAGTACTCCTCCTGGTTTCTTCTTGAGTCTCCCCTGCCAACAACAAATCGTCCACATACTGCAACAATTTGATTCCTTCAGGCAACACAAAAGTTTTCAAAAGATTTTCTAATGCTTTCCCAAAAAGATTAGGCAAAAAAAAAATCCCCTCGGTAATAATCCATCTGAGTTGTTCTCTTCTACCTGTGTCTGGATCTTCCCACCAAAAGCAAAATAATCTCTGCTGTTCTCATCCAAAGGACAAGTCCAAAAGGCATCTTTTAGATCCACTACACTATACCAAGTGTAGTTAGGAGGCAATTGACTCAACAAGGTATATGGATTAGCTATTATTGGGAAATGTGTAATGGTCCTTTGATTTATTGCCCTCAGATCTTGAACCAGCCTGTAACTCCCATCAGGTTTCTTTACGGGTAAGATGGGAGTGTTATGGGGTGACATGCAGGGCTCCAGTATTCCTTGCCATATTAAACTTTCAATCACCGGTTTTAATCCCTCCGCCCTCTAGTGATATTGAATATTGCTTTACTCGGATTGGTATTTTGGGTTTTTGTATTTCAATTTTAATGGGTGGAATATTAAGCTTCCCCACTTCACCCGAATGCCAAACCGTATCATTAATTTTCAAGTTATCTTCTCAGTTAAAGAATAAATTTTAAGTTTCCTTCACAGGGTTTTATCTGTAAATTCAAAGTTATTATTAGATCTCTACCTAATAAATTATTCTTTGCCTCTGGTATCAACAATAAATCACTTACTCCAAATTTGTCCTCTGTTTCAATTTGTACTTCTTTTTATTACAGGGATGGGGAAAGCCTCCCCTTAACTCCAATTACTGGAACTCGCTCACGACCTATCTTACATCCCTGGGGTAATTTCCTAACAGTGGATCGTGAAGCTCCTGTATCTACTAAAAACAAAACTTCTTCACTTAGGGGACCTATTTTTAGCTTTATCAAGGGCTCTTCAGATTGTATTTCGGTCCCCCATTAAATAGAGCCCCTGACCCCCTAATCTTCCTGAAAATTTTTCTTATCTTGCTGTTTCCTCCTGCAATTCTTTTGCAGGTGCCCCTTTTTATGGCAGTAAAAACAGGTGGGTCCTGCACCCTTCAAGGTAGGGCAAGAATTTTCCAGATGTCCTTTTTCATGGCAAGAAAAACACACAGGTCCTGTGTTCTTAAAATTAGATCCTGATATCTGCTGTTTATTTTTCCCTGGGGGTTTTTCTGTATTCAAAGCTGCCTGCATTTCTTTAACTGCCGCCACCAAAATTCTGGCTTCTGCTCTTTGTTTTTCTTCATCTCTCCTAACATACAACCTTTGTGCTTCTCTTAGTAACTCTTGCAGTCCCTGTCCTGCCAATCTTCTAATTTTCCAGCTTCTTCCTGATGTCAGCCCAAGATTTGGCCACAAACTGAGTTTTTAACAGAACCTGCCCTGCTGCAGTATCAGTATCTATACCTGAATATAATTGCAAGTCTCTTTTTGATCTTTCTAACCATTCTGCTGGGGACTCATCTTTTTCTGGTGCTCACTCAAAGCTTTTCCTATATTATGTCTCCTGTCCTGCCTCTGAACAACAGACTTACTTCTCCTCTCAGGACTCCATAAGGCAGCATACTACTCTCCTCCTGATTAACAGGGTTTTTTGAATTCACATATATATTTAGAGCCTGGCAAATCCAACTAAAAATGATCTAAATTTGGGCCAATATAAATTATCTTTTCAGATCATTTCTTTTGTCCATTCAAACATGCAATACTTAATCATTTTCTGTTTACTTTTTCCTCTTCGGGATTCCCATTCATCCCAATACCGTATCATCATCCCCAGTGGGCTGTACTGAGGAATGCTCCCTTCCTGAGAACCCCCCTCACGGTTCCCAGATACTCTAACTTCCTGCGGATTCTTCACACAATCCGCAGCCCCTGGGTCAAGGGACTTATTTTTTCCCTGACCCATTTCTGGCGGCAACAAACTAAGAGCATTCTGGGCATCAGGAAGTTTGAATCCTTCAGTTCTCTTCCCTAATTCCCATGGAATAATTGCATTCCAGGCATCGGAAATTGATCATCATCCAGTTCCCTTCCCAAATTCCCATTAAATTATTGCATTCCAGGCATTGGGAGTTTCAAACCCTCCAGTTCCCATCCAAAATTGCCCCCAAACTATGGAATAATTGCCTTCTGGGCATTGGGAATTTTGAATCCTGCAGCTCCTGTCCCAAATTCCCATGAAATAATGGCATTCGGGGCATAGGGAATTTGGAATCCTTCAGTTCCCCTCCCAAATTCCCAAGGAATAAGGGTATACTGGGTGCCAGGAATTTAGAATCCTGCAGCTCCCCTCCCAAATTCCCACCAAAACTATGGAATAATTGCACTCTGGGCATCAGGAATTTCAAACGCTTCAGCTTCCTTCCCAAATTCCCTTGGAATTCCCATGGAATACTGGCATTCCAGATGTTGGGAATTTGGAATCCTGCAGTTCCCCTCCCAAACTCCCAAGGAGTGACAGCATCCCGGGCATTGGGAAATTACAATCCTTCAGTTCCCCTCCCAAAATCCCATCAAATTCCCAAGGATTTCTCACCTTTGTGTGCTGTTGCTACTATGAATCCAGAAATGGTATCAATAGAAACATGGACATATTTAAAGGTCCCAAAGCTGGAAATGTGGGTTACATCTGTTTGCCAGATGTCATTAGTTTCAACCATTGTGGGTTTGTACCTAACATTTGTGGCAAAGAAAGAGTCTGCTGACACTGTGAGCAAGGATTCCCTACATCCCGTGCTTGAGGCAAAATCAGATGGAATTGTTTTCCCAGTGCTCGGGCATTTTGATGGTAGAAATCATGAGAAAGTTTGGCCTGCCCTAACTTTTGTGGTACAGTGACTGTCATGGTGAGGGCATCCGCCTTCACATCACCTTCCACTGCAGGCCCAGGCAGAGGGGTGTGTGATCTAAAGTGCAGAAGGTTGTATTGCTGAGACCTGTGCAGTGAAAAGCTGTACAGAGAGGTTAATAACAGAGAAAGAACTTTGTTAGAGACTTCCTTCAGCAATGAGTGCTGAATTCTCTCAGTGATTCCTGTAACGTAAAGAGAATCATGAACAATGTTAATAGGTTCCTGTGATAAAAGGCAAAATGCTTCTACCACAGCTGCCAGTTTCACTAGCTGGGCAGATCCAGGTGGAAAGGTTATCGCATGTTCCCACTGTCCCTTATCATTTCTCCACAGGGTCACAGCTTTGTGTGTCTTTCCTGATGGGTCAGTGAAAACAGTTTTTGCATCAGGGATTGGAGTTTTCTTTTATAGTGGCTGTTGTTGAAAGGGGAGTTCCTTGAAGGATTGGAGCAGGGCATGCCGAGGCATTGTGTGAAAAAACTGTCCATTATAGTCCGCAAGAGCAATTTGAAATGACACTGAATCCCTGAAGAGAGTCTCTAATTCTTCTGATGTAATAGGGAGATGCATTACTGCTGGATCATATCCTGTCAGGCTCAGGCTTTGGAGCTGTCCCATCGACAGCAGCTGAATAAGCATCTCAGGTTGAATGGTTATAGTTTTTGAAAAGGTGAGTGGCAGAAAAACCCACTCTACTAACCAGAGAGGATGCTCCTGTACATCCCATTGACCAATAAGAGCAAAGGGTTGGAAAGATTGCATATTGTGATATTTTTGCCCAACGTCAGGGAGGAATGATGAGGAGGACTCCATTTATCAGAAGGCTAATTAAGTACTTTATTAGTCTATATTATTCTATATTATATTACCATGTATTACATTACATCTCAACTGAATCTGCCAAGCACTCAACTCAACTGCCCAGAATCTCGTGACTGTCAGCCGGCAGTCCCGACACACACTCATGGATTCAATTGGCCAATGAATCAAAACACTCACACCAGAATCCAATCGCAAAAAGCCACGCTGGGAAGGGCACGGGGCCTTCCAGGGAAGCTGGCACGGCCTCCTTGGGACACATCCCGGCTGGTGGCCATCCTAAACCCGTGGGTGTGACATGCACAAGGAACGGGTGGGCCCGGGCACGAATGCTGCTGTGAGCCCTGGGGCCCGGGCAGCGCTGACATCAGCAGCTGTGGCAGAGTCCCCGCCCAAGCAGACCTGGCACCCCCCAAGCCCTGGCAGCGCTGGTGCCCGTCTCCTGCCCCACAGACCTGCGCCCCCAGGGGGCTTCTGTGCCACAGGGAGCCAAAGCCCACGTGCACTGGGGGCTGTGCTCCTTCCTGCAGGGGCTGTTGGCAGCAGCACCTGGAGAAACTGCTGGCAGCACTTGCTGTCTGTCAGAAGTCAGAAGCTGTTAGTCAGTCCTGAAAGGATTTTTTCATGGAAGGGATTGGCAGTAGCACCACAACACCATCAGCTGCTGAGTTTCCCTGGATGATTCAGTTGTTCAGAGGCACTGTCATGTTTAATGTGATCCTCCGTCAGTTCTTCTGGGAAAAACACGAGCCCAGTCTGTGATGTTCAACGCTCCAGTTGCTGCCCGCCTGTCTGTGTCGTAGCTGATGCAAGGCAAATATTTCCTCCCGACCCAAAGAGCCTGAAAAGACACAGGGCTACATCTCTTTTTGTTTTTTGGGGGTTTTTTTAATCTTTTCCAGAGCTGCTGATCATTCTCAAGGTTTTCTCCTTATCCCTAGGGCACCTTCTCCAGAAGTTCTGCTGTTCTATCCTTTTGCATTGAGTGAAAGCTACCTGCAGTGACCAGTCGATCAAAGCCCTGGGGAAACCTGAACTCCTTGGTGAAGGCGGCAAAACATTTCTCTCCCAGATCTGAAGCCATTAAGTGCCAAGGACTGTCCCCAGTGTCATACCCTGTCCCTTAGAAGTGTGCTGATGCCATTTAAGAGGGGTTGCCAATGAAAACTACTCTTAACAGTTTTGTAATTTCTGCATTAGCATTCAAATCCTTGACCAGAAGAATCCCATGTCAACATTATGGCTGCAAGCCATACCATTTCTGGGATTCTAAAATATCAAAGCTGTCATTTTTACACTGGATTTCGGAATCTCTGAACAGTCACACAAGGGTTTCTTTTTAAACAATACAGAAAAATTCCCTGGCCTTCAGCTATAAATTTTACATTGGCATATACTACTGATGACTACTTTAGGTAAGAGCAGCAAACCCAAGAACGAGCCAAAGAGGCAATTCCTGTGCACTAATGTGTTGCACAGCACTAACTGGGAATTCAAGAATGGATTCGTGTCACCGTTGAACAAGGAACGGATAAACAAGTGACACACTCCATGCATTGTAAGATGGCATAAATGCTTCCTTTATTACAATCTCCCGATACTTATAACCAACATTGTTCACCCAGAACCTGATTGGCTCTTAACCTGTCACCCGTTGATTTATTAGGGACCACCCTTTGCTAATCCATCTTGTGAGAAAACAACTGTTCCAAACACCAGCTGCAAGATTGTTTTCATTCTTTCTCTCCGCCTTCTCAAAACTTGTTAGAACAATTTCTGGGAAAGTTTATCTGGCTTTTTCTCTGACCAGGCTGTCAGTATCCACAGGATTCATGAAACCTCAGGGTGCACAGGAAGCCGCAAAGAGCTTGGGATGCTGAAATGGACCAATCTGCTGCCTGTGCCTGGGCTGCACAGGGCTGAGCTCCATCTGCATGGTCTAACAAAGGCTGAATGAACCTACAATGGCCCACTGGAGACTCCTATTCCAAATCCTGTGAGCTACACTATTCAGCTGTAACCAGCTGAATTTTTCATGTCAGCTTGAAATCCAGGAGATGAAATGGTAAACATGGAAAAGTGTTCTTCATGTTCTAGTGACAGCTGTGCCTGCACAGCACCTGTACCCACAGCAGGGTGGTGGGAACCGGATGATCTTTGTGATACTGTGCAACGCAAAGTGTTCTTGGCATTCTGTGATTCCCAAGTGGAGAGGAAAACTGACCCAGAGAAGTCCCAGGTTTTCTCCAGTGCCTCCTTTGTTCCAAGCAAGTGCAGGATTTCATTTCAGAGCTGACACATGTGTCTTTAAGGTGCCTGCATGGAGGAGAGGGAGGGCAGCTGCAGCGCAGGGCTGGTGCCCCATCAGAGTGTCTCTGCCCATGGCACCAGTGCCACTGCCTTGGGACACCGCCTGTGGAAGGCGAGTCTGCCCCTCAAGCCCGGCCATGGAAGCCAGTCAGGGGCCACAGGCAGCAGCTGAAGCAGCCAACATTGCTGTGAGGCTGGCAAGTCAAGAGAGAGCCATTGTGGCCAGCTCTGCTGAGCCTTTGCCAAAGCAGGGCATGGTGCCCCTGGCTCCCCTGCCTGGCATCCCGGTTGGGCGGGATGCTGGCCGAGCAGGTGCCGCCGTTCAGGGTGGTGCTGCTGTGGCTGAGCCCGCTTCTGGTGCTGTTCTGTGGGCTCCAGA
>JALJVW010000188.1:162854-201975 GCA_024865655.1 Emberiza elegans
TTACAACTTTATACCATAAAGTTGTGGGGTTTCTTTCTTTCTCCATGAAACATTATGGCACCCCAGATGGGACTTCTCTGTCCCCGCAGGGGCAGAAGGGATAGATGGACCTCCAAGGCGCGCCCCGGGATTTTCCTGGAGGGGCTCCGCTTGTCTCAGCTTGCCTCCTGCGAGGACAGACAAGGACTTGCTGGCCTGCGGAGGATACGGTATGTATTGAGGGGCCCCCGGGGGAAAAAGAGAGGTAGGACGGCTGAGTAAGTCACTCAGAGACGTCTGAGTGCTTGGCCTGTGGATACAGCTGATAGAGCAGCTGGGATAGAGATGGGGGTTCATTGTCTGATAGAGCAGAACCGCTAGCGACCCTGGGGGTGGGTCGAGTGAACCTGCATATGTGTGTGTGTGTGTGTTCAGACACTGTATCAGGGGTTCATTGTTCTGATAGAGCAGACCGGTTAATGTATTGTGTGTGTTGTGTGTTAATGTGTCTGTGCACTGTATTGTAATCGTATGGTTAATGTTTGTGTTAATGTTAAAAGAGAGCGAACAAGTGAGTTCACCCATGGTGCGGGGGGGGTGAGTTCTACCCCTGTTTGAAGCCGCCGGGTGAGGCCTGAGGTGCCGGCTGAGGCAGGCTGTGGGGGCAGGGAGTGCCCCTGCAGAGAAGCGGAACAAGTAGAGAAACGTCAGTGATGGTATTTATTGTGTTTAAATGTGGTGATTTGTGTAGATTTGGTACATTTTAACCGTGAGTACAAGCTCAGAGAGTTCCTTTGCCCTGGATGTTTGGATTCGATCTCTGGACTGTGCGCTGTTATTTTGATTGTGTGCAGGAAAGCTGATTTGGGTAAATGGTGAATTACGGTATGCTGTGTTGTGTTGAGAAAAGCAGGCACTTTGAGAGATACAGGCATAGCATTTTACACAGAAGAACTATGGTATGGTGATTTATGTTTAACTGTGGTAAAAGTTAAAGGGATTTTAAAAAGTTAACTGAGTTAAAGGAATTCCAAGAATTCCCCCCCCCCAGCAATTCAAGCCCTGGCTGTAGTGAATTTGAAATAAGGGGGAAGGGGGGGGATGTGTTTGGGCTTATGAGCATATCAGAGTTTTCGCCGTAACAAGCACAGCTTTTTGCAGGGCAGTAAAGTGAGTGTCAGTAGAAACAAGGCTCTAATTAGATTGTGCAAGAAAAGAACTAGAAAAGACTTACATTTTGTAAAACAGGGAACAACCTGCCATAGAGGTTTTAGAGCTCCCTGTGATAAACGGAATAGCCTGCCTCTGCGGGCAATTCCTGAGAGCCTTTGGTGCATCCAGAGGCTGGCATGCAGCATGGGTATTATTGCAGTACAGAGTTTGTGAGAGACGCTGGTATTGCTGTTCTAGTAAGCGACAGGGCACACGCCCTGAGTGTAAATTAAAACTTCTTAATCAAGCTAATTCAGAACCTAAGATCTTAAAGTTTGTGTGTGGAAATCCATCTAATACCTGGCACCTGGAGATCTGTGTGTGAGGAAAAACTGAGAAAAGACACTGTGAGGCTTGGGGAGAAACAAGATAGCAGAAGGGGAAGGAGATAAGGAGAACTGACCAGAGCAGAGAGGTTCCTAAACTAGCCCCTTTGGGAGGGGCTCACTGGGAGAAGGCTGCCAGTAGGAGCAGCTCAGAAAATAAGAAGATTTATAATACCTCATGGCTGTTAATGCTGTTTAGAATGGGAAATGAGATGAGGTTTTTGTATGCTGACATGTTTTTGTTTTCACCAAATTGAGTGGCAAAGGGATTGTGGGATCAGGCCACCCTCAGATCCACTGGTCTTGGCCCTTGAAAAGGAAAAAACAAGGCAAAGAGAAGGCAGATCAAATGTTGTTGTTCAGCATGTAGTATAGGACAACAGTGTATGAGATCAGATAAGGTTTATCATTCTGAGGAGCAAGAACGAGATACATTTGAGTGGACGAAAGCTCCTCCTAGAAGGAGGAGGGCTAAGGCTGAGGCTGAAGCTGAGGATGAGGTTGAAGGAGAAGGGAACCTCCCCAAAAAGGAGGAGGACTCAGGTGGGAAAGGCACATCCACTAGAATCCACCCCACCCCCGACAGTCCAGTTGCATCTAGAACTAGGAGGCAAGCAGTGTTACAGGCCCCTCTGCGAGAGGCAGTGGGACCAGAAGGAGGGAAATTAATGATTAAAGTTCCATTTATCGCTCTTGATTTAGAGGCATGGGAAAGGATTGCTAGGACTAGATGCCTTCACTGAAACAGAAAAACAGCTGATCTTAAAGACAGCAGGGACTTTGGCAGAGGATTACTGCAAAGCCACACAGCTAGATGTAAAAGAACATTTCCCCCTCCAAGACCCAGAATGGTATTCTAATGTACCAGCAGAAGTAAAAGAAATTAGCAGAGTATCAAGAATGGATAGCAACAGAGGTGGAAAGAGCTATTCCAAAACCCATAAATTGGTCTGCCTTATATTCCCTTAAGCAAGGGCCTTCTGAGACTCCATCTGAATTTCTAGAGCATTTAAGGGATGCTATGTGTCATCATACATCATTGGATCCGGGGTCTGAGATAGGGATAAATCAGCTAGTTAATTCATTCTTGGGGCAGTCTGCTGGAGATATTAGATGTAAACTTCAGAAAATTCAGGGACCGGATGGGAGAAATCTTGAAGTCTTGCTAGAGGAAGCCTGGAGAGTATTTAGTAACTGGGAAGAAGGATATAAACAAGGAATGAAAAAGTTGGTAGCAGTGGTACAGGAAGAAAGGCAAAGAAAATACAACCAGGGACCACCCAGACAAAGACAACCTCGGCTAGGCAGGAACCAGTGTGCAATCTGCAAAAGAATTGGTCACTGGAAAGATCAATGCCCAGAACGGAGACAGGGTGACCAACAAATGGCTGCACACGTACAAAACAATTGAAGAGGACCGGGGATTCTGCCCCAGCGGATCCACTGGTTATAACAATGAAGGCTGGGAGAAGAAGAAAAAGGGTAGAATTCTTCGTTGATACAGGGGCTACATATTCAGTTTTAAATAAAGCTTTAGTACCTGTGGAAAATGTTTATGTTGTAATGTGGAGAACCACTGGCCAGTCTGAGAAGGCATACTTTTGCAAACCTTTAAAGTAACAGGTGAACTTAGAAGCTTTTTGTACTAAATATTCTCAAATGAGAAAGGTTACTCTGGAGGCAAATGGTATAAAGATGTTAGGCTTAACATTAACAGCAACAGCCATTGAAATTAAGAAGGACATTAGTGAAGAGATATTAGAATAAGTAAATAAGTGCTTTAGAGGGTATGGGCCTCTGCTGTACCAGGGTGGGTGAAAATGCCCCCATAGTAATCAAGCTTAAGGAAAGAATACAACCAGTGAGAATTGATCAAGTACCCCCTCTAAAGAAAGAGGATAGGGAAGGAATCAGCCCAATAATTGATAGTACTGGAGTGAAGGCTGTCAATTTATACCCCGTGGTAGTAGATCCACATACTTTACTAACTTGTTTAACACCTGAGCTAACCTGGTTCATTGTTTTAGACCTGAGAGATGCCTTCTTTTGCCTCCCTATCCATGAAGCCAGCCAGAAAATTTTTGCATTCAAATGAGCAAGTCCTAGGATACAGCTCACATGGTCCGTGTGCCTGAAGGCTTCAAGATTCCCCCACTCCGACTGGAGAGCAACTCACAAAGATCCAGAGTCCTGGGAAGCTCCACAAGAAGAATGGAGGCTGTTGCAGTACGTGGATGATCTTCTGGTAGCCACTCAGACAAAGAAGAAGATGCATGTGGCCTGGACGGTAAGCCTTTTGAATTTCCTAGGACTCCAAGGATACAGAGTATCAAAGAAAAAGGCACAGGTAGTGAAAGAGAAAGTAATCTACCTGGGGTACGAGGTGAGTGCTGGGCAACGGACTTTAGGGCAGGCTCGCAAGGAAGCCATATGCCAAACCCCAAAACCCCAGACAATAAAAGAACTCCAAACCTTCTTAGGCATGGCAGGGTGGTGCCGGCTGTGCATTTATAATTATGGACTGCTCGTCAGACCCCTCTATGCTCTTATTGCTGATGGAAACAGAGATCTCCAGTAGACAAAAGAAGCCACACGAGCCTTTCACCAACTAAAGAGTACTAATTGTCAGCTCCAGCTTTGAGACTTCCCAATGTAAGTAAACCATTCTTTCTATTTTCCCATGCAAAGAATTGCCCTGAGAATACTGGCTCAAGACTTAGGTCCATACCAGAGAGCAGTTGCTTACCTCTCTAAGCAACTAGATGCAACAGCCAAAGGACAGCCAAGTTGTCTCAGAGCTGTAGGAGCAGTCGTGCTGAGTATTCAAGAGGCACGCAAGTTTAGCCTGAAACAAAAACAACTGTGCTAGTGTCTCACACAGTGTCTGCAGTATTGGCAGTAAAAGGCAGCCACTGGTTCTCACCGCAGAAGTTCCTGAAATACCAAGCCATCATAGTAAAGCAAGATAATGTAGAAATAGTAGTGACTAATATTGTCAACCCAGCTTCCTTTCTCAGTGGAATTAAGGAGAAGCAGTACACCACAAGTGCCTGGAGACCATCAAAGCTACTTACTCCAGATGCCCAGACTTGAAAGACACACCTCTAGACAATGCAGAGACCTGGTTCACTGACAAGAGCAGCTACATTGCCAGTAGAAAGCGACATGCTAAGTACACAGTGACTACCTGCAGAGAAGTAATAGAGTCTGGACCCTTACCAACAGGTACCTCTGCGCAGAAGGCCAAAATAAATGCATTAACCCATACCTTAGAAACAGCTAAAAGATGCATTCAGAGTCGTGCATGCACATAGAGCCATCTAAAAAGAGAAAAGACTGCTAACCTTACAAAGAAAGAAGAGACAATCCGGCTGCTAGAAGCAGTTCAACTGCCTGAAAAGGCACCAGAGTGAGCTCAGAATTAAAAGAAGGAAATGAGCTGGCGAATAGAGAGGCAAAGAAAGCAGTAAAGGGTAAAGTAATTATAGACAGATTTTCCTTGAAAGTAAGCCAGAATATAATAATACTAATCAAAAGAGACATGCAATCACAAAGAGTAGGCTACCGTTGAAAGAGAGTTAGTAATCCCTTCCCATTTTCATAGTTACTAGTGAAAGAAGAGCACTAAAAGACACACTGGGGCCTAACTACTTAAAAGCTTTTATAAAGTGTGGCTCCTTTTCCAAAGTGACCAAGGCTGCCGGTGATACAGAGTGCATTGAAATGAAGTGTTGATTTTGAAGTAGTAATTTCCACAAGCTTTCTAGAACACACATCTGATTGAAAAAAATTGTTGCCAAGAATTTATATGCCACTATTACTCAGGTAAACCGACAGTGTGATCCTTGCCTCCAGACTAACCCCAAAATACCCCCAAACCAAAACTCAGTCAGACTGAGAGAGGCTATGGGCCTGGACAGCAGTGGCAAATTGACTTTTCAGAACTCCCAAGGAAAGGGGGGTATCAGTATTTACTAGTATTGATAGATACATTTTCAGAGTGGCCAGAAGCATTCCCCACCAGAACTGTTAAAGCTCGAGAAGTGACCAGAGTATTATTACAAGAAATGATACCATGCTTCAGAGTTCCAGCCACAATATCCTCGGATAGAGGATCACATTTCATTTCCAAAGCAGTGCAACAGATTAGTAGCCACCTGAGCATAGATTGAGAACTTCACACCCATGCCGCCCCAATCAAGCAGCCAGGTAGAAAAATGCAGCATTCGATTAAGCAGCAGATTGTAAGACTGAGGCAAGAAGTTAATCTACCCTGGCCCCAAGCTCTTCCACTGGCACTATAGCGAATTCTAACTAATCCTCGGGCTAAATAGAAAGCTGAGTCCTTTTGAAATGCCTTATAGAAGACCATATAGAATACAAGAGAGAGATGCCCACCCACATTAGAGTGATAACACTGGTCACCTACATAGTGGCTTTAAGCAAACAGCTCAGAGAAATTGAGAAACACGTAGCTGGAACTCAGAGCAAAGAGTTAAATAGATCAGTACATAACATATAGCCTGAGAATTATGTATGTAATTATAACTGAAGTTTTAGAATTAGAGAGTACCTCTATCCAAAGTAATGCTGAATAGCCTTAGTCCCAAGCTTTTAATCAGTATACTAGATCTATGAGAGAACTTTCTGAGATAAAAGATTTAAACCTATCTACCGTAGTAATCCACGAGAATCAGATATATGAGAAGCAAGAATGGCAAGAACAAGAACTGTAGACACTTCTCAAAAATCCAACCAGCCTGCTCCTCCTTCCTAAAAACATCCTTTGATGGCCAGACAACATAGTTATAAAGAGAAGTATATCTCAAGAGCAGAATAAGAAAAGATCTAACTGAGATATTAGAGACAAGATTAAGAGTTTTAAATTAAATTGATTCAGAAATACTGATGAATAAACTGGCCACTGCAGCAGGTGGCCTAACAAAATTGAAGTGGCCTTTACAGTCATCCCTATTAGCATTAGAACTAGCTAGTGGCAAATTTCAAAAGTACTGCCAAAGTGAGAAAAGGCCAGAAACCAAGACCACAAGTTAACATTAGAAGCACTTAGTACAGTTCAAAATAATGTGTCTTTAGTTTTCAGTTGTATACAAACACAGTTATAGATGCAGGCAACAGCAACTCTGATCATACGGGAAGGGGGTAAAAGTAATTTTCCAACTGAAATTCGAAAAATTGTCTGAGATAATGCGATTGATTTTGAAAAGAAGTTTCAATCCTGGTAGACTATAGCAAATTTCACCTATGATCCTGCTTCTAATGTGGCTACTACCTTTGTGCTTACCATACGTAATGCCACTGTTTATGTTATCCATCCCATCATTGCACTAAGATTAAACCATGAAAAAACAGTGCTCTACCCTTCAGAACACAAAGTGTGGGCATGAAAGATGAATGAAAAGGGGCAAACAGTGAACTTAAAATCCTGCATTACTAGAGAACAGCTAAGATTTATTTGTAAAAAGCAATACTATTAATGCCCAAGATGTGTGCTTAGACACTAAACAGAGTATTTGCCACTTCAAAGCTCATCCAGTCACTGACCAGAAAACTGTGCTCGTATATGCTAGAAAAAGTGTGTATGCCTGAGAACTGCCTGTGCTGCTGTAAAAATTGATAGCAACAATGTTATTTTGTCTAGTAGAAATCATTCTAATTTCTGTATTTGTAATTTTGTTAAGATTATCGAGTGTGATTTTTTCGTACTTGACCCCAGTGACGTCCCACCAGTTAATTAAAACCAATTATACAATGTATCACAGACTATCACCTGCCCCTACTAGAATGGACCTTACATTAGTAAAACAATTGATTAAGCATCAAGACCTACTGAAGATCTTGAAAGAAATCCAAGAAAGCAGAAAGAAAACCTTAATTACTATCCAACATGATAAAAAAAGATAATCAGAATTTTACAGAGAAAAAAAAACAAAATGTACATCATCACTAGTAAGATGTGATCTTTAGATGGTCACCAACTGCAAATGAGATCTTTAATAAGTTGTGTCATCCCATTGTAGTTTTGCTGATATTAGTTAGAATAAGTTTAAGATTATCTATTATATTACTAATTTAGAATTAGAAAATACTACAACGAATAGCTGTATTAACATCTTTGTCAAACATAGATAGTAAAAGCATTAAGAGACACTTGTTGCCATAAAAGTTTGCATTAAGTAAAAGAATTTACTTATTTTCTAAGAAAGGAAAGAATGAGACAGAGTGAAAAATCCCCCCGAGTAAAAATCCATTTTGAATTAAGTTAAATGTCTAGCAAGAGTAAAAAGTGGTAAAACTGAAGCTCAAGAGAAAACTGCAAAGCAGAGATGGTAACAGACAAGAGACAGACAGACAGAAGAAAAACAGAAAGTAATGCAAGGCCAAGTCAGCCTAACCCAAGAATTCTTTCTGATAAAAAGAACTAGCGACAAATGTCACGCATAATTCATAAAAATGAATATGTATGAATCTATTGTGAAACTGTATGCATATGTATTTGAAAGAAATATAAAAAGAGACCAAAAGTTCCCAGAAGTGCACATGCCTTTTTAAGAGTGTTAAAGACTCCACATGCGTCAAGCGCTGCCAATGAACATACTGGCACAACTTTATAACCATAAAGTTGTAGAATTTCTTTCTTTCTCCACGAAACAGTGGCCCCGTCTCCTCAGGGTCTGCCCCAGCCCGGCCAAGCTGCCCAGCAGCAGCGCTGCAGCCCCACAGCAGCTCCAGAGCAGCCCCATCCAGAGGCACCTGGGAGCTCTCAGCAATGCAGCCAGCAGCACACAGGCAGGAGGACACGGATGGCGCTTCCTGCCTGGCACAGGGCTTGTGGCCATCTCCAGGCACCGCTCTGGCAGGGATCCCCTCAGCTCCGGCCCCTGCCCAGCCGCTCTGTGGGGAGCACAAAGGCTTCAGCAGAACCACCAAAGCCCAAGGGGCTTCTGGCCAGTTTCCCTGCAGCACTGCACGCCTGGGCAGGATGCTAAGTACAAGCACCCTTTTCCCCCTCTTCCCCTATTCCCTGCCAGTCCTGAGCAGCAGAAGAAAGGTCCTTGGTGTCTGTATGTATTGTAAGATCATCTATATTTTCATACTAAACAAAAAAAAAATTATGAAATCAAAAATCTTAAAGAAAAAATGAAAATCCCTGCTGGCTCAAGTGGCCCCAGCAGACAGAGTCTTCCAGATCAACTCTCCACAGAGCAGCAGCAGAACAGCAAGGCTCTGCTGCAGAGACGAGGCCATTTCTTCCATGCACTGCGGAATTGATCTTGTAGTTTAGGCCATGTGGAGATGGGAGCTCTCTGTACAGCGCGGAGAACTAACCAAGAGTCAACTGCCAGCTTTCTGACAGCAGGACTGCTGTCAGATGCCATTTCTTCCAGGGCTGCAAGAGAGAGGAACAGAGCCAAGATCAGATCCCAGATCTGTGGGGAGATGAGGAGAGCTCCCTGCCAGGGCCATCCCGGCCGGCTCTTGCCATGGCCAGGAGGGAGCAGGGACCAAGGGGATCAGCATGAAGCTCCTGGCGACGAATGGCTCACGTGGCCCTGAAATCTCAGTGTGCTCTGCCCAGGCCAGCCCTCGTCTGCACAGGGAGCAGAGCCCTCCGCAGCCGGGGCAGGGCTTGCAGCTCCCCCCAGCAGCCCCCGCTGTCAGCCCGCTGCCCTCACTCACCAGTGCAGATCAGCTGCAGCTCTTGCTGCTGCCCCCTCAGGTGCCGCCCGGCCATGCCTGTGAACACAGAGCCTGTCACGGCCCCAGCGGCACAGCTCCCTGCCAGCGGCGCTGCCGGCGCTGTGGCCACACGGGCTGCTGGCCCGGCAGGGCTCAGCCCGGCCCTTGCCGCACGCTGCCGCCCCAGGGCACGGCTGCCGGAGGGCGGCAGCAGCAATGCCCAGGCCAGGCGGGGCTCCACGGCGCCGGGCCCGGCCGGCGCTGCTGGGGCAGCAGGTGGAGCTGGGGCCGAGCTGCGGCGGGCCGGGAGGGCAGCTCGGGCTCGGGACTCACCCATGAACCTGACGGCCGCCTCTCGCAGGGGCTCCTGTGGGCTCCGCAGGTAGCGCAGGGCCTGGCGCAGGTGCTCGGCTACTCGGCTCCTGTCCTCTGCCAGCTGCAGAGAGCGGGAGGAGGGAAGGGTTGGCGAGGGCTCAGCCCCTGGGCCGGGCGCTGCCTGCGCCCACCCCCGGCCTCCCCTGCCCGCACAGCCCTGAGGCGCGGCCAGCAGCCGCTGGCCAAGGGCTCCCGAGGGCAGGGGGCAGAGGGCCGGCTGCTACCCGGGGAGCCGCGGTGCCGGCCCGCAGCCCCACCGGGCCGGGGCTCCATGGGCATCCGGCTCGGGCTCGCGGGAGCCTGGAGAAGAGCCCGGGCGGCCTCTGGCTGCAGCAGCGGGCGCAGCTGCCAGCCCCTCACCCTGAGCACCGCCCTCAGGGGCCTTCTGTGGGCTGAGGCTGGGGATTCTGGGCTCTCCTTACCAGGCTGTCTGTGAACATGCACAGCTTCTTCTTCTTCACCAGTTTGTTAATGTCCCACCTCTTCAGGAATTCGGCCACACAAAAGCAGCGTTTCCACAGAAGCCTGGAGAACAGCAGACACGTGGAGATGTCCACCCAAGCCAGGGCAAAGGACCTGCATCCCCGTGCCACAGGCTGGAGGGGGCTGCAGCCCGCAAGGTGCCAGGTCAGGAGGCAGCCCAGTCCCCTCCCAGGGGGACAGCAGCCGGCCACAAGTCCTCACCTCAGCAACAATCTGATTCTCATCATGGCAGTGGAAGTAGAGTGGGACCAGGCTCTGGCGCACATGGGACTTCAGGGCCTTTCTTCCATCTTCGGTTAATAAGTCCAGCATCTCTTGAAAGACAGACATGCAGCTCAGCTGCACCTGGATATCATCCTGTATGAAAGGAAGGGCAAAAAACCTCAGCATCAGCTGCTTCAGGCCCCCCAGGGCACAGGCCTGCATTGCCACAGGGAACCAAGTGTTCGGGCAGAGGCCAGTGGCCATGGCTGTGGGCACAGAGCCTTACGTCGTCAAAGAGTGGCAGGAGCGCCTCAGCCAGCTGCAGGGCGATGGGGGTGGGTATTGGGGCACCATTATCCAGGAGCTAAAATCTCAGTAGGAGAATGGTCATCCTGATCATGTCACTATCATTTTCCTCCAGGAGAAAGGCTTTACATTTTTTCAGCCTGTGTGGAACACAAGTTTGTGAAAGGTCGCCCTGCTGCCGCAGGGCCCAGAGGCCAAAGACCTGTCCCGAAGCACTGGGGCAGCTGAAGCGGGAAGCAGGAGAGCTGGGAGCAGCTGCCCCAGCACCCAAAGCCCAGGCAAGGCCAAGCGACTGCGTTGCCCGGCCCCACGCTGCCTGCACGGCTTCAGCCACTGCCCCCTCCTCACCATCAAGGGATTCTTGCCCAGCACTACGAGGCCTCGGAGTGCCAAGTACTGCCTGGCACTGTGCTCGCTCTGCAGGTTCTGTGACAGGATCTCCAGAACACTGTCACTGCATTCCCTCAAGTCCAGGTACTCGAGGACCTGAAAGGCACAGGGCAGTGACAGGGAGCCGGCCGGCAGGAGCCCGGAACTGCACAGGGCTGGGCCCAGGCCGCAGCACGGGGCACGGGCACCGTCCTGGAAGCTGTGCCTGCGTGAGGGCAGAGAGCTGGGAGGCAGCTCAGCCAGGCAGCGCTGGCCTTGAGGCTCACCTCCACAAGGAATGCCAGGGCAGGGAAATCCCAGTATGGCATCTCTTCACCGAGCATGGCGAGCAGGTAGAATGCAATCTCAGAACAAAAGTGTGTGGCTGAATGGCAAATGATTCTGACAAGAGGAAAAAGGAAACAAGATCCTGAGCCAGTGGGGCAAATCTCTTCCAGGAGTGACTCACAGAGTTCTCATCTTTCCCCAGCACCCTTCCAGCAAAGGGGACCTGGGCCATTTGGGAGTTGGTTGCTCATGGGCACCCTCCTGTCCCAGCCTTTTCCAATGTGCTTGGCCATCCCTCAGTGACAAGGCCCTCTGGCCCACGGCCACGAGGACTGTGTGTGGCACCATGGGCACAGAGCACAAATGTCAGAGGCAGTGGGGAGAAGGGGGTCTCACCTGGCCAGCAGAGCCACGGCAAAGTGGTGGGTGTCAAGAGAGAGCAGCGTGTCCCAGCCACACCTGCGTTCCATTGCCACCACCACATGCTCACAGCGGAGGAGGCAGAGCAGGGACTTCAGGGTGCGCACTGCAAACCTGTGTGCACAGCAAAGCCCAGGTCACACTGGCAGCACTGGCTCCTTCACAGGCCACGTGGCAGGGACAGGAGGAGTGGGATGGAGCACCTGTTGGGGCTGGTGGCAAGGCCGTGCTCTTCCTGGCATCCCTTCCAGAAGGCATCGACCTCCTCTGGCACATCCAGAGTGCTGAAGAACACTTGGAAGAGCAGATGCACAAACAGGCGGGGGAAATACACCTTCAATATACGTGGCAGACAGGGCACCTGGAGGATCTTCCACATCACCACGGTAGCCTGCAAAGGACAAAGGCCCCCGAGACAGCTCTCAGTGCTGAGGTGTCCATGTGGCAGGGCCCCGAGCGTGGGCAGGGAGGCCCGGAGAGAGGCAGGGGGGCACGGGGCCTGGTGGGCCTGAAGCTGCCCCTGGGCCAGGTTTCAGGCCAGCGCCTGAGGCAGGGAGATGCAGTGGGGGAAGGAGGAAGGAGAGCTGCTGGAGGGGCGGCCTTGGGGCCAGCAAAGGCCAGTTGCAGAAACTCACAGCCAGGGCAAAGACACCCGTTTCATCCCCCATCGGAGGTGCACGTGCTGTGCTCTGGCCAGCTGCCCAGCACATCCAGGAGGATCAGCTGTGCCAGCTCCGCAGTCCTGGCTGAGCCCATGATGGTCTTCCACATGGCCATGGCAGCTCTGTGGGGTCAGAGCTCTGTCTCAGGGGGTCTCAGACACAGCACTGGGGGGCTGCTGAGCTGGCTGCCAGCTCTGCCTCTGCCCACTGGCCCTGGCCAGCAGCAGGCAG
Source organism: Emberiza elegans (assembly GCA_024865655.1). Classification (NCBI taxonomy): domain Eukaryota; kingdom Metazoa; phylum Chordata; class Aves; order Passeriformes; family Fringillidae; genus Emberiza; species Emberiza elegans. Next base: position 175,411 of record JALJVW010000188.1, read on the forward strand.
GCAGCCCAGCCCTGTGGGGACAGAGCCCCTGAGGGGCAGCAGGGGAGCATGGCAGCAGGCTTGGGGGCTGACAGTGCCAGGGCTGGGAAAGGGAGCAGCCAGAGGGCCCCTGGAAGTCTCTGTTGGTCAGACACCTGGGACAGGCTGCTCAGGGTGATGGGCTGGGAGGCCTGAGCCCTCTGGGCAGGTGGGCCCCCCCACCTGTCACAGGACGGGGCCACACGCAGCAGCGTCAGGACTGCGTCATCTGGCTGTGCTTCCGTGAGATGCAGCAGGGCCTCGTCCAGCCTGTGCTCAGCACAGTCATTGGCCATGAGCCACTGGTGGATGAACCTCACCATGGCGGGCACCTGGAGAAGGCACAGGGAGACTTGGAAAGCTGCCAGAGGGAGCAATGTTCCCAGCTTCCCCAGAGAAGTGCTTCCCTTCCCACCACACTGCCATGTGGCCTCAAAGGCTCACAGCAACCAGCATGCCTGGCCTGGGAGGCCCAGCATTTCCTGGGAGGATCAAACCCTGCCCACAGGCTGCTTACTTGGTTTGGATAGTAAAAATCTTCCTCTACGAGCATAGACAGGAGGGCAGCACTGGTCTCAGTTTTGAAGATGGGCGATGATGATCTGATCCCAGTGCCCATGGCGATGGTCTCTTCCTCCTGAATTCTCCTTATGAATTTGCAGATGAACTGCAGGAGAGGGGCAGGAAGCCGGGGATGTTGCATGGACTGCTGCACACACGGTGCTGGGCTGAGCAGGGACAGCAGGCCCAGCCCAGGTGGGGGTGGCTGCAGGTACCTGCGCTGTGCTGCGGAAGCGGCCACGGCTGGATTGCTGCTCTTGTGTGCGCTCCAGGGCTGCATCTGGCAAAGAGCGAGCACAGCCAGAGCTGAGGGGCTGCAGGAGAGGCCGGAGAACACAGCCCAGCCCTGCGCTGCCCAGGCAGGGAGAGCCCCGGGATGCCCCAGGGGATGGAGCACGGCCACTGCGGGGTGTCTGCCCAGCCCCTCTTCCATCCTGTCCATGGGCACGTCCCCAGGGGATGGCATGGCATGGCACGGCATGGCATGGCATGGCATGGCATGGCATGGCATGGCATGGCATGGCATGGCATGGCATGGCATGGCATGGCATGCATGGCATCAAGCTGGCTGCAGGCACCAGTCCTGAGGCCCAGCTCTGCCACTCACCCTCCTGCGGTGGCTGGAACAGCAGCACCTCTTTGATCTCCTGTGCTGGGGCAGCTCCAGGGCCTTCTTCCTCCTCCTCCACCCAGGCCATCTTGGGCACTCTCAGGGTTCTCTGCTCCATGTCTCTTACTGGATTTGTGGCTGTTTGCAGGAGAGATGCCTTGGAAAAGCTCCAAGTCACCAAGTCCTGCAGTTGTGCCTGGAAGGCACTTTCAAGACCGAAGCCTCAGGAAGGCTGCAGGACAGCAAGTCCTGCACTCGGTCTCACGGGCTCCTGCCACAAGGACAGGAGACTCCTGTCAAGGATTGTGGTCTGGCCTCGAGGGCACTGGCAGCAGGGATGGGAGATGCCTCTGGGGCACCAAGTCCCACGCTCTGCCCTCAAGGGCACCTGCAGAAGAGAAGCCTCAGGAAGGCCACAGGTCACCAAGTCCTGTGGTCTGGCCTCGAGATCAGCTGCAGGAATAACGCCTCAGAAAGGCTCCGGGTCAGACAGGAACGAGTGCACTGTGCAGGGGCTCCTCACGGCACCGCTCTGTCCCGTCCTGTCCCGTCGCGTGCTCCGAGCACTGTGGCATGGTCTTGTCACCACCAGCTCCTGTGTCACCACGTGTCACAAAAAGCCCTTGGACACCTGTTCTATGCCACGGTGACCATGCTGCACCATGTCACAAAGGGCCCCTGCACACACTGCCCCCTGCCCTGGGGCCGCCCCCAGCCCAGCCAAAGTGGCCCAGGTTGGAAGAAATCCCTCACCCCAGGTGTCTAAGCCAGCCCAACAGGGTCTTTAGGAACGCTCAGACCATCAGCAAATGCTGCCCTGCTCTGTGGGCTCAGGGCAGCAGAAGGAGCCCCCTGCCAAGCTGCCAACGCAGCACAGGGCCTTCCAGGAAGCTGACATGGCCTCCTTGGGACACGTCCCGGCTGGTGGCCATCCTAAACCCACAGGTGTGACATGAACAGGGAATGTGTGGGCCAGGGCACGAATGCTGCTCTGACCCCTGGGGCCCAGGCAGAGCTGACATCAGCAGCAGCTGTGGCAGAGTCCCTGCCCAAGCAGACCTGGCACCCCCCAGCCCTGGCAGTGCTGGTGCCCATCTCCTGCCCCAGAGACCTGTGCCCCTGGGGGGATTTTGTGCCAGAGGGAGCCAAAGCCCACGTGCACTGGGGGCTGTGCTCCTTCCTGCAGGGGCTGTTGGCAGCAGCACCTGGAGAAACTGCTGGCAACACTTGGTCTCTGTCAGAAGCTCTCACTCCGTGCTCAAATTATTTTCTCATTGAAGTAATTTCCTTCAGCACAAAAACACCTTAGTGGCAAAGGCACAGAAGAATCTGGCATTTAAGACTCCTCAATTCAGGAAAGCTTTACTTCCCATTGCTCAACTCAAGTAGTTCCAAAAAATTGCAAACTTCCCAAATTCATTGGGATGGCCTGAGAAGGTGAAGAGTTGGAATTTTGCTTCCCTTCTCAAAGCAGCAATTCATTTGCCTTAACATCATCCACTGAGAGTCACTTTACTGAATATAACACTACACAGAGGCAAAAAAAAGCCATTCTTTGGTTTGCAAACAGTTTTCTATGAAGGGGTGATAATATCCTAATTATCTTAAGGAATAAAAGCTCTCAAGAAATGAAGGTCCACTCAGTGTAACAAAAGTAGCCCAAACAAATGAGTAGATGGCAAAAGGGCTAATCCTCGCCCTGGTACAGATATCTAAGTGGCCAGTAAAGTACAGCTCTCCCCTCTTGTTCCCTGCAGGAGAATCAGGACCATGAACAGGGTCACAGATATTCTTTCTGCCCTCCATAACCAAAGCTGTGCCAAACCACAGATGCTGCCTATCGAATCATCTCAGCAGTGTAAAGATGGATGGTATTTTTGATACAATTCCTACATCAACCCACTGAATTTCATACGTGGTGGAGAAACATTTTAGTGGGGGCTGCAGACTCCTGCCCTCCCCCAAGTCAATGAAAGGGCTTTTGGCAGACAATGCATTTGTCTGCCAATTTCTTTGAATGAGGGAGAGCCCTCAGGACTGCTGTATCCTGAGGGAACACCCTTGGCCTTGACCTGTAGGCACCTGCACAAGCTTAAAATCAGCTGCCTCAGCTTCCAGGACCTCTCTTGGCCAGCATCCTGACGTGGATGCAGGGCTGCTGCCAGGCACTGCTGGGACCCAGCAGGACAGGACCGGCTGTCTCGTGTCCATGGAGCAGCCCTGACACAGCCAGGGCCATCCCAAAACCAGACAAACGCTCACGTGTCAGCAGAGGGGAGCAAGGAGCACTGGGCTCCTCTCAGGGTATCTCAGCTGGGCTCGCTCCACAACACAGCCCCATTTTAAGGCCTGCTGATGCCCAGCTGCCAGAAATGCCTACCTTGTTCTCTCCAAGATACACAGGGAGAGCCAATGAGCAGGATGCCTTGGGAGGCAAACCTTCCAAGCCTTTTCTAAGGCCAGGGACACACCAAGATCAGCCAAGGCTCTCCAGGCTGCCTGGCCCACACATCCCAGCTCTGTGCTGGCCCTGGGCCACAGCAGCTCCCACCAAGCAGGAGGCAAATGCATTTTGCCAAGAGTTGAAACACAGCAGACAGGAAAGATGTGAAAAGTGTGTGTGTAAAGGCCTTTTAATTCACAGCTCTCACAGAGAGCTTTGGGGCTCATGGCTGGACAGAGATGCTCCTGCTCACACCTGTCCAAAGGGGGTATCACATCCTGCTGCAGGTGCTTGGCTTGCTTTCCACAGGTCCAGGCAGATGCCAAACCTGCTCTTCACTGCCTTCTCCCTGCCCCTCTGCCAAGTGCAACGGGCCTCAAGGATTGAAAGGAGCACAGAGAGCCCAAGGGGGACACTTGCACCTGCCTCACTGGGAGCTCCCTGGGAAGCACTTTCCTTGAGAAGCAAGCCCCTTTCCTCCAAAGGTGTTTCCCCAAATGTGTGGCTTTCCTGGGGAACACCAACACACCCTTAAGAAACGCTGGCAAGGCTGAATGACTCCAGGTCCTTTCAGGACAGGCACTCCAGCTCTAGCTCCTATTCCCCCAAGTGAGTTTCCAGGTGCAGGTTCAGAGGTGCAGCCCCAGGCCCTCCACAAACACAAGCTGCCCGCTGCCTCTTCACCTGCCTCAGCTCCTGCCTGCACTCACAGCACCAAAACCAGGCTGTTCCTGGCCAGGGACCAGAGCCCTGTTCCTGCAGGATGCTCCTGCCAGCACCTTCCAGGTCTCTCTGCTGTGCACACAGATCTTTTCATGCCCGCTCCCAACAGGCTTTGGAACACAGAGCACGACCTGGCTGGCTCTGCCACCAGCACAGCCCAAACCCAGGCGGAGGAAGAAGCAGCAGGGGGGTTTTTTTGCCATGCCCAAGAGAGACTGGAAGGGTGCCCTCCCTCTGCTCTCCCTTGCTTGGCTTTCTGACTGGGTCTGAGCCTGGGGCTGCCATTCCTCACTTGTGGGGACCAGAAGCACAGCCGGGATCCCGGCACTGCCTGACAGCGCTCCGGGCACTGGCTGTCACAGTGAGGGTGGCTGTGACAAACCTTTGGGCCCCCTGACTTCAGGGTGAACGTGGTGCAAAATACGAGAGAAGGAGAGGGAACAATGGAGTGCCAACAGGGAAATTACTTTTAATGAGAAATAAAGTGGGAACTATACTTAGGAACAGAACACAATATAGGGAGAAGCTCCAAGGGCCAGAAACAAGGAAGAGGTAACAATATATAGTCTTGGCGGTGGAACATTCTAGAAACCATACTATATATGGAACACATGTAACCACTAGGGGAGTGGAACTTGGACTAATTATCATAACTACTCCAAAGGTTCTTGGGAGGAGATCTCAGGCTTGCCCTGATTTTGATGAATGTTTCCCAGACCTTGAAGATCAGACTTGGTTTGTTTGGTGTGAAATCCAGCTGTCCTTATGTCTTAGTTGGGTTGACTCCCACATCTTCCTCTTTTCTTGTAAAGCTAGAAATAAAAGTGAGGGAATCTTGTAGAACTCCATACAGACACGGGACTTGCCCCACTTTTTAACTTTTTGAGAGGAGACTGACATCAAATCTCCTAGAACTTTAACACCTGAAGCTCAAAAAGCCCTTGAAAAGTCACTGAAGCTTTTCAAAAAAGACAAGCACACTGTTGTGCTCCAGAAGAGCCCTTTTTCCCTGCAGTGGTAGGAGAAAAAATGCAACTTTACGGTCATTTTTTTCATGGAACACTTCTGAAAAAGATCCTTTGTTAATCACACAGTGGGTTTTTCTCCTTATAGGTCTCCAAAACAATTTTTTTTAGCCATGGAGATGACAGCTGAAATCATAATTAGAGCCAGAACAAGATTGCTATCTAAGGCAGGCCAAGATTTTGTAAATATTTATTTACCTGTGAAAAGGGTTGATTGGTCTTTGCAAAATTCAGAAGACTTGCAAATTGCATTGTTAAATTATTCAGGTGTTTGTTCTATTCATTACCCAGGCCACAAATTGTTACAAGCTAAATTAAATTTTAGAGAAAAATCCCATGCTGAGTGAAGAGCCTTTAAGTGCTATAACTCTCCTCACTGATGGAGCAGGGAAAACACACAAATCAGTAACAGTATGGCAAAATCAAACAACCAAAACATGGGAGTCAGATGTTCAAACAAACGAGGGCTCTCCTCAGATTGTTGAACTGGCTGCAGTAGTTTAGAGCATTTCAGCTCTTTTCAGAACTTTTGAATTTAATTACAGATTTATCTTATGTTGCTAGTATTGTTAAAAGAGTAGAAGGATCAGTTTTAAAGGATGGTACAAATGATATCGTTGGCTTTCATGTCTTTCTACAGTTTTGACACTCAGAACTAACCAATATTTTGTCTCTCATATCAGGGCTCATTCCTCGCTTCCAGGATTCATGGCAGAAGGAAATGCCAGAGCAGACAAACTGACAATGGTTTTTTCAAACACTTTGCCAGACATTTTGAACAAGCAAAACTGAGTCATGCTTTTTTCCATCAAAATGCACAAGCACTGGTGCCAATGTCTGGCACAAGCACGATCAGCACCGATCAAAACCGCACCTTTTGGCAGCTGCAAAGGCACATGAGAGGCACAGATGTCAGGAATTTTCAATCCTGCCATTTACCTTCCAAATTCTCATGGAATAATGGCATTCCAGGCATTGGGAATTTTGAATGCTCCAGCTGCTCTCCCCAGTTCCCATGGAATAATGGCTTTCCGGCCATGAGGAATTTTGAATCCTCCAGCTCTCCCTCCAAATTCCCATGGAATAATGGCATTCCAGGCATCAAATCCTCTAGTTCCCCTGCAAAATTCCCCCCAAAACTATTGAATAATGGCATTCCAGGCATCAGGAAATTCAAATATTCCAGTTCCCCTGCAAAACTCCCCCCAAAGCTATGGAATAATGGCATTCCGGGCATTGGGAATTTTGAATGCTCCAGCTCCCCTCCTAAATGCCCATGGAATAATGGCATTCAAAGTGTTGGGAATTTCAAATCCTCCAGCTCCTCTCCCAAATTCCCACCAAATTCCCATGGAATAACAGCATTCTGGGTGTCAGGAATTTCAAATCCTCCCATTCCCCTCCCAAATTCCCATGGAATAACAGCATTCTGGGTGTCAGGAAGTTTGAATCCTCCAGCTCCAATGTCATATTCCCACCAAAACTGGAAAATGGAAAGACTGCATTCCAGGCACCAGGAATTCCAAATCCTCCAGCTCCCCTCCCAGATTCCCCTTTCTGGGTGTTGTGACTTTTGAATCCTGCAGGTCCCATCCCAAATTCCCATGAAATAATGGCATTCAGGGCATTTCGAATTTAGAATCCTTCAATACCCCTCCCAAATTCCCTAGGAATAAGGGTATTCTGGGTGCCAGGAATTTAGAATCCTGCAGCTCCCATCCCAAATTCCCACCAAAACTATGGAATAATTGCACTCTGGGCATCAGGAATTTCAAACGCTTCAGCTTCCTTCCCAAATTCCCTTGGAATTCCCATGGAATACTGGCATTCCAGATGTTGGGAATTTGGAATCCTGCAGTTCCCCTCCCAATCTCCCAAGGAATGACAGCATCCCGGGCATTGGGGAATTAGAATCCTTCAGCTCCCCTCCCAAAATCCCATCAAATTCCCAAGGATTTCTCACCTTTGTGTGCTGTTGCTACTAGGAATCCAGAAATGGTATCAATAGAAACATGGACATATTTAAAGGTCCCAAAGCTGGAAATGTGGGTTACATCTGTTTGCCAGATGTCATTAGTTTCAACCCTTGTGGGTTTGTACCTAACATTTGTGGCAAAGAAAGAGTCTGCTGACACTGTGAGCAAGGATTCCCTACCTCCCGTGCTTGAGGCAAAATCAGATGGAATTGTTTTCCCAGTGCTCGGGCATTTTGATGGTAGAAATCATGAGAAAGTTTGGCCTGCCCTAACTTTTGTGATACAGTGACTGTCATGGTGAGGGCATCCGCCTTCACATCACCTTCCACTGCAGGCCCAGGCAGAGGGGTGTGTGATCTAAAGTGCAGAAGGTTGTATTGCTGAGACCTGTGCAGTGAAAAGCTGTACAGAGAGGTTAATAACAGAGAAAGAACTTTGTTAGAGACTTCCTTCAGCAATGAGTGCTGAATTCTCTCAGTGATTCCTGTAACGTAAAGAGAATCATGAACAATGTTAATAGGTTCCTGTGATAAAAGGCAAAATGCTTCTACCACAGCTGCCAGTTTCACTAGCTGGGCAGATCCAGGTGGAAAGGTTATCGAATGCTCCCACTGTCCCTTATCATTTCTCCACAGGGTCACAGCTTTGTGTGTCTTTCCTGATGGGTCAGTGAAAACAGTTTTTGCATCAGGGATTGGAGTTTTCTTTTATAGTGGCTGTTGTTGAAAGGGGAGTTCCTTGAAGGATTGGAGCAGGGCATGCCGAGGCATTGTGTGAATAAACTGTCCATTATAGTCCGCAAGAGCAATTTGAAATGACACTGACTCCCTGAAGAGAGTCTCTAATTCTGCTGCAGTAATAGGGAGATGCATTACTGCTGGATCATATCCTGTCAGGCTCAGGCTTTGGAGCTGTCCCATCGACAGCAGCTGAATAAGCATCTCAGGTTGAATGGTTATAGTTTTTGAAAAGGTGAGTGGCAGAAAAACCCACTCTACTAACCAGAGAGGATGCTCCTGTACATCCCATTGACCAATAAGAGCAAAGGGTTGGAAAGATTGCATATTGTGATATTTTTGCCCAACGTCAGGGAGGAATGATGAGGAGGACTCCATTTATCAGAAGGCTAATTAAGTACTTTATTAGTCTATATTATTCTATATTATATTACCCTGTATTACATTACATCTCAATTGAATCTGCCAAGCACTCAACTCAACTGCCCAGAATCTCGTGACTGTCAGCCGGCAGTCCCGACACACACTCATGGATTCAATTGGCCAATGAATCAAAACACTCACACCAGAATCCAATCGCAAAAAGCCACGCTGGGAAGGGCACGGAGCCTTCCAGGGAAGCTGGCACGGCCTGCTTGGGACACATCCTGGCTGGTGGCCATCCTAAACCCGCGGGTGTGACACGCACAAGGAACGGGTGGGCCCAGGCACGAATGCTGCTCTGAGCCCTGGGGCCCGGGCAGCGCTGACATCAGCAGCTGTGGCAGAGTCCCCGCCCAAGCAGACCTGGCACCCCCCAAACCCTGGCAGCGCTGGTGCCCATCTGCCCCACAGACCCGTGCCCCCAGGGGGCTTCTGTGCCACAGGGAGCCAAAGCCCACATGCACTGGGGGCTGTGCTCCTTCCTGCAGGGGCTGTTGGCAGCAGCACCTGGAGAAACTGCTGGCAGCACTTGCTGTCTGTCAGAAGTCAGAAGCTGTTAGTCAGTCCTGAAAGGATTTTTTCATGGAAGGGATTGGCAGTAGCACCACAACACCATCAGCTGCTGAGTTTCCCTGGATGATTCAGTTGTTCAGAGGCACTGTCATGTTTAATGTGATCCTCCGTCAGTTCTTCTGGGAAAAACACGAGCCCAGTCTGTGATGTTCAACGCTCCAGTTGCTGCCCGCCTGTCTGTGTCGTAGCTGATGCAAGGCAAATATTTCCTCCCGACCCAAAGAGCCTGAAAAGACACAGGGCTACATCTCTTTTTGTTTTTTGGGGTTTTTTTAATCTTTTCCAGAGCTGCTGATCATTCTCAAGGTTTTCTCCTTATCCCTAGGGCACCTTCTCCAGAAGTTCTGCTGTTCTATCCTTTTGCATTGAGTGAAAGCTACCTGCAGTGACCAGTCGATCAAAGCCCTGGGAAAACCTGAACTCCTTGGTGAAGGCGGGCAAAACATTTCTCTCCCAGATCTGAAGCCATTAAGTGCCAAGGACTGTCCCCAGTGTCATACCCTGTCCCTTGGAAGTGTGCTGATGCCATTTAAGAGGGGTTTCTAATGAAAACTACTCTTAACAGTTTTGTAATTTCTGCATTAGCATTCAAATCCTTGACCAGAAGAATCCCATGTCAACATTATGGCTGCAAGCCATACCATTTCTGGGACTCTTAAATATCAAAGCTGTCATTTTTACACTGGATTTCGGAGTCTCTGAACAGTCACACAAGGGTTTCTTTTTAAACAATACAGAAAAATTCCCTGGCCTTCAGCTATAAATTTTACATTGGCATATACTCCTGATGCCTACTTTAGGCAAGAGCAGCAAACCTAAGAATGAGCCAAAGAGGCAATTCCTGTGTTCTAATGTGTTGCACAGAACTAACTGGGAATTCAAGAATGGATTCGTGTCACCGTTGAATAAGGAACGGATAAACAAGTGACACACTCCATGCATTGTAAGATGGCATAAATGCTTCCTATATTACAATCTCCTGATACTTCTAACCAACATTGTTCACCCAGAACCCGATTGGCTCTTAACCTGTCACCCGTTGATTTATTAGGGACCTCCCTTTGCTAATCCATCTTGTGAGAAAACAACTGTTCCAAACACCAGCTGCAAGATTGTTTTCATTCTTTCTCTCCGCCTTCTCAAAACTTGCTAGAACACTTTCTGGAAAAGATTATCAGGTATTTTCTCTGACCAGGCTGTCAGTATCCACAGGATTCAGGAGCCTCAGGGTGCACAGGAAGCCGCAAAGAGCTTGGGATGCTGAAATGGACCAATCTGCTGCCTGTGCCTGGGCTGCACAGGGCTGAGCTCCATCTGGATGGTCTAACAAAGGCTGAATGAACCTACAGTGGCCCACTGGAGACTCCTATTCCAAATCCTGTGAGCTACACTATTCAGCTGTAACCAGCTGAATTTTTCATGTCAGCTTGAAATCCAGGAGAGGAAATGGTAAACATGGAAAAGTGTTCTTCATGTTCTAGTGACAGCTGTGCCTGCACAGCACCTGTGCCCACAGCAGGGTGGCGGGAACCGGATGATCTTTGTGATACTGTGCAACGCAAAGTGTTCTGGCATTCTGTGATTCCCCAAGTGGAGAGGAAAACTGGCCCATAGAAGTCCCAGGTTTTCTCCAGTGCCTCCTTTGTTCCAAGCAAGGGCAGGATTTCATTTCAGAGCTGACACATGTGTCTTTAAGGTGCCTGCATGGAGGAAAGGGAGGGCAGCTGCAGCGCAGGGCTGGTGCCCCATCAGAGTGTCTCTCTGCCCATGGCACCAGTGCCGCTGCCTTGGGACGCCGCCTGTGGAAGGCGAGTCTGCCCTCAAGCCCGGCCATGGAAGCCAGTCAGGGCCACAGGCAGCAGCTGAAGCAGCCAAGCGTTGCTGTGAGGCTGGCAAGTCAAGAGAGAGCCATTGTGGCCAGCTCTGCTGAGCCTTTTGCCAAAGCAGGGGCAACGGTGGCCCCGGGCTCCCCCGTCTGGCATCCCGGCACGTGCGGATGCCTGGCCGAGCAGGTGCCACCGTTCGAGGTGCTGCTGTGGCTGAGCCCGCTCTGGTGCTGTTTCTGTGGGCTCCAGAGCCGCCGGGGCAGCAGCGACTCCGCAGCCCTGCTGGAGGAGACACGGCTCCCTCCCCATGGTGGCAGCAGCTCTGCGGGCCCAGAGCTCTGGGTCAGGGGGGCCTCGGTCACGGCACCATGGCCTGGGCAGCCCCAGGGCCCGGGCTGGCCACCAGCCCTGCCTCTGCCCCTGCCCCTTATTGGCAGCACCCAGTGGCCGTGCCCTGGCAGCGGCCCCTGCCCTCCCTGTCCCCAGCCAGCCCAGCCTGGGCACCTCGGGGGTGTCCCCACCCTCCTGCTGGGGTGGTGTCCCAGCCTCGAGGGCTTCTGCCGCATGCCTGGGAGACGCTCTGGGGAAGCGCCAGAGCAGCCGGGTGCCAGGAACAAGGCGGCTGCCTGGGCTTGTGCCCTCTGACACCCAATTCCTCAGGGCTTCCGTGCACCCCAGCTCCTCAGGAGCCTCCTGTCCCCTTGTAGCTTCCTGCCACCCACTCCCTCACACGTCCCCCTTGTTCCTTCCCACTGCCTCGTCCTGTCAGGGCTTCTGCAGCACCTCATCCCTTCGTGGCCCCGTCTCCTCAGGGTCTGCCCCAGCCCGGCCAAGCTGCCCGGCAGCAGCGCCGCAGCCCCACAGCAGCTCCAGAGCAGCCCCATCCAGAGGCACCTGGGAGCCCTCAGCAATGCAGCCAGCAGCACACGGGCAGGAGGACACGGATGGCGCTCCCTGCCTGGCACAGGGCTTGTGGCCATCTCCAGGCACCGCTCTGGCAGGGATCCCCGCAGCTCCGGCCCCTGCCCAGCCGCTCTGTGGGGAGCACAAAGGCTTCAGCAGAACCACCAAAGGCCAAGGGGCTTCTGGCCAATTTCCCTGCAGCACTGCACGCCTGGGCAGGATGCTAAGTACAAGCATCCTTTTCCCCCTCTTCCCCTATTCCCTGCCAGTCCTGAGCAGCAGAATAAAGATCCTTGGTGTCTGTGTATTGTAAGATCATCTATATTTTCATACTAAACAAAAATGAAATTATGAAATCAAAAATCTTAAAGAAAAAGAAAATCCCTGCTGGCTCAAGTGGCCCCAGCAGACAGAGTCTTCCAGATCAACTCTCCACGGAGCAGCAGCAGAACAGCAAGGCTCTGCTGCAGAGACGAGGCCGTTTCTTCCATGCACTGCGGAATTGATCTCGTAGTTTAGGCCATGTGGAGATGGGAGCTCTCTGTACAGCGCGGAGAACTAACCAAGAGTCAACTGCCAGCTTTCTGACGGCAGGACTGCTGTCAGATGCCATTTCTTCCAGGGCTGCAAGAGAGAGGAACAGAGCCACGGTCAGATCCTGGATCTGCAAGGAGATGAGGAGAGCCCCCTGCCAGGGCCATCCCAGCCGGCTCTTGCCATGGCCAGGAGGGAGCAGGGACCAAGGGGATCAGCATGAAGCTCTGGGAAACGAATGGCCCACGTGGCCCTGAAATCTCAGTGTGCTCTGCCCAGGCCAGCCCTCGTCTGCACAGGGAGCAGAGCCCTCCGCAGCCGGGGCAGGGCTTGCAGCTCTCCCCCCGGCAGCCCCCGCTGTCAGCCCGCTGCCCTCACTCACCAGTGCAGATCAGCTGCAGCTCTTGCTGCTGCCCCCTCAGGTGCCGCCCGGCCATGCCTGTGAACACAGAGCCTGTCACGGCCCCAGCGGCACAGCTCCCTGCCAGCGGCGCTGCCGGCGCTGTGGCCACACGGGCTGCTGGCCCGGCAGGGCTCAGCCCGGCCCTTGCCGCACGCTGCCGCCCCAGGGCACGGCTGCCAGAGGGCGGCAGCAGCAATGCCCAGGCCAGGCGGGGCTCCACGGCGCCGGGCCCGGCTGGCGCTGCCGGGGCAGCAGGCGGGGCTGGGGCCGAGCTGCGGCGGGCCGGGCCGGGGGGGCAGCCCGGCTCGTGGCTCACCCATGAACCTGACGGCCGCCTCTCAGGGGCTCTGTGGGCTCCGCAGGTACTGCAGGGCCCGGCGCAGGTGCTCGGCTGCTCGGCTCCTGTCCTCTGCCAGCTGCAGAGAGCGGCAGGAGGGAAGGGCTGGCGCTCTCAGCCCCTGGGCCGGGCGCTGCCTGCGCCCAGCCCCGGCCTCCCCTGGCCGCACAGCCCTGAGGCGCTGCCAGCAGCCGCTGGCCAAGGGCTCCCGGGGCAGGGGGGGCAGAGGGCCGGCTGCTGCCCGGGAGCCGCGGTGCCGGCCCCAGCCCCGCCGGGCCGGGGCTCCATGGGCACCCGGCTCGGGCCCACGGGAGCCTGGAGAAGAGCCCGCGCAGCCTCTGGCTGCAGCAGCGGGCAGGGGCACAGCTGCCAGCCCCACACACTGAGCACCGCCCTCAGGGGCCTTCTCAGGCTGAGGCTGGGGACCAGGAGGCTCTCCTTACCAGGCTGTCTGCGAACATGCAGAGTTTCTTTTTCTTCACAGTTTTTTCAAGATCCCTTCCTTTTCAGGAACTTGACCACACAAAGCAGCGTTTCCACAGAAGCCTGGAGAGCAGCAGAGACGTGGGAGATGTCCCCCAGGGCCCAGGGCACCTGCAGGAGCCACAGGCCTGGAGGAGGCTGCAGTCCAGCAGGCGCAGGGCAGGAGGCAGCCCAGTCCCCCTCCCAGGGGACAGCAGCAGCCCACGAGTCCTCACCTCAGCCACAATCTGATTCTCATCATGGCAGTGGAAGAGCAGTGGGAGCAGGCTCTGACACACTTGTGTCTTCAGGGCCTTTTTTTTTCTTCTTCTAGTAGCAGACATCAAGGTTTGAAAAACAGTCATGGAGCTCAGCTGCACCTGGCTATCATCCTGTATGAAAGGAAGGCAAAAGACCTCAGCATCAGCTGATTGTGCCCCACATTGGCACAGGCCTGCATCTCCCACAGGGCACCAAGTGTCCAGGCAGAGGCCAGTGGCTGTGGCTGGGGGCACAGAGCCTTACGTTGTCAAAGAGTGGCAGGAACACCTTAGCCAGCTGCAGGGCCATGGGGGTGGGTATATCAGGGCACCATTATCCAGGAAAAGATAGCCCAGTAGCATGAATGGTCATCCTGACCTGTCAGGATTTCCTGCAGGAGCCTTTCAGAAAGGCCCCACATTTTTTCAGCCTGTGTGGAACACAAGTTTGTGAAAGGCCACCCTGCTGCCAATCATCTTCCAGAGGCCAAAGGCCTGTCCCAAAAGCACTGGGGCAGCTGAAGCAGGAGGCAGGAGAGCTGGGAGCAGCTGCCCCAGCCCCAAAGCCCAGGCAAGGCCAAGCGACTGCGTTGCCCAGCCCCACGCTGCCTGCACGGCTTCAGCCACTGCCCCCTTCTCACCATCAAGGGATGGTCCCCAGAGCCAGGAGGGCCCTGAGCAGCCAGGCTGCCAATGTCCCTGTGCTCGCTCTGCAGGTTCCTTGACAAGATCTCCAGAACACTGTCCCTGCATTCCCTCAAGTCCAGGCACTCGAGGACCTGAAAGGCACAGGGCAGTGACAGGGACCCAGCCGGCAGGAGCCCGGAACTGCACAGGGCTGGGCCCAGGCAGCAGCACAGGGCACGGGCACCGTCCCAGGCAGCTGTGGCTGCGTGAGGGCAGAGAGCTGGGAGGCAGCTCAGCCAGGCAGCGCTGGCCTTGAGGCTCACCTCCACAAGGAATGCCAGGGCAGGGAAATCCCAGTATGGCATCTCTTCACCTGAGCATCTCAAGCAGGTAGAATGCAATCCTTTTACAAAAGGGTGTGGATGAATGGCAAATGATCTCCCTGACAAGAGGAAAAAAGGGCACAAGACCCCCTGAGCCAGTGGGGCAAAAACCTCTCCCAGGACTGACTCACAGAGTTCTTGTCTTTCCCCAGCACCCTGCCAGGGGGACCTGGGCCATTTGAGATGTGGCTTGCTCCTGGGCACCCTCCTTCCCCAGCCTTTTCCAGTCTGCTTGGCCATCCCTCAGTGACAAGGCCCTCTGGCCCATGGCCACAAGGACTGTGTGGGACAGCCCGGGCACAGAGCACAAATGTCAGGGGCAATGGGGAGAAGGGGGTCTCACCCGGCCAGAAGAGCCACGGCAGAGTGGTGGGTATCAACGCAGAGCAGCATGTCCCAGCCACACCTGCGTTCCATTGACACCACCACATGCTCACACTGGAGACGGCAGAGCAGGGACTTCAGGGTGCACACTGCAAACCTGTGTGCACAGCAAAGCCCAGGTCACACTGGCAGCACTGGCTCCTTCGCAGGCCACGTGGCAGGGACAGGAGGAGTGGGATGGATCACCTGTTGGGGCTGGTGGCAAGGCCGTGTGCTCTTCCTGGCATCCCTTCCAGAAGGTATCAACCTCCTCTGGCATCCAGAGTGCTGAAGAACACTTGGAAGAGCAGATGAACAAAGAGGTGGGGGAAATACAGCATCACTACACGTGGGACACGGGGCACCTGGAGGATCTTCCACATCACCGTGGTTGCCTGCAAAGGACAAAGGCCCCCGAGACAGCGCTCAGTGCCAAGGTGTCCGTGTGGCAGGGCCCAAAGCGTGGCAGGAGAGAGGCCCGGAGAGACCTTGGCAGGGGGCACGGGGCCTGGTGGGCCTGAAGCTGCCCCTGGGCCAGGTTTCAGGCCAGCGCCTGAGGCAGGGAGATGCAGTGGGGGAAGGAGGATGGAGAGCTGCTGGAGGGGGCCCTTGGGGCCAGCAAAGGCCACTTGCAGAAACTCACAGCCAGGGCAAAGACACCCACCCGTTTCGTCCCCATCAGAGGTGCATGTGCTGTGCTCTGGCCAGCTCCCCAGCACATCCAGGAGGATCAGCTGCACTGGCTCCGCAGTCCTGGCTGAGCCCATGATGGTCTTCCACATGGCCATGGCAGCTCTGTGGGGTCAGAGCTCTGTCTCAGGGGGTCTCAGACACAGCACCATGGGGGGCAGCAGTGGGGAGCTGGCTGGCTGCCAGCTCTGCCTCTGCCCACTGGCCCTGGCCAGCAGCAGGCAGGCAGCCCAGCCCTGTGGGGACAGAGCCCTGAGGGGCAGGGAGGGGGAGCATGGCAGCAGGCTCGGGGGGCTGACGTGCCAGGGCTGGGAAAGGGAGCAGCCAGAGGGCCCTGGAAGTCTCTGTTGGTCAGACACCTGGGACAGGCTGCTACAGGGTGATGGGCTGGGAGGCCTGAGCCCTCTGGGCAGGTGGGCCCCATACCTGTCACAGGACGGGGCCACACGCAGCAGCGTCAGGACTACATCATCTGGCTGTGCTTCTGTGAGATGCAGCAGGGGGCTCTTGTCCAGCCTGTGCTCAGCACAGTCATTGGGCCATGAGCCACTGGTGGATGAACCTGACCATGGCGGGCACCTGGAGAAGGCACAGGGAGACTTGGAAAAAGCTGCCAGAGGGAGCAATGTTCCCAGCTTCCCCAGAGAAGTGCTTCCCTTCCCACCACACTGCCATGTGGCCTCAAAGGCTTACAGCAACCAGCATGCCTGGCCTGGGAGGCCAGCATTTCCTGGGAGGATCAAACCCTGCCCACAGGCTGCTTACTTGGTTTGGATAGTAAAAATCTTCCTCCACGAGCATAGACAGGAGGGCAGCACTGGTCTTGGTTTGGAAGATGGGCGAATGATGATCTGATCCCAGTGCCCATGGCGATGGCCTCTTCCTCCTGAATTCTCCTTATGAATTTGCAGATGAACTGCAGGAGAGGGGCAGGAAGCCGGGGATGTTGCATGGAGTGCTGCACACACGGTGCTGGGCTGAGCAGGGACAGCAGGCCCAGCCCAGGTGGGGGGGATGGCTGCAGGTACCTGTGCTGTGCTGCGAAGCGGCCACGGCTGGATTGGATGCTCTTGTGTGCGCCTCCAGGGCTGCATCTGGCAAAGAGCGAGCAGCCCAGAGCTGAGGGGCTGCAGGAGAGGCCGGAGAACACAGCCCAGCCCTGCGCTGCCCAGGCAGGGAGAGCCCCGGGATGCCCCAGGGGATGGAGCACGGCCACTGCAGGGTGTGCCAGGCCCCTTCTTCCCCTGTCTGTGGGCACATCCCCAGGGGATGGCATGGGATGGCATGGGATGGGATGGGATGGGCATGGGATGGCATGGCATGGCATGGGATGGGAAGGCATGGCTGGCAGGGCCAGTCCTGGGGCCCAGCTCTGCCACTGCAGGCACCTGAGGCCCAGCTGTGGAACTCCTGCGGTGCCTGGAACAGCAGCACCTTTTGATCTCCTGTGCTGGGGCAGCTCCAGGGCCTCTTTCCTCCCTCCTCCACCCAGGCCATCTTGGGCACTCTCAGGGTTCTCTGCTCCATGTCTCTTCCTGGATTTGTGGCTATTTGCAGGAGAGATGCCTTGGAAAAGCTCCAAGTCACCAAGTCCTGCAGTTGTGCCTGGAAGGCACTTTCAAGACCGAAGCCACAGGAAGGCTGCAGGACAGCAAGTCCTGCACTCAGGTCTCACGGGCTCCTCATCCCACAAGGACAGGAGACTCCTGTCAAGGATTGTGGTCTGGCCTCGAGGGCACTGGCAGCAGGGATGGGAGATGCCTCTGGGGCACCAAGTCCCACGCTCTGCCCTCAAGGGCACCTGCAGAAGAGAAGCCTCTGGAGGCCACAGGTCACCAAGTCCTGTGGTCTGGCCTCGAGATCAGCTGCAGGAATAACGCCTCAGAAAAGCTCCGGGTCAGACAGGAACGAGCACGCTGTGTGCAGGGGCTCCTCACGGCACCGCTCTGTCCTGTCCTGTCCCCTGTCATGTGCTCCGAGCACTGTGGCATGGTCTTGTCACCGCCAGCTCCTTTGTCACCACGTGTCACAAAGGGCCCTTGGACACCTGTTCCATTCCATGCCACAGTGACCATGCTGCACCATGTCACAAAGGGCCCCTGCACACACTGCCCCCCTGCCCTGGGGCCACCCCCCCAGCCCAGCCAAAGTGGCCCAGGCTGGAAGAAATGCCTGGCCCCAAGTGTCTAAGCCAGCCCAACAGGATCTTTAGGAACGGCTCAGACCATCAGCAAATGCTGCCCTGCTCTGTGGGCTCAGGGCAGCAGAAGGAGCCCCCAGGGCTGCCGACGCAGCACAGGGCCTTCCCTTCCAGGGAAGCTGGCATGGCCTCCTTGGGACACGTCCCGGCTGGTGGCCATCCTAAACCCACAGGTGTGACATGAACAGGGAATGTGGGCCCAGGGCACGAATGCTGCTCTGAGCCCTGGGGCCCAGGCAGAGCTGCTGACATCAGCAGCTGTGGCAGAGTCCCCCCCCAAGCAGACCTGGCACCCCCCCCGCCCCTGGCAGCGCTGGTGCCCATCTCCTGCCCCAGAGACCTGTGCCCCTGGGGGGTTCTGCCAGGGGAGCCAAAGCCCACGTGCACTGGGGGCTGTGCTCCTTCCTGCAGGGGCTGTTGGCAGCAGCACCTGGAGAAACTGCTGGCAACACTTGGTCTCTGTCAGAAGCTCTCACTCCGTGCTCAAATTATTTTCTCATTGCAGTAATTTCCTTCAGCACAAAAACACCTTAGTGGCGAAGGCACAGAGAAGAATCTGGCATTTAAGACTCCTCAATTCAGAAAAGCTTTACTTCCCATTGCTCAACTCAAGTAGTTCCAAAAAGTTGCAAACTTCCCAAATTCATTGGGATGGCCTGAGAAGGTGAAGAGTTGGAATTTTGCTTCCCTTCTCAAAGCAGCAATTCATTTGCCTTAACATCATCCACTGAGAGTCACTTTACTGAACATAACACTACACAGAGGCAAAAAAAAAGGCCATTCTTTGGTTTGCAAACAGTTTTCTATGAAGGGGTGATAATATCCTAATTATCTTAAGGAATAAAAGCTCTCAAGAAATGAAGGTCCACTCAGTGTTACAAAAAGTAGCCCAAACAAATGAGTAGATGGCAAAAGGGCTAATCCTCCTCCCCTGAGATATCTAAGTGGCCAGTAAAGTGGCCAGTAAAGTACAGCTCCCCTCTTGTTCCCTGCAGGAGAATCAGGACCATGAACAGGGTCACAGATATTCTTTCTGCCCTCCATAACCAAAGCTGTGCCAAACCACAGATGCTGCCCTATCGAATCATCTCAGCAGTGTAAAGATGGATGGTATTTTGATACAATTCCACATCAACCCACTGAATTTCATATGTGGTGGAGAAACATTTTAGTGGGGCCACAGACTCCTGCCCTCCTGCCAAGTCAATGAAAGGGGGCTTTGGCAGACAATGCATTTGTCTGCCAATTTCTTTGAATGAGGAGAGCCCTCAGGACTGCTGTATCCTGAGGGAACACCCTTGGCCTTGACCTGTAGGCACCTGCACAAGCTTAAAATCAGCTGCCTCCTCAGCTTCCAGGACCTCTCTTGGCCAGCATCCTGACGTGGATGCAGGGCTGCTGCCAGGCACTGCTGGGACCCAGCAGGACAGGACCGGCTGTCTCTGTCCATGTTGCAGCCCCTGACACAGCCAGGGCCATCCCAAAACCAGACAAACGCTCACGTGTCAGCAGAGGGGAGCAAGGAGCACTGGGCTCCTCTCAGGGTATCTCAGCTGGGCTCGCTCCACAACACAGCCCCATTTTAAGGCCTGCTGATGCCCAGCTGCCAGAAATGCCTACCTTGTTCTCTCCAATACACAGGGGAGCCAATGAGCAGGATGCCTTGGGAGGCAAACCTTCCAAGCCTTTTCTAAGGCCAGGGACACACCAAGATCAGCCAAGGCTCTCCAGGCTGGGGGCCCCACATCCCAGCTCTGTGCTGGCCCTGGGCCACAGCAGCTCCCACCAAGCAGGAGGCAAATGCATTTTGCCAAGAGTTGAAACACAGCAGACAGGAAAGATGTGAAAAGTGTGTGTGTAAAGGCCTTTTAATTCACAGCTCTCACAGAGAGCTTTGGGGCTCATGGCTGGACAGAGATGCTCCTGCTCACCTGTCCCAGGGGGTATCACATCCTGCTGCAGGTTCTTGGCTTGGTTTCCACAGGTCCAGGCAGATGCCAAACCTGCTCTTCACTGCCTTCCCTGCCCTTCTGCCAAGTGCAACGGGCCTCAAGGGATTGAAAGGAGCACAGAGAGCCAAAGGGGACACTTGCCTCACTGGGAGCTCCTGGGAAGCACTTTCCTTGAGAAGCAAGCCCTTTCCTCCAAAGGTGTTTCCCCAAATGCACAGCTTTCCTGGGGAACACCAACACACCCCCTCCGAAACGCTGGCAAGGCTGAATGACTCAGGTCCTTTCAGGACAGGCACTCCAGCTCTAGCTCCTATTCCCCAAGTGAGTTTCCAGGTGCAGGTTCAGAGGTGCAGCCCCAGGCCCTCCCAAAAACACAAAGCTGCCCGCTGCCTCTTCACCTGCCTCAACTCCTGCCTGCACTCACAGCACCAAAACCAGGCTGTTCCTGGCCAGGGACCAGAGCCCTGTTCCTGCAGGATGCTCTTGCCAGCACCTTCCAGGTCTCTCTGCTGTGCACACTGATCTTTTCATGCCTCGCTTTGGAACAGAACAACCTGGCTGGCTCTGCCACCAGCACAAAAACACAGGCGGAGGAAGAAGCAGCAGGTGTTGATTTGTGGGCCATGGCCAAGAGAAACTGGAAGGGTGCCCTCCCTCTGGTCTCCTTGGTTGGCTTTCTGACTGGGTCTGAGCCTGGGGCTGTCATTCCTCACTTGTGGGGGACCAGAACGACACCCAGGATCCCAAACCTGACAGCGCTCCATGCACTGGCAAAGAGATCAGTCTCAGGCACCGTGCTGCTGCTTCATTTGCTCTTAGGCAACCCAGAGCTCTGGTTCTGGGCAGGCCTGAGGGCTGGATGGTCTGGAGGGAGGGAGCCCTCTTCCTCATCCTGTGCAGGGATGGAGCACTGGTGCTTTCAGGAAGCTATTCTTGAGGTGATGGACATTCCAAGCTCCTTTGCCCTCCGGGATGCTTGCCATGGAATCCCTCACAGCTGGGTTCAGAGCTAACTCAGGCTGGCTCTTCCAAAATCCAGGGGCTTCAAGGTGCTCAAAAAAGATCTGGAACTGCACAGTGCTGTAGAACTGCACCTTCAGCACAGCGACCTTTCCAGCCTGACCTGCCCTCGTTCCTCTGGCTCTGTGCAAAAAACACAGCGTGGGAGAGAACGGGAGCAGGGGCCTGTGTGTCCCAGGGCCTCAGATTTGCTTCAGCTCCACAGGGATGCAGGCAAAGTGAAGAATGAAAACCATTTATTAATAAAAGGCAAAGCAAAGGGATGAGCTGGGAGGGAAAAAAGGGAATGGGCAGGGGTCTGAGGGGCTGGAGGAGGGAGCTGTCAACAGGGAGGGAGAGTGGAGGGAAAAAAAGTGACAGACAGTCTGAGGGCTGGTGGGGCAGAGCTATCAAAAGGGAGGAATAGTAGAGAAAAAAATGGGATGGGAAGGGTCTGAGGGCTGGAGGGAGGGAGCTGTCAACAGGCAGGGAGGGGGCTGAAAGCCACAAGAACTATGCCCAGCATCAGCTGCCATTAGCTGTGCCAGGACTTCCAGCAGCACTGGGAGGTGATGTCCTCTTGATGTCTCCTGGTGCTCTTCTTGGGACACTGGTTCACTGGATCCAGAAGATGTCCCTAATTCTTGAGCTCTTTGGGGAAACTCAACATGATTTTCCAGGGCACAGCAGGATGGGCTGGCATGTTGCCTCCAGGCTTGAAAGGCTGAAAAGAGAGGAACAGAGCCATGGCAACAGCCCGGATCTGAGGGAATCCTAAAAGACCTTCTGAACAGGGCCATCCCACCCAGAAGGGAGCAGGAGACATTGGAATCAGCTGGGAGGTACTTGCCATGACTCCCCAGGTGTCCCTGAAATCTCAGTGTGCCCTCAGGACCACCCCCAATGCCTGTGAAACAGAGCCTGTCACGGCCCCAGCGGCACAGCGCCTGCCAGCGGCTCTGCCGGAGCTGTGGCCACACGGGCTGCTGGCCCGGCAGGGCTCAGCCCGGCCCCTTGCCATGCACGCTGCCGCCCCAGGGCACGGCTGCCAGAGGGCGGCAGTCAGCAAATGCCCAGGCCGGGCGGGGCTCCACGGCGCCTCGATGGAGCAGCCTGTCTTACCAAAGTGAGCAGGTGGGGCCAATAGGGGCCTGTGGGAATTTGTAAAATCAGAGGGTTTTAGGAGAGGTACAAAAGGCAGGCCTCAGAGACAATCAGAAGTGCAATTAGAGTTGAGTTCTAGCCATGAATTTTTCAGCAGAAAAAATATAGAAGTTGGAAAGTAAAGACAAACCATGGTCTGTGTATTAAAGCTTGGCTAGAATACCTCCCTAAACTAAAGAAAAGTTTATCTACCAGGATATTAGGAAGTTCTATTTAATAATGGAACCCTGTGGATTGTTTTTAATGCTTTCAAGCAGGTATTGCATCCAAAATAAGCGAGTGTCCACGGTGAGGGAAGACATGCGATCAATCAATATGATTGGTAAAGGAAGATTCAGTTTATTTTGAGTACAGCTGCACTTTTATCTGTTTTCAGGAATTATTCCTACTCGTCAGTAATTATTCACACTCTATAACGTTAGTTCATTGGTTTAAAGCAAAAGGTTATCTTTACATAAAACTCCTACTTTGTGATTTCTAACACAGGGTTCTTCCTCATTTTCCATCACTTTTACTTCTCTATTCTTATATTGCAAAATTCCTTTTCTTCCCTATTTTTGCTGCTGTCCTTGGCCTTTCAACCTTGTCAGCATGATGCAGCATAATTTGCAATCTCCTTATCATGGCAGCTGAGGCCTAAAAATGTCAAGTGAAGCCTACTTATGCTAAGCTAACATGGGGTTTGCTTTATAACATTTCCAGGGACCCATGGCTCTGTGTTCATCCAGCCATTCTTCTGCAAGCAAGCATTGTTTGACTGAAGGTGCGTGTGCTTATGGTGGTTGGATACAACTACTGTCAATATGCTTTTGCTTTGTGTGATTGGTCAAAAACTTTTTAAAGGAAGTTGTAACTTGAAGTTCTTTGTCTGGTGTCGGGGATGTGAGCTGCTGGCATTTCCCACTGTCATAAGCATGTAATGAGAGTGATGCTGGAAGATAAACAGCTCCCTGGACGCTTCCCAAAAGCAGTCCCGTCCTGTTGGTGATTTGTGCAGAGACCCCAGGCAGTGATGGGGCCAAACACCAGTGGTAGGGCGGGGCAGGGGGGGGGTTGGGTGGGTTGTCAGGACGGGGTGGGGCAGGGTGGGGGCTGGTCCCTGTTGGCTGGAGCAGTATTGGGGTGGAGCACAGCCCCATCTATGGTAAGCTACAGCAGAGCAGGTTGGGGTGGGGCAGGGTGGAGTGGTGAAGGGCAGGATGGGGCAGGGGAGAAAACAAGGTGGGGCTGGGTTGGGTGGAAAAATCCCAAACCATCCCAGCAATGTACAACAGTACTATCTCAGGGCAGGGTTTTAAAAAGGCATCAGTGGGACTGGGGCAAATATAAACACAGGCATGGGACTGGGGAGGGCTGTGGGCAAGTTGGGTGGAGCAGTCCCTCACGCAGAAAATACTCCATGTAAGGGCAAGGCTGTTTTCAACCTGAGCAGAACTGTCTGGAGCTTTTAGGGGAAGGGCAGAGCAGGGCAGGGTTGCTTTAATTGGGAGGGAAAGGGTGGGGCTGGGTTTGGCCAGAGACAAGGTTCTTGGCAGAGGGGCAAGATTTTTCCAGGCAGGGGAGCCGGGCTCCACAAACAATCCATTTTCCTGATGGCCGCCTTTCTCAGTACCTCCTTGAAACCACAGGAATGGCACAGCAGGGCCCGCACAGGTGCTCGGTGGCTCTGCTCCTGTCCTCTGCCTGATGGACAGTGCCAGGAGGGTGCAGGAGGTGCAGGCTCATTCCACCTGCCGGGATCTCCTGTGGCCAGGACTGGCCTCCCTGCCTGCACTGGCCTGTGAATTGCAATGCAGCCCTGCAGTCCACTCCCATTTCAGGCTCTGGAGGGGGGCAGAAATGGGCTGGGTTACTAAGAAATTTATCTGGTGTTTCTAAAGGAAAAACTCTGACCTCTGAGACAAATGGCAGTATTGGAGATTACTTTTTCCTGAGGGATGGACAAAATAAGGACCCACAAGGTCAGGTTTACAGGTGAATGTGGTTGGAGCCATGCAAAGCAGGGGCCATCTGGATAATCCAGATTCATTTGCACAATGCATTTTGTGGATAAGCAAGAGACAGTGAGTTCTGGAGCAAGGTCAAATTCCCATGGGATGAGGCCCCCCCTGCCATGGCCTGATGCACACTGAGTTAGGGACCATGGGATGTGGTCTGTCTCCTGTTGTTAAGAACACCCCATGAACAGGAAACATGTCTGACAGAGAAGATGATCTTCCCCAGATGAGCAAGGACAGTTCCCATGTGTGTTCTGTTTCAACCAGAGGGGGGGAGAAGCCCAGAGCCCAACATCCCCCAGCGTGTTAATTCAGTAGCCCCATGTACTGGATTTCTTTGGTTCTTCCTGCAGGAACATCCTCATTAAGATATAGCTGCATTCTGTTTAATTAGAGGTTTCATCTATTCCTACAAAAGTGTTCCCCACAATTTTTCATCAGGAGCTAATTCTGTTTGAGGGTAATTTTGATTAAAGTGTGGCCCCTTCTCCCCTGACTCTTTGAGGAATCAGTGTTCTGTGAATTTTAACATGCTCCTCTCTCAAGGCAGCCTCCAATAAATTATTTTCATTTCTTTCTTCATCTAATTGTTTTTTTTGCAAACTTCAACTGGATTTTGGCCCTGTCTATTGCCAGCATTTTCCTCCTTCTTTGTGTCTTTTTGGCTTCTTTCTGGATGCTGTAAGACAAACTCCCAAAACTGAGCAGAGGATGGTTTTATTTTTGTCCCAGTTTGACTTTTGTTTTCATGTTGCAAAGAACATATTCTATCAATAACATTTTCTAAATTAAACCAATTGCAGTTTGCCCATTCTTCTCCTCCTGGAGAGGGGATTTAGCAAGCAGGTTCATCCTTTTGGAACTGAGGTTTTGAGTCATTTTGTGAAGACCAAAACCACGACAGAAAGGTGCAAACTTAAGTTACACAATCTCACAGCCCCTGCTGTGTTCCCCTTTGCACTTCCCTGGATGGGTGAAGGACAGAATCTGCCTGGGAGACCCTTAGGGACTTCAAGTTGTCCCTTCCTTCCCAGACTGTGCAGATGCACACAAACAGAACAGAAACAGTTCCCCTTTTGCACTGAGAGATCTTCAGTGAAATTCTGGAGACAGAACCCTCAACAGAGTATGCTTTTCACCTGGGCGTGTGCAGTTTGTGGCAAATTCAATCCCATTCCTTGTGGAGTGAAACTTCCTTCCCCTGGTACAGACTGCACACAACCCTGCAAACCCCTCTGTCTGTCACAATCCTGTCCGACAACACACCAATTCAATGTCACAATCTGTCCTCACTGGCCTGTTCAATGATGGTTTGGGAATTGATCTCAGAGTGCAAAAAACCCAACACAGCTCAGGGATTTGCAGTAATAATCAAAACAAATGCACCTTTATTGAATGACCACAGCAAAATGCATTGGGGGAATTGGGGAAAGGGAAGAATAAGAAAAAGAGGGAGGAAGAGAAAGGAAGGTATAGAGCTACCAAATGTAGAGAGATGAAAATCCTGTGAAGTCTTCAGTCGATGGAGTTCCCCTGGTCACATCAGGAGATCTCAGAGATTCTGGTCAATTCAAACTCCTATTATTGTCTTTTTAGATGGGGAAGGGATGAGTCTTTGAAATCAAATCAAAAGTAGTAAAGAACAGTCTATTGTAATTTCTGGGGAAAAAAAAAAAGGTATTGAAGAAGGGCACAAACAGTCCATATTCTCAGCAGTAAACGAGAGCCATTGTCTTCTTGGTCCAATGGCCACAGCTGCAGGCAAACATCTGGCTTTGGTCAGCTCACCTCCCCCACACACCAACCCCGGCTGGGGGTTTCAGTCCCAGCCCTTGGGAGGAGGGGGAGCTTCTCCACATGGGGGTCTCATGTCTCAGTCCTTGAGGGAGAGGCTTCTCCCATCTCAGTCTGTCTGTCATGGTGGTTGTAAAGCAGATGTGGGGTCTTCCGTGGGGACCACCATAGGTTACCCCAGAAAAGTCCAGCCAGGCTGAGAGGTGGGGAAATGCCAGGGCCATTGCTGTGAAGCAGGCACAAGGGAAGAAAAGGGCAATGTGTCCCCCTTCTCCTTTTCACTAGGTTCAGTCTTCCATGGAAACAAACACACCTGCAAACAACAGCTTGGCAAGCCAAGGGCTTTGCTCAGGCCTCAGGGTCTTGGTGAACAACTCTCCTGAGCAAGACCAGGATTCCAACCAGGGACTTTTGTCGGTGGTCCCAGTTTCTGTCCTTTTTCACGATGATGGTGAGGCAGATGAGAGAAACTTCAGACAGAGACTGACACCGTCCTCAGCCACCCCAGGGGCAGTGCGGCCAAGCCAGGGACACTGCAGGGTCATGGGGACACTGCACATGTGCCACCAGGGACATGGCACT
>JALJVW010000189.1:0-30765 GCA_024865655.1 Emberiza elegans
ACAGCAAGGCAGGGACTGCATAAAAGGAAAAATCCTGGTTTTTTAATGTACTGCTCTGTGTTACCTGGATGGGAAATTGCACATAGATGTTCATCTCTCAGTTCAGGTTTAGAAAAAATAAAAACTTTTTCTCTCAGATCTGAATAAACCAGGCAGTGACAGAAATCAGCACAGGACCCCTTAGAGGCAGCATCAGTGCCACTTTTCCGGCATCCTCGGGGTTGCTCTGACGTGTCCATCAGAGCCTGCAGAGCCAGAGCTGCCCCTCGGTAGTGCCTGAGCTGGGAGGGCTCTGCAGGGCAGAGCTGAGCCCCCAGGGCTGGGCTGGGCTCTGGCAGCACTGGCAGGGCCCAGCCCTGGGCACAGGGAAGCAGCTGCTGGCAGGGACAGCTCCAGGCAGCAGAGCCCGGGGCAGGCAGTGGGGGGAAAGTGCCCCCAGGCTCTGCTGGGATATTTAAAGTCCTCTCCAAACCCAACTATTCCATGATTGCTTTTGTTACAGATCCCCATGCCAAGGCACCACAAATGTCCAACAGCAGCTCCATCAGGCACTTCCTCCTGCTGGCATTGGCAGACACGCGGCAGCTGCAGCTCCTGCACTTCTGCCTCTTGCTGGGCATCTCCCTGGCTGCCCTCCTGGGCAACGGCCTCATCATCAGCGCCGTAGCCTGCAGCCACCACCTGCACACGCCCATGTTCTTCTTCCTGCTCAACCTGGCCCTCGCTGACCTGGGCATGATCTGCACCACTGTCCCCAAAGCCATGCACAATTCCCTCTGGGACACCACGACCATCTCCTACACAGGATGTGCAGTCCAGCTCTTTTTCTTTGCCTTTTTCATCTCAGCATAATTTTCCCTGCTGACCATCATGTGCTACGACCGCTATGTGTCCATCTGCAAACCCCTGCACTACGGGACTCTCCTGGGCAGCAGAGCTTGTGCCCACATGGCAGCAGCTGCCTGGGCCAGTGCCTTTCTCAATGCTCTCATGCACACGGCCAATACATTTTCCCTGTCCCTGTGCCATGGCAATGCCCTGGGCCAATTATTCTGTGACGTGCCACAGATCCTCAAGCTCTCCTGCTCCAAATCCTATCTCAGAGAGCTTGGGGTCATTGCTCTTAGTGCTTTTTTAGGACTTGGTTGTTTTTTGTTCATTGTTTTCTCCTATGTGCAAATCTTCCGGGTTGTGCTGAGGATCCCCTCTGAGCAGGGACGGCACAAAGCCTTTTCCACCTGCCTCCCTCACCTGGCTGTCGTCTCTCTGTTCATCAGCACTGGCACATTTGCTTACCTGAAGCCCTTATCCATGTCCTCCCCATTCCTTGATCTGGCCCTGTCAGTTCTGTACTCGGTGGTGCCTCCAGCCCTGAACCCCCTCATCTACAGCCAGAGGAACCAGGAGCTCAAGGCTGCAGTGTGGAGACTGATGACTGGATGGTTTCAGGAACATTAAACTGCTGCCTAATTTCTGCAACTCACTTGTAATGAAAGTAATCTTTGATACTTCTTGTTGTTTTTTTGTGGGTTTTTTGTTTTACTTTTTTCATATTTTCCACAAATAAATGTCATTGTTTGTGCCATTTCTCATTTTGTTTCTCTCCATCTTCCTGGTGGCCACAGACTGTGTCAATGAGGGGCTGCGCTCTCAGTGGCTTTAGAGGAAATAATGGATCTCCCAGAGTTTTCTGCAGAGATGCCCTTTTGTTGCCTTCTCTGGAGCTGCAGCAGCAATGTCTGTGTGCAGAGCTGGGGGCAGATCAGTGCTGGCCCAGCAGCTGTGCCCAGCAGCAGCAGCACTTGGTGTTGCCAGTGCTGCTGCCGTGGCCCTGCTCCGCTGCCCTGGTGGCCCTGGTGTTGCTGTAGGGCCTGAGTGCTCTCAGGGCTGGGCACAGCCTTGGGGGTGGCAGTGCCGGGGCTGCAGCAGGGACAGACCATGGGCACTGCTGGGGCAGCGCTGACGCTTCAGGCCAGACCCTGGGGGCTCCAGGCTCCTTGCCCAGGCTCTCTCAAGAACACGGCCAGGCCAATGCTCAGCACAGAAAAGCCCTGTGATCAGCCCCAGGCTGGCCGTGGGCAGGCTGGGGGCAAACAGCATGGCTGGGGCTCTGCAAGGGCCCTGGGGGAGATGGGAAGGAGCAGCAGAGCAGGGGCTGATCCATCCCCAGTGCGCTGCACAGCCCAGGACAGCGTCCCAGAGAGTCCTCATGGAGCTGCCAACAACATCCCCCCTCTGCAGCCCTGGCCTCTCCCCCAGCTCACACAGGTGCCCCATCCTTGCAGGCACAGACACGGCAGCACTGGCTCAGCAGCCCCTGTTTGCATTGCACAGAGCAGGGGCAGCACCCCCGTGCTGTTGCTGTGGGGACATGAACCTGAGGGAGCACAAATGCCATCAGCCCCTGGGGCCAGCAAGGGCTGGGGGACACCAGGGAAACCACTCAGCTTTGTCCTGGCCTCTGCACTCAGCCAGAAAGTTTGTTCCCATCAGCTGGGAGTTTCCTGTCCCACTGCAGACGCTGTTGCTCAGAGCCAGGGCTGCCTGGCAGCTACCCCCAAACTGCCCTCAGCATTTCCTTTGCTTCACCTTTGCTTTCTTATCTCTTTCTGCTGCAGATTTCTTCCTCTTGCCCACCCCTGTTCCCTCCCCTGCAAACAGCCCATTCCTGTTTGCCCTTTCCTCTCTGGCCCCACTCCCCATTGCAGTTCCTGATTTGGCCCCATGGGAACGTCCCTTGGGCAGCAGGATCATCCTACAAGTGCTGCAGGAATTGTCTGCAGGCTCCTGCAGTGCCTGGTGCTGCTCCCTTGCCAGAGGCACCCCAGGCCAGGGGGTCACATCTGGGCTGCTGTGTCTGCCTCTGGGGCTCCCTGCTCTGGGCAATGAGGAGCAGCTGCAGAGGTTCTGCAGGACTGACAGGATGGGCTTTGGGGCTGGCAGGAGAAGCTGAGGGACCTGGGCTGCTGGAGCTGCTGAACAGGAGGCCCAGGGCTCATCCTGCCACTGCTCCAAGGGTGGTTTCAGAGAATCCCACAATCAGCAAGGTTGGAAAAGTCCTTGGAGATCATCAAGTCCAACCTGTGCCCTGACACAACCTTGTATCACCTGAGTCTCCTCTTCTCCAGGATAAACAACCCCAGCTCCCTCAGCCACTCCTCACAGCTCTTGTGTTCCAGACCCCTCCCCAGCCTTGTTGCCCCTCTCTGGACACGCTCCAGCCCCTGCATGTCCTTCCTAAATTGGGGGGCCCAGAACTGGACGCAGCACTCGAGGTGATGCCCAAGCCCATGCCCAGCTCAGGGAAAGAATCCCTGCCCTGCTCCTGCTGGCCACACCATTCCTGATCCAGGCCAGCGGCCATTGGCCTTCTTGGCCACCTGGGCACACTGCTGCCTCATGTCCAGCCTGCTGTCCGTCTGTCCCTGCAGGTCCCTTTCTGCCTGGCTGCTCTCCAGCCACTCTGTCCCCAGCCTGTAGTGCTGCAGGGGTTGTTGTGGCCAAAGTGCAGGACCCGGCACTTGGACTTGTTAAACCTCACCTTGTTGGATTTGGGCCCAGGACCCAGCCTGTCCAGGGCCCTGTGCAGTGCCCTCCTACCCTCCAGCAGATCAACACTTCCAGCCATTTTGATGTCACCACAGTTTCATGAGGTCCCAGAGTGTCCCAACGGTCTCCATGACTCCATGAGGCCTCCCAGTGTCACAATGTCCCTTTGGTTCCATGGCACCCCTTGGTGTCACAAAGTCCCTTGGATCCTTGGGCCCTGCAGTGTCACAATGGGTCCTTGGTTCCATGAGGTCTGGCAGTGCAGCAATGCTCTCCTTGGTTCCAAGGTGTCACAATGGCCTCTTGGTCCCAAGGGGCACTGTTGCTGCCTCTGATGATGGAGGCAACTTTCCCTGAGAGTGTTTTGTGTTAATGGCTCGGAGCTATGAGAGCACCCACCTACACACACACAGACACACACTCACACAGACACGCACACATGCAGCAGTTCAGCAGTGAAGACATGGGAGGGTCCCGGCATGGAGTTCTAACGAGGGTTTTTTAAGGTCTAATGCTCCTGGGGTCTAGGCATTAAAGACAAAGACAAAGGAGGGTTTAGGGTATAAATACAGGAAAAGAGGGAGTGGAGGAGAGCATCAGGAATCTAAGGGTTTAGGGGTGGTATACAGGAAAGGGGCTGAGGCTTTAGGGGTGGTATGCAGGGAAAGGGACTGATAGTAAATGCCAGGGTGGATAGGTGGGGACATCAATAATGGGAAGAAAGGGAAGGGAGAACTCTCTAGAACATGAACATATGAGGGTAATAGGGGTAGGAAAGGCCAATGGGCCAATGGGGAGGACAGAACTGGGACAAATTGCCAGAGTGCTGTAGAGCACCATGGGGGAAGTTTCTTTCCTCACCCTGTGCTGTGAGGAATGCCCGCACCCTAAGGTGCATCTCTCCAGGGCATTGCTTTTCCCTCTCCCCAGTAGGCTCACAGGCCTTCACAACTCCTCAACTCTTCCTTTTTGTTTAATTAAAAGGCACCTCTTATGGATTTCTGTACGTACTTTATAAAACAAGGGAACATAACTAACATAATAACTAAAACTCATAAGAGTACTAAAGTAATAACTCAAAAAAGAAATAGTACATAAGATTAGGATACAACTGAAATAATTGAACGGGTATGAACTAATTATAAAATGCATTTTTTGTGGAATGCAAGTCCAGTAGGAAGTTGTATTGTTCAGGCAGTGTAGAGCTGTTTTCTTTTTCAGGCTTTAGATGTCTTTGATAAATTGGGTCAATTTTTTACTCTGATTTTCTGTGTTTTAAAGGGAGGGAGATAGATCAAAAGATAATAAGAGGCAAAGAAAAAGGAACATAAATCACCTCCCATTATGTATCACAAGGAATGTGGGTCACCAGGGCTCTGACAAATGTGGGTCCTCCAGTGGCGATGGAGAGGGAGCAGAGCATGAAGCTCTTCCTGCAGTCGGGGCTCTCGCAGGGCTTCCCTTACCGGTGCCTCTGTTGGTGTTGGTTAAAGAATGAGCGGTCTGAGAAGCTCTTCCCACACTGGGGACACTTGTAGGGCCTCTCCCCAGTGTGGATGCGCCGGTGGGTGACGAGGCTGGAGTTGTGCTTGAAGCCCTTCCCACAGTCAGGGCAGCTGAAGGGCCTCTCCTCTGTGTGACTCCGCTGGTGCTGGAGGAGATTGGAGCTGGTCCGAAACCTCTTCCCACATTGGGTGCACTCATAGGGCCTCTCCCCGGTGTGGATGCGTTGATGCCTGATGAGTTCTGAGCTGCAGCTGCAGCCCTTCCCACACTCCCCACATTCATAGGCCCATTCCCCAGTGTGGATCATCTGGTGGCGGATCAGGGTGCTGCTCTGCCTGAAGCTCTTCCCACACTCCAAGCACTTGTAGGGCTTCTCCCCATCATGAAGCTGCTCATGGACCACCAGCTCTGAGCTCTGGCTGAAGCTCTGTCCACCTTCCTGGCTCAGGGTGGGTCTTTCCTCCTCAGAGCACCCTGGCCTGGGTTTGCAGCCCCTCCTCCTGCAGGATCTCGGTGCCTTTTCTTCCTTGTTGGATTCCTGTGCCCTGGAGTCACTCAAAACAGCCTCTTCCACAAGGTTCTGCTGCGGGGATTTGTCCTCCCTGGTCTCCATCCTCAGCTTCTTGTATGGGGGAGGAAGGACAGGGAGAGGATGGGATTTGCCTCCATGCCAGAGGGAAGGGGAAGGAGATCCCCCCAGTTCATCCCCGGCAGGATGGGGTTGGCAGCGCGGCTGTCCTGCAGCCTGGGGCCGTGCTGGGCTGGGAGATGGAGCAGGAGAGAGGGGGAAAGGGAAACTGACTTCCTCCTCACCTGCCTGGGTGTCCCAGGGCATCTTCCTCTTCCTCGCAGCCTCCTCTTCCATCTGGCAAAAGTTTGGGGATGGGAAATCCTGTTTTGGGAGGAAAACAAAGGATTAGCACATGGAGTTTTGTACTGGATTGAAGGCAAACCTGGGGAGGGTCTAAACCAGAATTACAATTTAATAAGAAAATTAGGATCAAGGCAATGATACAGAAACACTGCCTTAAACTGACAGAGTCAGGATATAACCTGACACCCTGTTGCTCAGGGTGGTGGCAGCAGTCCCATTAAATGGTGGCTGCAGTCCTGTTGGAGTGATGAACGTGATTCTGTCAAAGCAGTGATCCTGCAGAAGGGTCTGGTCTTCCTCTGAAGGTCCAGTGGTGGTTATGGAGCTCTTGTCCTCTGGGAATCCAGTAGGCAAGCTGCTCCTGGTGTTGCAAGCATCAGCTTATATCCAGGTAGGAATGCTTGGATCCTCCCCCTGGGCGGAGCATCCCACAATGGGATGATGGAATTTTATCAGTCCTGCAGTGACACTCAATGGCCCATTCACAGAAGATATCTCCCCTGGAGGGCATTATCAGGGGTGAGTCATGGAAGAGATAAAGAACACTGCCCCACCTGTTTATAGCAGTTGATGAAGATGGGGATTGAAAACATGCATTTGGTTACATCTTGCATTGCAACCTGAAACAGTGGGGTAATCCCTGCTCAGGGGGTGAACACCACCCCCCTTACCCAAACTGGCTCAGGTGTAAAACCCCCACCATGGAAAGGCCACACACACAGGGAACAATGTCACACTTGCCCTGCTCCAGGGGAGGTCTCTGTCCCTGTCACTCCCTTGCTGTTCCCCTTTTTCTCTTTCTTTCCATCCCTCTCTACCTCACATTTACTGTTCAATAAAATCCATGTTGGATTTGGTCTCGTTAGCACCTTAATTGAGGCAGAGGCATCTCTCTAACAATTTTCTTAACCATATTGCAATATTATTTTGGCACAGTGACTTCAGGGCACTGTTCTCTGACCCCAAGTGCCTTTGACAACAGCATGGTTCCCTCCTCTGAGGAGATTAGGGTTCTTTCTGGAGGAACTCGTGGAAACTCAGATGCAGCTTCCTCTGAGCGACTTATGGGAGAACTGATGAGGAAAATGGCTGTTGTGGGTGGCCAGTGTAAAGAAAATATTTTGTTATCCTTGCTTGAAAAGTTTGTTAAAATCACTGGAGGAAAGGGAGCAAATTATACCAATGAGAGACTGACAAGGTTCATTCACCCCACGATGAGGAACACAAGGCTGCTAAAAGTCCCACAAGAAGCCCAGCTCAAGTAGCTAAATTCCCGAATAACTCCTGAATTCCCAGGCTTGGGTTCTTTGCCAAGTGTGAGAATAATTTTTCTCTTCATCCCTGTCAACTTTGTGACAGCTACACAGAGCTGTCCCTTCCTTTTAATAATCTGTATTGGGCAAAATTTCTACTTATCTTTTATTGGAACCTGTCAGCCGCTGAGCTGGAGATGTGCAGGAACTAATGAAACTTGGAATTGCCACAGAATTGCTTCTATTGTCGGTTTTTTAATGTCTGGGATTTGTTTGTGTTTTCATCATATGTGACTTGTGGGAAAATCAAATATTCATCAAAGTGATTTATGAAGAGTCAAGCTTGATTTCTGCCAAGTTTATTTTGTCCAGTGGCACAAAACCAGGGGATGCGCGAGGGGTCCCTGTGCCTCTCACCCTGGAGGATGCTTGGGAGGGGCTTGGGGGGTTTGCTTCTGTCCCTGTCACCCCAGGCCATTCCCCAGGGATGTCCCTGTCCCTGTCACCCCAGGCCATTCCCCAGGGGTCCCCATCATTCTCACCCCAGGGAATGCCTGGGGGTCCCCTCATTCTCACCCCCTGTGCCAGGGCAGGTCTCAGTCTCTGTCCCTCTCAGCCCAGGGGATGCTCGGGGGTCTCTGTCCCCTCACCCTGGGGGATGCTCGGGGGGGTCTCCATCCCTCTGGCCTCAGGGAATGCCTGTGCAGGGCTGGGGACCAGGGGCTCTGTGTCCCTCTCACCGCTGGGGGGGCTCTCAGACCTTCTCACCCCTGGGGAGGCCGGGGGGGTCTCTGTCCCTCTCAGCCCTGGTGTGACCCCACCCAAACATCATCGGGCTCAGAGGGACAGAGACACCCCCAAACCCCCAGAAGGGCTGAACCTGGGATTTGGTTTGGGGCTGAGGATTTAGGAAGGGGCTGGAATTGGGGCTGGGCTTGGAGTTGGGGCTGAGATTTGGATTAGAGCTGGGATTGGGGTTAAAGCTAGACATGGGATTGGCTTTAGGGCTGGGGTTGGGATTGGGTCTGGGGCTAGATGAGTCTGGCACTGGGATGACATTAAATACAGAACTGTGAGATTGTCTAAACATGGAGTGAGACTGAGACCAGGATCAGGGTCAGGTTTGGGACTGAGCTCACCCAGAGCAGGACAGGGGGGATGTCACTGCAGGATGTCCCTGGCATCGTCCCAGCCCTCCTCAGGCACCTCCAAACATGGGGGGCAGCTGGGTGCTCCAAGATCCAGCTCCCACGCTGCCCCTCAATACCAGGTGAGCATTCCCTGAGGGCAGCCCTGACTGTGACCCTTGGGGCTCTGGGATCAGCCCTCACATCCCTGTGGGAGCAGCTGCAGACAGGATGAGAGATTTTCCCCTGCCTCCTTCCTGTCGAAGGGTGAAGCTGGGCTGCCCTTTTCTTCTGGTGCCTCCTCCTCTCCTCAGCTGAGGATGTCAAACTCCCCAGGAGCAGGAAAATCCCCATTCCCTGTTTCCTTGTGGCTGCAGCCTGGAACATCCACCCAGAATGAAAACCTTTCTGACAGCCCTGCTGAATGACACCAGGAGGAGGTTTGTGAGAAAGGGAGGAAATTGCATTTTGATAGGAAATAAAAGTTGGAAAATTATTTCTTTCTGTCCCATTCATTTTCAGTCAGTTCCAGTTCTGTTTTCAGAGTGCCACCTTCTCAGCTGATTGTGTTTGTGTCCTCCTTTCTCTCCTGCCTCTCTTTGCCTGCTCTGTTTCTCTCTCAGTGTCTCCCTTGACCCAGGGCAGCTCCCACCAAAGACCCTGCCCTGATTTAATTCCCAATCCAGGAGCTACAACAACCATGGGTGAAGTTATGAAGGCTGGCAGTGAAATGTCACTGTAAGATCTTGCTCCACTTGGCTTTTGGCTCCTTCTTAAGAGCTTTGCCTTCAAGAGCAGGAACATCTTTTCCTGGCTGGGAACTGGAATTCCAGCCCCTGGCAGTGTGTGCCGTGGATCCCAGAGGGGCATTCCCGAGGCTCCCAGGGTGCTGCTCCTGCTGTGCCTCCCAAGGAGCTGTGCAGGGCCATGGGACAAGGTCCAGCAGCTCTGTGGGCTCCCAGAGCACACAGCAAAGGTGGCTTTGCTGGGCATTTTCCAGCAGATTCCCTGCGGGAAGCAGAGGGAAGGAGGAAATGGAAGCGAGTTCCCAATAGAATCCCGGAAGGATTGGGCTGGGAAAGGACCCTGCCCATGGGTTACGATCCCATGAGGGAGAGACGCCTCTGCCCCAGTGAAGGTGCAAATGAGACCATGGGAACGCAACCTGCGGATCTGCTCGAACATGGATTGAACTGAACAAGAAATGGGGAGGAGAAAGTGAGAGAAAGAAATCGGGAAGAGGTCTCAGAGCGAGAGAAAGAAATCAGAAATGGTCTCAGAGGGAGAGAAAGAAACAGCAAAAGGCTCCGGCCCGGACTCCACAGCTCCCAGGGACACACCCGCAGGGCGCAGCGCCTTTCACAATTCCAGCCAATCAGAGGACGCGCTGAACAATTTCCAGCCAACCAGCGCTTTTCTCGCCGATGACTCACCGGTTGCCAGGCGGACCCGCAGAGCCCAGCGGCCCCGAGCGGAATTTGGGGCTCGGGCCGGGGGGACGGATCCGCCCCGGGGGGGTCCCCGAGCCCCCTGCCCAGCCCTGGGGCCGATCGGGGGCGCCCCCACCCAGCAGCCGGTGCTGCGGGGCCGCGGGGCAGAGCGGTGGGAAAGGGGGTCCGGGCTGGGAGCGGAGGGAATGCGGGAGGAAGAGGAGGGAGAGGAGGAGCAGGAGCGGGAGCGGGAGAATCCCGGCGCTCGCAGCGCCCGCACGCTGAGCCTGCAGCACCCCCTGCCCTGGGAGCATCGCCCCAGCCCCGAGCCGCAGGTGAGGGCGAGGTTGAGCTCGCCCCGGCTCCAGCCAGGGGTCTCCGGGAGGATTTTCTTGGGGAGCGTTCGGAGCCGGCAGATCCCGGACTCGAGCCCCGGATATCTCCGGCTCCCCAAGAGGAGCTTGTTCGGGGAGAGGAGCCGCGATCGCCCCTCGGGAGGGTCCTGGGGCCCACGGGGATGGCCCGGTACCGACGGGGCGGGACATTGGTTTTGGGGATCCCCGTGAGAGCCGGGGCTGGGAACGGGGGAGCCCCAAGGCGGGAGAGGGAAGGGGCGATCCTGGAGCTGGGGGACCCCGGCAGCCCGGAGATGAGGCGGGGACGGGACCCCTGACCCTGACAGGGCGTGTCCTGGGGTGACTTCATGATGCTCGTACCCCATCGGTCTGTTTAGCCCAGAAATGAGTTCTGCACCTTTAAGGCTGGTTCTGAGAGCGAAGGGGAGGAGGAAGAAGCTGCAGTTTGTTTTCAGAAACTGCACTCACTCCTCCACATTCCAGCTCCTGGACTGTTGTGATGCCTTAAGGAGCTGGAACAGAGGCCAGACAGAGCTAAGAGGAATGAAGTGGATTTTTATTGAAGTGCCTTCAAAGGCCACACTCAGGCAGTACCAGAGCCACAGTTGTGGCTCTGCCTGGATGGCTCCAAGATGGGAGCAAAAGAGGGCTTGGTCACGAGATCTCACATTTTTATAAGTTTTAGTCCATTTGCATATAGGAGTTAACTGCCCAATTAATAGCTTCAAATTATGAAGTTTCATCCTCCTTGCTTGCTTGCCTGCTCTCCTCTTTTCATGTTGTTTATGCTTTGGGGCTGAAGTTTGAAGAGATTGTCCTTGAGTCTCCAGCTAGAGCAGGATTGTTTTGTCTTCACCACCCTGTGAAAAGATCCCAGTAACACTTAATATAAAGCTGAAAGCTGCACACCAAAACAGAACAGAAAAACTTAAAACTATGGTATCATTTGTCTGTGGACGGACAGACAGCAGGACAGAGTTCTCCTTTGCTTTTAGTTAGTTTTAGCTCTCTGAGGCAGAGAAGTTCCCCCAACTGTGATTTTTCTTTTCCTTTGGAGCTGTTTAAACCTGCTCTGGACTGAACACCCAGAGAGCACCAGCAGCTTGCACCTGTGGCCCACTGGGCTGAGCCTGGGCTGCGGCATTTCCAGTGCTGGAGGGACTGATAAGAGACTGATAAGAGACTGAGTGAGCTGAGCTACAGCCCACAGGGGGACATTCTGAGTTTGTTATCTCTTTTGGAGCAGCAAGAGTTTTTATTGTTTAATATTGTTCATTTTTTTTGTGCTGGGAATGCTTTGCCTGTTAAATAAACAGTTTTTTTTCCCTTTTCTCCAAGGAAATATTTTCTCGATCCAGTTGGGGAGGGGCTGCTTGAATCTGCTTTTTAGAGAAAAAACCTTTGGAGATTTTCCCCAAATTTGCCCTAAAACAGGACAGGGGTGGTGGGAAGAGGGGGAGATCCCCAAGTGGCTGGTCTGGGGTGAGGTTGGAGAAGGGGACCCCAAAACCCCCAGCATCCCTAAGCAGGACCCTGGAGAGGGGGGATCCCCAGGACCCATGGGATCCCCAGCAGCCCTGAGACAGGGGACCACCAGAACCCCAGAGGGATGAGATTGGAAATGGGACATTCCTGGTGGCTTTTTTTTTATTCACTCTTGATTTTTGAAGGTTTTCATGGACACCAGATGACTTCTAGAGATGGATTTGGGCGGGAGGAATCCCCAACCCAAGGCATTCACACCTTGTTTTTCCCCAAACCAGGATTTCCCATCCCCAAACCTTGGCTGGATGGAGGAGGAGAAGGCTGCAAGGAAGAGGAAGATGCCCCAGGACACCCAGGCAGGTGAGGAGGAAGTCAGGGTCCCTTTCCCCCTCTCTCCTGCTCCATCTCCCAGCCCAGCACGGCCCCCGGCTGCAGGACAACCCTGCTGCCAACACCGTCCTGCTGGGGATGCACTGGGGGGATCTCCTTCCCTTTCCCTCTGGCACGGAGGCAAATCCCATCCTCTCCTTGTCCTTCCTCCCCCAGAGCAGGAGCTGAGGATGGAGACCAGGGAGGACAAATCCCCACAACAGAAGCTCGTGGAAGAGGCCATTTTGGGCAGCTTCACAGCACAGGAATCCAATGGGGAGGAAAAGCCCCAGAGATCCCACAGAAGGAGGGGCTCCAAACCCAGGCCAGGGTGCCCAGAGGAGGAAAGACCCACCCTGTGCCAGGAAGGTGGACAGAGCTTCAGCCAGAGCTCAGAGCTGGTGGTCCATGAGCAGCTTCAGGACAGCAAGAGGCCCTATGAGTGCTTGGAGTGTGGGAAGAGCTTCAGGAAGAGATTCAACCTGATCTGCCACCAGAGGATCCACACTGGGGAACGGCCCTACGAGTGTGGGGAATGTGGGATGAGCTTCAGCCACAGGTCCGACCTGGTTGTCCACCAGAGGTTCCACACCAGGAGAGGCCCCTACGAGTGTCCCCAGTGTCAGAAGAGGTTTCACACCAGCACCCACCTCCTTGTACATAAACGAATTCACACAGAGGAGAGGCCCTTCTGCTGCCCCGACTGTGGGATGGGCTTCAGGCACAACTCCACCCTCATCACCCACCGCCGCATCCACACTGGGGAGAGGCCCTACGAGTGTCCCCAGTGTGGGAAGAGCTTCTCAGACCGCTCGTTCTTTACCCGACACCAACGGAGGCACCGGTAAGGGAAGCCCTGCGAGAATCCCGACTGCAGGAAGAGCTTCATGCAGTGCTCCAACTCCATCCCCATCAAGGGACCCACATTGGTCAGAGCCCTGGTGACCCACATTCCCTGTGATACACAGTGGGAAGTGATTTGTGTTCCTTTTTCTTTGCCTCTCATTATCTTTTGATTTATCTCCCTCCCTTCAAAACACAGAAAATTGGGGTAAAAATCAACAAATTCATCAAAGGCATCTAAAGCCTCGCATTTTACTTGTGTTTTGAGGGAAACTTGGATTCCAGGAGATATCTGGGATGATATGAGGGGGGTTGGTGGGGTGTTTGGTTTAGTTGTCTTAATTTCTTGGCACTCCAAAACACAAGAGGGATTAATCTGTCAGCTTAAAACTGCTCAATACCACTGAAAACTACTCAATCCCACCCCAAAATTCCTTGATTCTACGGCCCCTCAGGGTGAAATGGGGTTGGAAGGGGATTGGGCGAAGTGGGATGCAAGTCAGGAGGAGTGAGATGAGCACTGGTTAGGGCTGGATGGGTGGGATGGGGTTTGGGAGGTGTGAAATGGGGGAAATA
Source organism: Emberiza elegans (assembly GCA_024865655.1). NCBI lineage: Eukaryota > Metazoa > Chordata > Aves > Passeriformes > Fringillidae > Emberiza > Emberiza elegans. Next base: position 13,369 of record JALJVW010000189.1, read on the forward strand.
TGGCTTGGGAAGGGGGTCTTGATGTCCAACAGTGGTGGGATGGGTTGAGGTTGGGACTTGGGAGGTGGGTTTGGGTCTGGAATGAGACAGCCAAAGTTTGGGGATGATGAAGGGAGAGGGAGCCCATTACTGAATGAGTTTTTGGATAGTTCACATTCCTGAATGGATTTTGAGGTATCTCATGTTTCTGAGGCAGTTTTGGGGCAGTCCCCAGCTTTTGGGGGGTTTCCTGAGAGCAGCTCCATGGAGCCCCATTGCCAGGGATGGTTGCCTTGGGCACGAGCTCAGAGCTGTAGCCAGAATTCATTGCCTCGGTGCTGGAGAGCAGAGAAATGATGAACGGCCCCAGACATCTCCAGTGTGTGTTTGGGGGCAGGGAGAGTTCTGCATAGGTGGGGTGGTCACTGCCCCACCCCAGCCACTGCAGCCTCTGGCCCAGCCCCAAAGTGGCTGCCAAGCCCCTGGCACCCCAAAAACCCCACCTGGGAGAGGGACCAGAGCAGGTCAGGCTGGGACACGGGTGTGACACTGACACGTCCCATGGCCCCAGAGCTCACAGCAGCTGAGATCCAAGGCTGACTGTGGATCTCTCTCCCTCTCCTCCTGACTTCCTATTCTCAAAATCTGCATAACTTAAAGTTGGACAGGTTAGAGTTTGCTCAATCAGTGCTTTATGAAGTGATTTACTGTAATTCCATGTTGCTTTAAGATTTCCCAAGTATCTCATTCTCTGAAGTTTGCAACTAAAAGTTTGTTCTCCACCCTCCTGAGAAGTTTGTTGTTTTCTCCCCTTGGCCATCTGTGCTGCAGGCTGTGCCCCCTGGGCGTGCTGCTCCTCTGCCCTGGCCAGCTGCACTCGCCCATCTCGCTGTCCCCAGCATTTCTCACCCAGCATTTCTGTGTCCTCCCTGGGCTCCCTGCACCCAGCACTGCCGGCTCCTGGCACACAGAGCCAGGGCAGGAGCCCACCCTGCCAAGGGGCTCTGGAGCAGGGCGGGGGCTGCGATGGCTTCTGAGCTCAGCAGCTGCTCCTGGCATGGTCCCATGGAGACTGAGCACAGCAACGCTGCTGAGCATTGTCCCTGCTGAGGGTCACACACTGCCGGGGCACATTCCCTGCCTGCAGGATTGCTGAGCATTGTCCCTGCTGAGGGTCACACACTGCCGGGGCACATTCCCTGCCTGCAGGATTGCTGAGCATTGTCCCTGCTGAGGGTCACACACTGCCAGGGCACATTCCCTGCCTGCAGGATTTGTGCCCAACCCAAGCATTGCACTGATGGCTCCAGCACTGCTTTCCAACAAAAACAGGGGAAGGCAAACTGTGTGCAGCTCATGGCATTTTAGAGTCTAAAACTCAATAAGTCACCGATCTTAGAGGTGAGATCCATTTGGAATTACTGGCATGGAGAAGTAGTGCAAGATGGAAAAGGGGAGCATGGAAATAAATTGAGGAAAGCATTTCAGATTATTTCTTTCCATTTTCATTTCACTTCTGGAAAGCTGTTTCAGTTTTCCAGGAATCTTCGCTGTATTCCTGTCTGCTCTTTTCAAGAACCTTTCCTGGAGAATGAGGTCAAGCTCCTGTCACAAGATGTGCCACCACCTGCAGCTCCTCTTGGCTTTCCACACTGTGCATGCAGCAGGACTCTTACAGCAAAGCAGGACAAAGGTTTGGAGAACTTGACAACTTGTCCTTTCTTTTCCTGGTGGACTGGGGATTTGTGCTCTGGGTGAGGTTTTCATTGTTACTGATCTAGGCTAAGAAAACAGGAGGTGGTACCAGGAATTGTTAGGGAATAAAAGCCTGGCTGAATGCAGAGAAAGAATCTCCAGAGCCTGCAGCCACAAGTGGAGAGTTGTGTGATAATCATTCCAACCTGTCAGTGGACATCTTGAAAATTATCTGGAATGTGAAAATGCCCTGACAGAGGGAGTTTGTTTCTGAGTTCAGTGTAGATGATTCCACATCTGGTACCTTGGTGCATAAATCAAGAGCACAATCAGTTCATGAGAAGCACCAGAACAAGCTGCACCTCTCAGAGTAGCCAACTGAAAGAATCTGAAAAGGAGAAATGCAGGGAATGACTTGGTGAACCTTGCCTGAAAGAAGGGTGATCTTTTTCTAATAACTACTAATCCATTCCCTTGGCTTTTGGCTTTCTTAGCAAGGCCGTTTGCATCCCAGATTCCTCATGAAATGAGAAGCCTGAGCTTGTGGAAGTGCCTGAAAGATGCCCTGTTCCTCTGCAGGGACACTCAGGCTGGAACAGGAGCCAGAGCCTTCTCTGGGGAAGCCTCCTCCGAGCTGGAATTTGTGCCATGCTGGGAGAGGAGGAGGAGGGGGAGAAGGCTGGTGCTGTGTGGCAGGAGCAGGAGGTTTGGGCCGCAGGACATTCCGTCTGTGCTGCTACCCCGCAATGGGCGGCCATGCCCGGGGCTCTGCGCCTGGCCCCGCGTGCGCTGAGCTCCCTGGGCTGGGCTCAGGTTCCTGCTGGGCCTGGGCAGAGCCTGGGCTCAAACTGGGGGCAGCAGCAGTGCAAATTACCTTGGGCATCTCTGCTGCTGGGAAGGAGCAATGAAGTGAGTCAAGAAGTTCTGGTTTCTGCTTCTCCTGGTGGTTTTTTAAATTTAATTCAACAATACAGAGGCAATTTCTGTGATGGCCTCTGTCAGTTTATTCTTTTTCAACAGTGCCAGCAGCAGGGCTGTGTTTAAGCGCTGCAAATGTGGCCTGTGAGGCTCTAATTTCCTTCACCTTAGTGCTCAGGGGCTGGTGGGCATTCCAGTACCTGCTGATCTTTATGCCTGTGAAAAAAATACTGATTTCACTGTCATGAAAACACTGTGGGCAGCACCAGCTGAAAGAGGCACTTGCAGTTTTATGGATAAAATTCCGGTGGCAAGCAGAAGAGGGCCAAGAGCAGCCACGATCTCCAATTCCCAAGGCAAAGGCAGCAGCAGCCTCCTGCTGTCACCTCAGGGCGAGTCAAACAGAGCTGAAAACAGCACTGGAACCCGATCCTTTCCCCTGAGGGCTGGCTCAGGGCAGCACAGGCGGGCCCTGAGCAGTCAGGGCTGTGTGTGGGTGCTGGTTGCTCTGCTCCAGAATTCAGCTGGAAAAAGCCCTTGGGAGCCGAGGCAGGAGCAGGCGGGAAGGGGCCGGTGCTTCTGCTGCTCCTGGCCGGGAGCCCCGGCTTGGCCGGGCCGGCGCCCCCTGCGCTGCGGCTGCTGCTGCTGCCAGAGCCGGGCGGGACTCGGGGACAGGGAACGGACACGGGGGGACAGCAAAGGCCTGGCGGCTGCAGGGATGGTGGCACTGGGGCCAGCGCCAGCAGAGAGCTTCAGCCCGCAATGAACCCCGAGGGAAACGATGGGGAAAGGCTCCATTTCAGCCTTTCTGCACTCGTGGCTGTGAACGGACTGAAATGAAAGGAGAACAAGCAGGGCCCGACCCCTTCCCCTTTGGGAGGAGCCCTGGGCCTGGGGCTGTGAGGGGCCGTGAGGGACTGGGAGGTGCAATGAGGAGCTGTGAGGGGCTTTGAGGGGCCATGAGTGGCTGTGAGGTGCTGTGAGGGGCCATGAGTAGCTGCAAGGGGATATGAGGGGCTGTAAGAGGAATTGAGGGGCAATAAATGTCTGCAAGGGCCTATGGGAGGCCAGGCACTGTTACGTGGGATTTTTGGTGGGAGACAGGGACGACACAAGCTCTCAGAGATCTGGGCGACAGCAACGTGTTTCATTTTTCAGACCCACCTTATATAGGGGCTTGGGATTTCCCAATGTTATGTTTGCCCAATTATCCCCTCATAAAAACACCTCAAACAATATTTGAGATAATAGCAATTTTAATTAAATAATTTAGAAAATATATAAAGGAGGGATAATTTGGTTCTAACAATAGCGTATAAGCAAAGGATAACCACGGGGTGCGGAGTGCAGGGCTTTTGGACCCGTGCCACCCTCCGTACAAAGTTGCCAAGTGAAGATTCTCCCCTTATATGCCATGTGTTAATACCATATTCTTTAGTTCTGGTTCGTCATCTATCTATCCCCGCCCTCATGAACACCTTTATTGCGCATGCGCCACCACTCAGTTCGGTGGTCGCACAAGTTTTTGGGGGTCTTAATTGATGAAGAATTGCAGTCTTCCTCTTTGTCCTTTGATTCACCTTTGGGTTACACATGCGCACCAAGCCAATATAATATAAGCCAAGAATACATATCACTACATCTATGTATAAAAACAATAAATCCCTTATAATTAACATTTTCCTGGGAGCCAACCAGGTTCTTGTTCATTTTTAGCATCTGCTTCCACAGCCTTTCCTGTAGGCCTTGGAAACATCTGCTTGAGGGGGGAGAGATGGAACCCCTCCTCTCTCCCTCTTCCTTTTGGCATTCTATTTTTTATTATTCCCAATTATTATTATATGGTAGATCTTGTCCTTGTAAACATCTGCAGAAGGGGGGGAGGAGCCCTCCTCTCCTCTTTTCTTTTTGGCATTACAACTTTTAACTATTTTTATTTCTCCCAAATATTAATTATTAAATGTAATTAAATGGTATTAATTACTGTTTCCATTTTTATCAGCACGAATCATACCTATTTATCACAAATCCCCATTTCTCTTTTTTGATCATTGATTCATGCTGTATTAAAACTGTGCTCTGATATCTTTTATAGTCTTAATTTTGCAGTAATCTCTTGCATCAATCTTATAAACAGATTCTTATCTGAGGCTGGCAGATCCCAATCTTTGTAGTGCTATTTAAGCTGTTTATACAATTCAGCTAATGATTTTAACTAATTCATACAGGGTGATTGTAATAGTCACAAATGTTGAAATTGCTGGGACTTGATTTTTGCCTTGTTTGCTTTTTCATTGCCGAAACTCTGTCTAGTGTGGCTTTCTGGCTTTGACCAATCGCCCAGGGTACCAGAAGGATCACAGTGAAAATAATCTTTAGGAAATCTACCTTTCTACCTTTCTCAAGGCCCCTTGGGTTGCAACCAAGGGCCGAGATGCCAGTCTTCTCGGTAGCAAAGGTAATATTCCGGGATCTAGTCACTGGTGCTTTTAATTTTCTTGGCACCCACAGCCTCACAGAGTTTGCTTGTCTCTTTTTAAATGCCATTTCCCAGTTCTGGTTGGTTAAAAAGAAATAATTAAAATTAAAACAGCAGGTCAAAGGTTAGGCTGGAATACCATAAATCTATATTTTTTAGAATTTCAGGGATATGCCAACCACAATAAGATTTTTTTTTTTTCAACAATTATCAATTATGAAACACTGGTTTATAATATTATGAATTGTTTGTTCTCTTATTTGTGCTATAATCAATGTAGCAAGAACCAACTGATCTAAGTTTTCTACTAATTTAATTGCTGCTGGAAGGGTCCCATCTCCCAGTCTCAAAGGTATTCCAAAAAATCACTAGCAATGCGTTTTACAATTAGCTGGCTAAATATATAACCATAGCAAAACAAGCAAATCAATTGTTTCTCCTCTTCCCTCTTAGTTACTCTCTAACATGAATTAAAACAAAATATACAAACAATACATATTCATGGATGATATTTTAAACTATGTTTACTATGCTCCCAATGTTTTACTTGTACTCTTTCAACAATAGGTGTTATCCCTCTCAGTTGCTGGAATTGCAGTTTTGTAATCAATTCTGATAATGTTGCTGGTGGGTGACCCCGGAGGAGATCTTCGATCTTTTCAGGGCATTCCCACCGATTAAGAAAGTCTCTTTTATTCTTTTCCACCGGCGTTCTTCTGCCTCTGAGCTCAAGGGAATTGCGGTCGGCAGCCACTCCAGGATGCCTAATCCCTTCTTAATAAATCAGGGTTAATAAAGATTAACTTAAATTTCACCATATTTTCATATTTTTGGAATTACATGTCCCAACAATATTTTAGTCACTATTTGAGCTGTAGCCCGAGCTGCTGGAAATGCTTCAACTCACTGAGTTAATTGATCTACTATAATAAACAAATATTTTCATCAACTCATTTTAAACAGTTCTATAAAATTAACCTGGATCTTTTTCAATGGCTTGTAGGCTGTTTTTGCATCCTCCAGAGGGAGGGTTCTTTAACGCTTTCTTAGTTACTTTTTAACAGGTGAGATACCCTTTAGGTAATTTGTTTTCCAATTTCAGATATCTCTATATACCTATAAAAATTTTAAAAGTGATCATAAATGGCTCTTGTTCTCCAATGTGTCTGTCTATGTTTATCTAAGATCTGATATTTTATTAATTTTGGCATCATAATCCTGCCATTAGGCAGAACTTATTTTGTCTCTTTAAATGTTGCTCCTAATTTTTTATAGCTGCCAGTTCTGCTAGTGGAAGGGTTAAGTGTCTCTTGTTGAATTTCTATTATTTTTCTTTTTTTTTTTTTTTTTTTTTTTTGTAAGATCATGATTTCACTATCTCTTTTTCTTAAGGTCGCTCTTTTTGCTTCTTCATTGGTCAAATTATTTCTCTCTGACTCTAATATCCCTCCCCCTCTCTGGTGTCCCTTTACATGAACTAATCTATTTTCTTTGAGCTTTTTAAAGCTTCAAGTATCTGAATTATCAATTCCTCATGTATCTGAATTATCAATTCTTCGTGTACTAACCCTTTCCTGTGAGTGTTTATAAGTCCCCTTTTTCTAAATTTTTTTTTTTTTTTAATTTGGAGTCCGTATAAAAAGTCCCTTCTTGTCCCTTTTAGTATTAGTAATGAACGGAGTAATGCATAAAGTTCACAGGCTTGTGCTGACCAGGAGGGACTAAGGGGACCAGACTCCTTTATCCTAAGCTTTTTCCCACTTCACCCGAATGCCAACCTGTATCATTGATTTTCAAATTATTTTCTTCAGTTAAAAAAATAAATTTTAAGTTTTCTTTCACAGGGTTTTATTTATAAATTTAAGGCTATTATTAGATCTTGCCTAACAAATTATTTTTGGCCTCTGGTATCAACAATAAATTATTTACTCCAAATTTGTCATCTGCTTCAATTTGCACCCCTTTTATTACAGGAACGGGAAAAGCCTCTCCTGTAATTCCGACTACTGGAACTCTCTTACAACTTATCTCACATTTCTGGGGTAATTTTGTTACTATGGACTGAGAAACTCCAGTATTTACTAAAAATGTAACTTCTTCACTATTAGGACCTATTTTTAGCTTTATCAAAGTCTCTTCTGGTGACGTTTCGGTCTCCTTCATTGAACAGAACTCCTGACCTGTCTGATTCTCCTGAGAAGTTTTCTCATCTTGCTGCTTTTTTCTGCAATTTTTCTGCAGGTGCCCCTTTTTATGATAATAAAAATAGGTAGGTCCTGCGTCCTTTAAATTAAGACAAGAATTTTGTAAGTGCCCTTTTTTGTGGCGGGAAAACTGCATAGGTCTTGTGTTCTTAAAAATAAATCCTGATGTCGGCTGTTTGTTTTTCCCTGCAAATTTTTCTGTATTCAAAGCTGCCTGCACTTTTTGAACTGCTGCCACTAAAATTCTGGCATCTGCTTTCAGCTTTTTCTCATTTCTTCGGACATACACCCTTTGTGTTTCTCTTAGTAACTCTTGAAGTCCTCTGTCCTGCCAATCTTCTAATTTTTCCAGCTTTTTCCTGATGTCAGCTCAAGATTTGGCCACAAACTGAGTTTTTAACAGAACCTGCCCTGCTGCAGTATCAGTATCTATACCTGAATATAATTGCAAGTCTTTCTTTAATCTTTCTAACTATTTAGCTGGGGACTCGTCCTTTTTCTGATGTTCACTCAAAGTTTTTCCTATGTTATGTCCCCTAGGCATTGCCCCCCGGATTCCTTGAATAATTATCCACCGGAGATCATTCATATTCTGCCTATGCTCTGCATTTTGATTATTCCAGTTTGGATCCTGCACACGCCATTTCTGATCACCTCGCCCTTGTCCCTCACGTTCTCTGTCCCAAATTTGCATTCCTGCCTGTCTGATCATCTCTCTCTCCTCTTGTAAACAAAATCCCTAAGATAGACTGCATTTCCACCCAGGTATATGTGTTTGGTCCTAAAAACTGATCTAACTTTTTGCCACTCCCTACGGGGTCCTCTATCAGTTTGCCCATCTCCTTCTTGAACTCCCTAACATCCCCAGTATTTAGGGGACACTCACATAACCAATAGGTGGCCCCTCTCCCGGATTTGCCATGGGAACCTCTCTAAGTGGATATAATCTATTCTCCCTTCTTCACCTTCATTTTCATCAATTTCTTCCCTTGTCTCCTTCTGCCTCTGGTTCTCTGTGTGCCACTGGTTCTTCTTGAATAGGGGGTGCGTTTGATTTACAGGGGATCTTCAGGGACCTGTGGCAGAGCTAGCTGGTTGGGTTGTCCATAAGGGGGTAGATGATTTAACGGGTCCCACGGTTCCTGCCTGTTCCTTTTAACCACTTGCCCTTTGGTTAATAAAGGATACAACGGGTAACCCCACCTTCCTGCCTCTGAACAACAAACCGACTTCTCCCCCTCAGCACTCCATAAAGCAGCATACTCACTCTCCTCCTGATTAACAGGGTCTTTTGAATTCACATATATATTTAGAGCCTGGCAAATCCAATCCTCAAATGATCCGAACTTGGGCCAATATAAATTATCTTTCCGGATCATTTCCTTTGTCCATTCAAACATGCAATACTTAATCATTTTCTGTTTACTTTTTCCCTTTTGGGATTCCCATTCATCCCAAAACCGTATCATCATCCCCAGCGGGCTGTCCTGAGGAATCCTCCCTTCCTGAGAACCCCCCTCACGGTTCCCAGATACTCTAAATTTCTGCGGATTCTTCACACAATCCGCAGCCCCTGGGTCAAGGGACTTACTTTTTCCCTGACCCATTTCTGGCGGCAACAAACTAAGAGATCTCCGGTACCAGGAAAAACCTTAGTTCCCCACACTCACCTCGTGGTTCAACTTTCTCACTTACTATTCTCTCACCCTACCTTTTTAATCTTCTTGTCCTGCTCTTATTTTTCCCTCTGTAATCTATTTGTTCCACTCCTACCTCTGCCTCTTTCTTAATATATCAGCCCCGTCCTCTCACCATCTAATCACATACTAAAATGCCTGCTACCAACCCCTCCAAGGAAATTGAACCTATTCAATCACTCTCCTCAGTCTCCCTACTCTCTCCTGCCCAAGGACTTTCTTACAGGTGCCTGGACCAGGGACCCTCTCCTCCCCCCTGGGTTAAACCTCCCGGGGTCCCCACTCGTTCACTTTTCTTTCACTTCCCTCCTTTCCCGGCCGGCCTCCTCTCGGAGGACGCGAAAACGCGGTACTGGGAGGTCCCTCTCACGTCGGGGGTCCGGGACTGCCCAGCCCCCGTCTCAGACACTCCACACACACTCACACATGCATACAGCCGCCCCCAGACCCAAAACCCTGTGGTACTCACAGCCTCCTTTTCTCACGAGGGTCTTTGTGCACAAAGCAGTTTTATATGGGTACTCTCTCCTTCCTGTAAGCCGGCACTGATGGGAGCTTCTTCTGCGTGCTTTCAATAACTAATTTGCTTATGCGTTATTGTAATGAAGATTCTCTTTTCCCAAGGGAGAGTGGTCTAGCTTTGGGACCACTTAAAAGTCTGGTGGGGAGCTCCTTCCCAGAAGCTATCCACCTCCCTGGAGTTAAGAGGGTCCCGGGTTTCGGCAGCAAAATTGTTATGTTTGCCCAATTATCCCCTCATAAAAACACCTCAAACAATATTTGAGATAGTAGCAATTTTAATTAAATAATTTAGAAAATATATAAAGAAGGGATAATTTGGTTCTAACAATAGCGCATAAGCAAAGGATAACCGCGGGGTACGGAGTGCAGGGCTTTTGGACCCGTGCCACCCTCCGTACAAAGTTGCCAAGTGAAGATTCCCCCCTTATATGCCATGTGTTAATACCATATTCTTCAGTTCCGGTTCGTCATCTACCTATCTCCGCCCTTATGAACACCTTTACTGCGCATGCACCATCACTCAGTTCGGGTCGCTCACCAGTCTTTGGGGTCGTCACTGATGAAGGCCTCTCCTCTTCCTCGATGTCCTTTAATTCACCTTTGGGTTACACATGCGCACCAAGCCAATACATATAAGCCAAAAATACATATCGCTGTATCTACATATCGAAACAATAAATTCCTTTATAATTAGCATTTTCTGGGACTCAACCAGGTTTTTGTTCATTTTAGCATCTGTATCTCCAGTTTCTTCCTCCTGTCCTTGTGAACATCTGCCGGGGGGGGGTGGAGCCCCTCCTCTCCCTCTCTTCTTTTGGCATTACAACTTTTAACTATTTTTATTATTCCCAAATAGTAATTTTATATGGTAGGCCCTGTCCTTGTGAACATCTGCTGGAGTGGGGGTGGAGTCCCTCCTCTCCCTCTCTTTCTTTTAACATTACAACTTTTAACCATTTTACCTATTCCCAAATATTAATTACGGTACCAATATTAATTACTTTTTCAATTTTATCAGCACGAATCATACCTATTTATCACAAATCCCCCATTTCTCTTTTTGATCATTGATTCGTGCTGTATTAAAAACTGTGCTCTGATATCTTTTATATTCTCAATTTTGCAGTAATCTCTTGCATCAATCTCATAAACAGATTCTTATCTGAGGCTGGCAGATCCCAATCTTTGTAGTGCTATTTAAGCTGTTTATACAATTCAGCCAAATGATTTTAACTAATTCACACAGGGTGATTGTAATAGTCACAAATGTTGAAATTGCTGGGACTTGATTTTGCTTTGTTTGCTTTTTTTCATTGCCAACACAGACTCCCCTCTGTCCAGTGTGGCTTTCTGGCTTTGACCAATCGCCCAGGGTACTAGAAGGATCACAGTGAAAATAATCCTTAGGAAATCTACCTTTCTACCTTTCTCAAGGCCCCTTGGGTTGCAACCAAGGGCCGAGATGCCAGTCTTCTCGGTAGCAAAGGTAATATTCCGGGATCTAGTCACTGGTGCTTTTAATTTCCTTGGCACCCACAGCCTCACAGAGTTTGCTTGTCTCTTTTTAAATGCCATTTCCCAGTTTTGGTTGGTTAAAAAGAAATAATTAAAATTAAAACAGCAGGTCAAAGGTTAGGCTGGAATACTATAAATCTATATTTTTTAGAATTTCAGGGATATGCCAACCACAATAAGATTTTTTTTTAATCAACAATTATCAATTATGAAACACTGGTTTATAATATTATGAATTGTTCGTTCTCTTATTTGTGCTATAACTAATATAGCAAGAACTAACTGATCTAAGTTTTCTACTAATTTAATTGCTGCTGGAAGGGTCCCATCTCCCAGTCTCAAAGGTATTCCAAAAAATCACTAGCAATGCGTTTTACAATTAGCTGGCTAAATATATAACTATAGCAAAACAAGCAAATCAATTGTTTCTCCTCTTCCCTCTTAGTTACTCTCTAACATGAATTAAAACAAAATATGGGGAAACAATACATATCCATGGATGACATTTTAAACTATGTTTACTGTCCCTCCTCAATCTTTTTTTGCTGACTTGTACTCTTTCAACAATAGGTGTTATCACTCAGTTGCTGGAATTGCAGTTCTGTAATCAATTCTGATAATGTTGCTGGTGGGTGACCCCTGAGGAGATCTTGATCCTTTCAGGGCATTCCCACCGATTAAGAAAGTCTCTTTTATTCTTTTCCACCGGCGTTCTTCTGCCTCTGAGCTCAAGGGAATTGCGGTCGGCGGCCACTCCAGGATGCCTAATTCCTTCTTAATAAATCAGGGTTAATAAAGATTAACTTAAATTTCGCCATATTTTCACATTTTTGGAATTACATGTCCCAACAATATTTTAGTCACTATTTGAGCTGTAGCCCGAGCTGCTGGAAATGCTTCAACTCACTGAGTTAATTGATCTATTATAATAAACAAATATTTTCACCAACCCATTTTAAGCAGTTCTATAAAATCAACTGGATCTTTTCTAATGGCTTGTAGGACTGTTTTTGCATCCTCCAGAGGGAGGGTTCTTTAACGCTTTCTTAGTTACTTTTTTTAACAGGTGAGACACCCTTTAGGTAATTTGTTTTCCAATTTCAGATATCTCTATATACCCATAAAAATTTTAAAAGGATCATGGAATGGCTCTTGTTCTCCAGTGTGTCTATTCATGCAAAGTTATCTAAGATCTGACATTCCATTAATTTTGGCATCATAATCCTGCCATCAGGCAGAACTTATTTTGCCTCCTTAAATGTTGCTCCTAATTTCTTTTATAGCTGCCAGTTCTGCTAATGGAAGGGTTAAAATGTCTTTTTAATGAATTTCTATTATTTTTTTTTTTTTTTTTTTTTTTTAAGATCATGATTTCACTATCTTTTTCTTAAAGTTGCTTTTTGCTTCTTCATTGGTCAAATTATTTCCTCTGACTTTAATATCCCTCCCCTCTCTGGTGTCCCTTTACATGAACTAATCTATTTTCTTTGAGCTTTTTAAAGCTTCAAGTATCTGAATTATCAATTCCCCATGTATCTGAATTATCAATTCTTTGTGTACTAACCCCTTTCCTGTGAGTGTTTTATAAGTCCCCTTTTCCAAAAAATTTTTTTTTAAAGTTTGGAGTCCCGATCCCAAAGAGTCCCTTCTTGTCCCTTTAGTATTAGTAATGCACGGAGTAATGCACAAAGTTCACAGGCTTGTGCTAACCAGGAGGGACTAAGGGGACCAGACTCCTTTACCCCTTGGCTTTTCCCACTTCACCCAATGCCAACCTGTATCATTGATTTTCAGATTATCTTCTTCAGTTAAAAAATAAATTTTAAGTTTTCCTTCACAGGGTTTTATCTATAAATTTAAGGCTATTATTAGATCTTGCCTAACAAATTATTCTTGGCCTCTGGTATCAACAATAAATCATTTACTCCAAATTTGTCATCTGCTTCAATTTGCAACCCTTTTTATTACAGGAACGGGAAAAAGCCTCCTGTAATTCCGACTACTGGAACTCTTTCACAATTTATCTCACATTTCTGGGGGTAATTTTGTTACTATGGACTGAGAAACTCCATATTTACTAAAAATATAATTCTTCACTATTAGGACCTATTTTTAGCTTTATTTAAACCTCTTCTGGTGACAAATGGTCTCCTTCATTGAACAGAACTCCTGACCTGTCTGATTCTCCTGAGAAAGCTTTCTCATCTTGCTGCTTCTTTCTGCAATTTTTTCTGCAGGTGCCCCTTTTTATGATAATAAAAATAGGTCCCTGTCCTGCACCCTTTAGAATTAGGACAAAATTTTGTAAGTGCTCTTTTTTGTGGCAGGAAAACTGCATAGGTCTTGTGTTCTTAAAATAAATCCTGATGTCGGCTGTTTGTTTTTCCTGCAAATTTTTCTATATTCAAAGCTGCTTGCACTTTTTGAACTGCTGCCACTAAAATTCTGGCATCTGCTTTTTAGCTTTTTCTCATTTTCTTTAGACATACACCCTTTGTGTTTCTCTTAGTAACTCTTTTGAAGTCCCCTGTCCTGCTATCTTTTAATTTTTCCAGCTTTTTCCTGATGTTAGCTCAAGATTTGGCCACAAACTGAGTTTTTAACAGAACCTGCCCTGCTGCAGTATCAGTATCTATACCTGAATACAATTGCAAGTCTTTCTTTAATCTTTCTAACCATTCAGCTGGGGACTTGTCCTTTTTCTTTGATGCTCACTCAAAAGTTTTTCCTATGTTATGTCCCCCCAGGCATTGCCCCCAGATTCCTTGAATAATTATCTACCGGAGATCACTCATATTCTGCCTATGCCTGGGTTTTTGATTATTCCAGTTTGGATCCTGCATACGCCATTTCTGATCACCTCACCCTTGTCCTCACGTTCTCTGTCCCAAATCTGCATTCCTGCCTGTCTGATCATCTCTCTCTCTCTCTTGTAAACAAAATCTCTAGGATAGACTGCATTTCCACCCAGGTATATGTGTTTGGTCCTAAAAACTGATCTAACTTTTCTGCCACTCCTACGGGTCCTCTATCAGTTTGCCCATCTTTCTTTGAACTCTCTAACATCCCCAGTATTTGGGGGACACTCACATAACCAATAGGTGGCCCCTCTCCCGGATTTATTGCCATGGGAACTTCTCTAAGTGGATATAATCTATTCTCCCTTCTTCACCTTCATTTTCATTGATTCTTCCTTGTCTCCTCTGCCTCTGGTTCTGTGTGCTACTGGTTCCTCTTGAATAGGGGGCTACAACTGGACAGGGGATCTTCAGGGACCTGTGGCTGAGCTAGCCAGTTGGGTTGTATAAGGGGTAAATGATTTAACGGGTCCCACGTTTCCTGCCTGTTCCTTTTAACCATTTGCCCTTTGGTTAATAAAGGATACAACGGGTAACCCCCACCTTCCTGCCTCTGAACAACAAACCGACTTCTCCTCAGCACTCCATAAAGCAGCATACTCACTCTCCTCCTGATTAACAGGGTCTTTTGAATTCACATATATATTTAGAGCCTGGCAAATCCAATCCTCAAATGATCCGAACTTGGGCCAATATAAATTATCTTTCCGGATCATTTCCTTTGTCCATTCAAACATGCAATACTTAATCATTTTTTGTTTACTTTTTCCCTTTTGGGATTCCCATTCATCCCAAAACCGTATCATCATCCCCAGCAACTGTCCTGAGGAATGCTCCCTTCCTGAGAACCCCCTCACGGTTCCCAGATACTCTAAATTTCTGCGGATTTTTCACACAATCCGCAGCCCCTGGGTCAAGGACTTACTTTTTCCCTGACCCATTTCTGGCGGCAACAAACTAAGAGATCCCCGGTACCAGGAAAAATCTTAGTTCCCCACACACCTTGTGGTTCAACTTTCTCACTTACTACTCTCTCCCTACTAGCCCATTTTTTCTTGTCCTGCTCTTATTTTTCCCTCTGTAATTTTGTTCCATTCCTACCTCTGCCTCTTTCTTAATATATCAGCCCCGTCCTCTCACCATCTAATCACATACTAAAATGCCTCATACAACCCCTCCAAGGAAATTGGAACCTATTCAATCACTCTCCTCAGTCTATACTCTCTCCTGCCCGGACAGATCTTACAGGTGCCTGGACCAGGGACCTCTCCCCCCCTAGGTTAAACCTCCCGGGTCCCCACTCATTCACTTTTTTTCCCTTCCCAAGCTTTCCCAAACCCGGCCTCCTCGAGGAGGACATAAAATTGAGTACTGGGAGGTCCCTCTCGCGTGAGGGTCCGGGACTGCCCAGCCCCCTGTCTCAGACACTCCACACACACTTCACACATGCATACAGCCGCCCCCAGACCCAAAACCCCGTGAATACGCAACAGCCCCTTTTCTGTACGAGGGTCTTTGTGCACAAAAGCAGTTTTATATGGGTACTCTCTCCTTCCTGTAAGCTGGGCACCGATTATTCTGCTTCTTCTGCAGCTTTCAATAACTAATTTGTTTATGCATTATTGTAATAAACTCTCTTTTTCCCAAGGGAGAGTGGTCTAGCCTTGGGACCACTAAAAGTCTGGTGGGAGCTCCTTCCCAGAAGCTATCTACCTCCCTGGAGTTAAGAGGGTCCCGGGTTTCAACAAAATTATTATTATTTTGCCCAATTATCCCCTCATAAAACACCTCAAACAATATTTGAGATAATAGCAATTTTAATTAAATAATTTAAAAATATATAAAGAAGGATAATTTGGTTCTAACAATAGCGCATAAGCAAAGGATAACCACAGGGTATGGAGTGCAGGGCTTTTGGACCCATGCCACCCTCAAGTACAAAAGTTGCCAAGTGAAATTCTCCCCTTATATGCCCTTGTGTTAATATTCTCCAGTTCCGGTTCGTCATCTACCTATCCCGCCCTCATGAACACCTTTAAAGCCCCATGCACCATCACTCAGTTTGGTGGTCTCACCAGTCTTTGGGGGGTCGTCACTGATGAAGGCCTCTCCTCTTCCTCGATGTCCTTTAATTCACCTTTGGTTACATACAGCACCAAGCCAAACATCGTAAGCCAAAAGCACATTGAACTGTATCTACATATCAAGCAATAAATTCCTTTATAATTAGCATTTTTCTGGGACCCAACAGGTTTTTGTTCATTTTAGCATCTGTATCTTCAGTTTCTTCCTCCTGTCCTTGTGAACATCTCTGCCGGAAATCAACAGAGAACTCCTCTCCTCTCTTCTTTTAACATTACAACTTTTAACTATTTTTATTATTCTCAAATATTTAATTCTTATTAGTAGGCCCTGTCCTTTTGAACATCTGCTGGAGGGGGAGGGGGGTCCTCCTCTCCCTCTCTTTTTTAACATTACAACTTTTAATCATTTACCTATTCCCAAATAACTAGGAACCAATAGTAATTACTCTCAATTTTATCCTGGTGGTCATACCTATTTATCACAAATATTCATTTGAATAGTTGGGCAGGAGGATCATACAAGCTATTTTCCACTCCTTCCTGCATTTATCCCACCTGTTCCCTGTCCTGTGTGGGTCTTGGTGGCGGATCAGGTGAGGGGCCGCTGCGCTTCTTCCCACCGCCACCCTTGTAGCCGCCGGGAGCTTTCCCGCCCGCCCCTTGGTCTGATCGAGGTGGAGAAGAAACTTTTGAATTGTTCCCGCCGCCGCGGGCATTGAAGCAGGTAATCTGCGTGCAGATGATAGGTGGCGGGGAAGAGACAGCGCTGGGTCCCGAACCACTTCCCACACTTGGAACACCCTCCAGGGCTGTGCTGCTCTGGAGGCCTGCGCTGATAAGGTGGGAGGGAAACCTGAAGCCCTTCCCCGACACTGGGACAAACGTGGGGCCGGGGTCCCATCAGAGCCAGGCTGGAGCACCAGCACCCACAGCTCCTGCCCATCTCCGGCCGCCCCTGGCTGGCGCACACCCTGCCCCTCCCCTGCACAGCCAGGCTGGAGCACACACACCTGCCCCGGCATCTCTGGGCTTTTCACACCTGCTATTTCCCTGTGCCCTGGACCTTGCCCGGCAGGCTGGGCACACGGCCCTGCCCTACCAGGCTCCTGCCGCAGGCATTTGTCCGAATGCCTGCTCTCTCCATGCTCAGACATCTTCAGGGAGGAAGACAAGACAGGATGTTGTTTTCCATCAAAAGGGAAGGAATCATCTTCTCGACACCAGGCCTGTGCTGCAGCAAATCGCGTTTGGGCTGGGTAGATGGAGCCCAGAGGGGAAAGGGCACTCATCGCCAGCTCTGGGGCTGTGCACAAATCACAAATAGACGGACTAGGAACGCGTCCTGAGCTGTTTTATTTCCCACCACCTGTCTCTTTTACTTAGTTATGACAATGGAAGATGCCAGCTCACATCCCAGGCAGCAGACAAAGAACCATGTTACAATCT
>JALJVW010000190.1:0-30816 GCA_024865655.1 Emberiza elegans
TTTATTTAACCAGGACAGGGTGGTGGAGAAAGGGGAACCCCAAGTGGCTGGATTGGGGGGAGGCTGGGGAGGGGGACCCTGGCACTCCAAAATCCTCCAGAATCCCTAAGCAGGCCCTGGAGAGGGGAGATCTCCAGGACCCATGGCATCCCCAGCAGCCCTGAGACAGGGGGCCACCAGAACCCCAGAGGAATGAGACTGGAAATGGGAAATGCCTGGTGGCTTTTTTTTATTCATATTTGATTTTCGGATGTCAGGTGATTTCTAGAGATGGACTTGGGCAAGAGAAATCCCCAACTGAAGGCGTTCACATCTTTTTTTCCCCAAACCAAGATTTTCCCCAACAGTGACATCCCCCCCCCTGTCCTGCTCTGGGTGAGCTCAGTCCCAAACCTGACCCTGATCCTGGTCTCAATCTCACTCCACATTTAGACACACTCACAGTTCTGTATTTAATCCCATCCCAGTCCCAGACTCCTAGCCCCAGACCCAATCCCAACCCCAGGTCTAAAGCCAATCCCATGTCTAGCCTTAACCCCAATCCCAGCTCTAATCCAAATCTCAGCCCCAACTCCAAGCCCAGCCCCAATTCCAGCCCCTTCCTAAATCCTCAGCCCCAAACCAAATCCCAGGTTCAGCCCTTCTGGGGGTTTGGGGTGTCTCTGTCCCTCTGAGCCCGATGATGTTTGGGGTGGGGTCACAGGGGCTGAGAGGACAGAGACCCCCCGGCCTCCCAGGGGTGAGAAGGTCAGAGAGCCCCCAGCCCCGAGCACCCTCAGCAGTGAGAGGGACACAGAGCCCCTGGTCCCCAGCCCTGCACAGGCATTGCCTGAGGCCAGAGGGATGGAGACCCCCCGAGCATCCCCAGGGTGAGGGGACAGAGACCCCTGAGCATCCCCTGGGCTGAGAGGGACAGAGACTGCCCTGAGCACCCCCTGGCACAGGGGTGAGAGGGAGGAGACCCCCAGGCATTCCCTGGGGTGAGAATGATGGAGACCCCTGGGAATGGCCTGGGGTGAGAGGGACAGGGACAATCCCTGGGGGAATGGCCTGGGGGAAGGGACAGGACACAGGGAATGGCCTGGGATGGGGAATGAGCATGGGGTGACACAAAATAAACTTGGCAGAAATCAAAAATTAATCCTGAAGAAACACTTGATGAATATTTGATTTTTCCTCAAGTCACATGTGATGAAAAGCAAACAAATCCCAAACATGAATAAACAGACAATATAAGCAAGACCCCTGGTTCCTGCAGCATCCATTCCATATAAAAATTTCTGGACAAAGTAAATTATTGTTTCTGTGTAAATACTGTCAGAAATCAAAAGAAAAAAATGATTCACATTTGGCAAAGAAACCTGGGAATTCCAGTTATTTGGGAATTTAGCTACTTGAGATGGAAATTTTAGCAGCCTTGTGTCCTCATTAATAAACTGAATGAACCTTGAAGCTCTTTTGTAAATTTTGCTCCATTTCCATCCACAGCTCCAGCTCAGCTGCTGGCACTTTTCTGGAAGGAAAGAAAAGTGGAAATTTTTCCTCATGAATCCAGATTATGAAAAGGAAGGGAAGATTCTCTGTACAACCTCCTCAGTCACAAAGGTTACAGGGATGAAGAGAAAATAATGTATCTGGTTAAGAAAATTGTTAGATTTGGCAAAAATCCCCAAGAACTGTGTGGAAAGAAAGAGAAAAGGGGGAGAGAGCAAGGGAGTGACAGGGACAGAGACCTCCCTGGGGCAGGGCAAGTGTGACATTGTCCCCTGTGTGTGTGGCCTTCCCAGGGTGGGGTTTTACACCTGAGCCAGTTTGGGTAAGGGGGTGGTGTTCACCCCCTGAGCAGGGATTACCCCACTGTTTCAGGTTGCAATGCAAGATGTAACCAAATGCATGTTTTCAATCCCCATCTTCATCAACTGCTATAAACAGGTGGGGCAGTGTTCTTTATCTCTTCCATGACTCACCCCTGATAATGCCCTCCAGGGGAGATATCTTCTGTGAATGGGCCATTGAGTGTCACTGCAGGACTGATCAAATTCCATCATCCCATTGTGGGATGCTCCACCCAGGGGGAGGATCCAAGCATTCCTACCTGGATATAAGCTGAGGCTTGCAACACCAGGAGCAGCTTGCCTACTGGATTGCCAGGGGAAAGGAGCTCCAGAACCACCACTGGACCTTCAGAGGAAGACCAGACCCTTCTACAGGATCACTGCTTTGACAGAATCCCGTTCATCACTCCAACAGGACTGCAGCCACCATTTAATGGGACTGCAGCCACCACCCTGAGCAACAGGGTGTCAGGTTCTATCCTGACTCTGTCAGTTTAAGGCAGTGTTTCTGTATCATTGCCTTGATCTTCATTTTCTTATTAAATTGTAATTCTGACTTAGACTCTCCCCAGGTTTGCCTTCAAACCAGTACAAAAGACAATGTACTCATCCTTGTTTTCCTCCCAAAACAGGGATTTCCCATCCCCAAACCTTTTGCCAGATGGAGGAGGAGGCTGTGAGGAAGATGGAAGATGCCCTGGGACACCCAGGCAGGTGAGGAGGAAGTCAGTGCTCTTTCCCCCTCTCTGCTCCATCTCCCAGCCCAGCATGGCCCTTGGCTGCAGGACAACCCTGCTGCCAACCCCTGTCCTGCTGCAGATGCACTGGGGAATCTCCTTCCCCTTCCCTTTGGCACAGAGGCAAATCCCATCGTCTCCTTGCCCTTCCTCCCCCAGACAAGGAGCTGAGGATGGAGACCAGGGAGGACCAATCCCCAAAGCAGAACCTCATGGAAGAGGCAGTTTTGAGTGACTCCATGGCACTGGTATCCAACAGGGAAGAAAAGCCACAGAGATCCCACTGCAGGAGGGGCTCCAAAGCCAGCCCAGGGTGCTCTGAGGAGGAAAGACCCACCCTGAGCCAGGAAGGTGGACAGAGCTTCAGCCAGAGCTCAGAGCTGGTGGTCCATGAGCAGCTTCATGATGGTGAGAAGCGCCACAAGTGCTTGGAGTGTGGGAAGAGCTTCAGGAAGAGCAGTACCCTGATCAGCCACCAGATGCTCCACACTGGGGAATGGGCCCTACAATGTGGGGAATGTGGGAAGGGCTTCAGCTGCAGATCCACCCTCATCAGCCACCACCAACGCATCCACACTGGGAGAGGCCCCTACGAGTGTCCCCAGTGTCAGAAGAGGTTTTGACCACCTCCAGCCTCCTCCAGCACCAGCAGATTCACACTGGGATGAAGGCCCTTCCAGCCCTGACTGTGGGATGGGCTTCAAACGCAACTCCACCCCTCATCATCCACCAGCGCATCCACACTGGGAGAGGCCCTACGAGTGTCCCCAGTGTGGGAAGAGGTTTCAGACCAGCTCAAATCTCCTCCTGCATGAGCGGATTCACACAGAGGAGAGGCCCTTCCGCTGCCCTGACTGTGGGAAGGGCTTCAAACACAACTTCACCCCTCATCAGGCACCAGCGGATCCACACCGGGAGAGGCCCTACGAGTGTCCCCAGTGTGGGAAGAGCTTCACCCAGAGCTCTGACTTGACCAGACACCAACAGAGGCACCAGTAAGGGAAGCCCTGCAAATGCCCCAAACTGCAGGAGAGCTTCATGCACCACTTCCAGCTTCATCCCCCACAGGAGGACCCCACGGGAAGAGCCCTGGTGATCCATGTTCCCTGTGATCCATGTCAAAGTTTTCTGGAAGGATCCCAATGACCTGATGTGGGATGGAAGAACATGAGGGTCTGGCCATGGCCCTGTCATTACATTCACTCCCACCTCAGGTCATTGCCAGGGGCAGGAAAGGACTCTCTTCTCTCCTCCCTGAGGAGAAGGGTGTCCTTTCCAGGCAGGGGAAATTGTGGCCAGGAAGACCCAGTGAGTTGTGTTTTAGTTTTCCTTGTAAACAGTTTTATTTATCCCTTCTTTTATCAATATTTTTTCTGTTCATTTTGTTCCTTATCTCATTTCTGTTCCCAATAAATTGTTCTTATCCCAGCCCGGGATTTTTGCCTTTTGTGCTTTCCATGGGAGGCAGGAGGGCAGCGAGGGCAGCGTGGTTTTAGCAGGAGCAGGAAATTGGGGAATCCCATTCCTGAACCCTGGCCCATGGAAACCGAGCATCCCAGCTGGTCCCAGCCCTGGTGGCCATGGCAACAGCCTTGGGAGCGGGTCCCTGGCTGGGGCTGTGGGAACCTCTTCCCTCTGGTGCCCAGGGACAGGAGTGGAGGGAACGGCTGCAGCTGAGTCGGGGCAGGCTCAGGTTGGATGTCAGGAAAAGGTTTTGCCCAGAGGCTGCTGGGGCCCTGCCCAGGCTCCCCAGGGAAGGGTCCCAGCTCCAGGGCTCTCTGAGCTCCAGCAGCATTTGGACAGCGCTGCCAGGCCCAGGCTGGCATTGTTGGGGTGTCCTGTGCAGGGCCAGCAGTTGGACTCGAGGATCCTGATGGGTCCCTCCCAGCTCAGCCAATTCTGTGGTTCTGGGATCCCATGAGCCTGGGGATGGGGCTGCCAATGGTTGCCATGGCAACGGGCTCTGGCTGCAGGCCTGAGCTGGTGTCCATGGCAACCACCCCTGGCATGGGGTCTCCATGGAGGGAGTGACCATAGCAACAGGGGGCTGGTGATGGTTGTCATGGAAACTGACCATAGCAACAGGGGTCTGGTGATGGTTGCCATGGGGGAAACTGACCATAGCAACAGGGCGGCTGGTTGCCTGCTAAGGATCAGATTTGTCACAGGCCCTCAGAGGGGTTCCATGGGGACTTTCCAAGAGTCTCCAGGCTGTTCCAGAGCTGGAATGTCACAGGCAGAGACAGGGGCTCCATGGAGACCTCCCAGGGCTTTCTGGGGATGGTAAAGAGCCTGTGGGTCAGAGGCAGTCACAGCCATTCCATGGTGACATCCCAGGGGACCTTGGGCTGCAAAGGCACCAATCTGTCACAGGCACTCACAGGGGCTCCACGGTGACATCCCAGGAGTCCCCAGGCTGCCAAAGAGCCGGGATGTCCCAGACACTCACAGGGGTTCCTGTCATGCCCACAGTGGGAGCTTCAGGCAAAAGCTTTATTTTTTTGTTGGAGAAACTCCTTCTGAGACATGAGGTGGAGAAATTACAATCAGCAGCCACCATGGATCTTCAAACCCCTGCAGCACCCCTAGACTTCTAAAATTCCTTTTAAGAGAGGAGACTGGGAATGGCTGGATCCAATCCCAGCCCCAGACTTTTGTCAAAGCTGTAAAAGAATGGACAGGTGGAATTGAATCTTTACGCAATTTGTCCCACAGGATTAAAGACTGAATACCAGATAAATTTATATAAATACAGCTCTGATTTATTCTGATCATGGTTAGACAGAATGGTTCATTTACACCACAAAGTAAATGAAAAAAAGGAGTTATTGTTGCAGTCTGAAGTGGCCTGGACACAACCTTCCCTGAGAGTGTCTTGTGCCAATAGGTAGGAACCATGAGAGCACCAGCACACAGACACAGACACAGACACAGACACAGACACACACACACACACGGAGAAACTCTGAAAGTGTCCAGGGGCCAAAGACAAAGGAGTGTTCAGAGTATAAACAGAGGGAAAGAGGGTGCAGAGGAGAGCACCAGGGATTCAATGGTCTGAGGACTCAGGCACGGTACACAGGAAAGGGACCAATAGGGAATGCCAGGATGGATGGGCAGGGTTACACACCAATGGGAAGACAGGGAAGGGAGAACTCACCAGAACATGAACATATAAGAGTAAAAGGAGTAGGAAAGGCCAACGGGCCAATAGGGAGGACAGAACTGCGACAACATAGTGCTGCAGAGCAACATGGGAAGCCTCTTTTCTCACCCTGAGCTTTGAGGAGTGCCCAGAGCCTGTGGTGTGTCTTTCCAGGGTATTGCTACTGCCTTTTCCCTGGGAGGCTCACAGGTTTCCGCAGTTGTGCAGTGTCTCAATGATCTCCTTGGTTCTGCAGCCCTGCGTGGCTGCTGTGTTACAATGGACCCGTGGTACCATGAGGTTCCATAGTGTCACCTTGGTCCCTTTGGTTCCACAAGGCCTTGCTGGGCCACAATGGCCCCTTGGTTTCATGAGGGGCCTGGGCTCCACAGCACCTCACAGACCCCTTGGCCTCTCTGAGTTCCCATCATTGTCCTCATGAACCTCTCAAAGCCCTTCATGGCCCCTCATGACTGATGGCCCTCACAGCTCATGGCCCCCATGGCCCCCTCACAGCCCCTTCTCTGTTGCCACTCTGGGTAGGTCTGTCTCCCAGCCCCAACAGCCCCCTCCATGGCCCCTCATGTCCTCCCTCTCAGCCCCTCATGGCCCCTCACAGCCCTCATGGCCCCTCACAGCCCCAGGCCAAAAGGGAAGGGGTTTGGGCCCTGCTTGTTCTCCTTTCATTTCAGTCCCTTCACAGCCACAGAGTGCAGAAAGGCTGAAATGGAGCCTTTCCCCAGCGTTTCCCTCGGGGTTCACTGCAGGCTGAAGCTCTGTGCTGGCGCTGGCCCCAGTGCCACCATCCCTGCAGCCGCCAGGCCTTTGCTGTCCCCCCCCGTGTCCGTTCCCTGTCCCCGAGTCCCCCGCCCGGCTCTGGCAGCAGCAGCAGCCGCAGCGCAGGGGGCCATTGGCCCGGCCCAGCCAGGGCTCCCGGCCAGGAGCAGCAGCAGCACCGGCCCCTTTCCCGCCTGCTCCTGCCTCGGCTCCCAAGGGCTTTTTCCCAGCTGAATTCTGGAGCAGAGCAACCAGCACCCACACACAGCCCTGACTGCTCAGGGCCCGCCTGTGCTGCCCTGAGCCAGCCCTCAGAGGAAGAAAGGATCGGGTTCCAGCGCTGTTTTCAGCTCTGTTTGACTCACCCTGAGGTGACAGCAGGAGGCTGCTGCTGCCTTTGCCTTGGGAATTGGAGATCATGGCTGCTCTTGGCCCTCTTCTGCTTGCCACCTGAATTTTATCCATAAAACTGCAAGTGCCTCTTTCAGCTGGTGCTGCCCACAGTGTTTTCATGACAGTGAAATCAGTATTTTTTCACAGGCATAAAGATCAGCAGATACTGGAATGCCCACCAGCCCCTGAGCACTAAGGTGAAGGGAATTAGATCCTCACAGGCCACATTTGCAGTGCTTAAACACAGCCCTGCTGCTGGCACTGTTGGAATAGAATAAACTGACAGAGGCCATCACAGAAATTGCCTCCGTATTGTTGAATTAAATTAAAAAAACCACCAGGAGAAGCAGAAACCAGAACTTCTCGACTCACTTTATTGCTCCTTCTCAGCAGCAGGAAAGGCAGATGCCCAGAGGTGTTTTGCACTGCTGCTGCCCCCAGTTTGAGCCCAGGCTCTGCCCAGGCCCAGCGGGAGCCTGAGCCCAGCCCAGGGAGCTCAGCGCACGTGGGGCCAGGCCCAGAGCCCCGGGCACGGCCGCCCATTGCGGGGCAGCGGCGCAGAGGGAATTTCCTGCGGCCCAAACCTCCTGCTCCTGCCACACAGTGCCAGCCTTCTCCCCCTCCTCCTCCTCTCCCAGCACGGCACAAATTCCAGCTCGGAGGAGGCTTCCTCAGACAGGTCTCCGGCTCCTGTTCCAGCCTGAGTGTCCCTGCAGAGGAACAGGGCATCTTTCAGGCACTTCCACAAGCTCAGGCTTCTCATTTCATGAGGAATCTGGGATGCAAATGGCCTTGCTAAGAAAGCCAAAAGCCAAGGGAATGGATTAGTAGTTATTAGAAAAAGATCACCCTTCTTTCAGGCAAGGTTCACCAAGTCATTCCCTGCATTTCTCCTTTTCAGATTCTTTCAGTTGGCTACTCTGAGAGGTCCATCTTCTGGTGCTTCTCATGAACTGATTGTGCTCTTGATTTATGCACCAAGGCACCAGATGTGGAATCATCTACACTGAACTCAGAAACAAACTCCCTCTGTCAGAGCATTTTCACATTCCAGATCATTTTCAAGATGTCCACTGACAGGTTGGAATGATTATCACACAACTCTCCACTTGTGGCTGCAGGCTCTGGAGATTCTTTCTCTGCATTCAGCCAGGCTTGTATTCCCTAACAATTCCTGGTACCACCTCCTGTTTTCTTAGCCTAGATCAGTAACAATGAAAACCTCACCCAGAGCACAAATCCCCAGTCCACCAGGAAAAGAAAGGACAAGTTGTCAAGTTCTCCAAACCTTTGTCCTGCTTTGCTGTAAGAGTCCTGCTGCATGCACAGTGTGGAAAGCCAAGAGGAGCTGCAGGTGGTGGCACATCTTGTGACAGGAGCTCTGACCTCATTCTCCAGGAATGAGGTTTTCAAGAAAAAAGGTTCAGAAAAGATTACAGAATACAAAGAAGATTCCTGGAAAACTGAAACAGCTTTCCAAAAGTGAAATGAAAAGAGAAAGAAACCATCTGAAATACTTTACTCAATTTATTTCTATGCTACCCTTTTCCATCTTGCACTACTTCTCCATGCCATTAATTCCAAATGGATCTCACCTCTAAGATCGGTGACTTACTGAGTTTTAGACACTCTAAAATACCATGAGCTGCACACAGTTTGCCTTCCCCTGTTTTTGTTGGAAAGCAGTGCTGGAGCCATCAGTGAAATGCTTGGGTTGGGCACAAATCCTGCAGGCAGGGAATGTGCCCTGGCAGTGTGTGACCCTCAGCAGGGACAATGCTCAGCAATCCTGCAGGCAGGGAAAGTGCCCCCCAGTGTGTGACCCTCAGCAGGGACAATGCTCAGCTCCTGCAGGCGTTGAATGTGCAGTCTCCATGGAACCATGCCAGGAGCAGCTGCTGAGCTCAGAAGCCATCCCAGCCCCCGCCCTGCTCCAGAGCCCCTTGGCAGGGTGGGCTCCTGCCCTGGCTTTGTGTGCCAGGAGCCGGCAGCGCTGGGTGCAGGGAGCCCAGGGAGGGCACAGAAACGCTGGGTGAGAAATGCTGGGGCACAGCGAGATGGGCGAGTGCAGCTGGCCAGGGATGAGGAGCAGCATGCCCAGGGGGCACAGCCTGCAGCACAGATGGCCAAGGGGAGAAAACAACAAACTTCTCAGGAGGGTGGAGAACAAACTTTTAGTTGCAAACTTCAGAGAATGAGTACTTGGGAAATCTTAAGCAACGTGGAATTACAGTAAATCACTGCATAAAGCACTGACTTAGCAAACTCTAACCTGTCCAACTTCAAGTTACTCAGATTTTGACAAGAGGAAGCCAGGAGAAGAGAGAAAGGGAGACAGAGATCCACAGTCAGCCTTGGATCTCAGCTGCTGTGAGCTCTGGGGCCATGGGACGTGTCAGTGTCACACCCATGTCACAGCCTGACCTGCTCTGGTCCCTCTCCCAGGTGGGGTTTTCGGGGTGCCAGGGGCTTGGCAGCCACTTTGGGGCTGGGCCAGAGGCTGCAGTGGCTGGGGTGGGGCAGTGACCACCCCACCTATGCAGAACTCTCCCTGCCCCCAAACACACACTGGAGATGTCTGGGGCCATTCATCATTTCTCTGCTCTCCAGCACTGAGGCAATGGACTCTGGCTACAGCTCTGAGCTCAGCCCAAGGCAACCACCCCTGGCAATGGGGCTCCATGGAGCTGCTCTCAGGAAACCCCAAGAGCTGGGGAGTGCCCCAAAACTGCCTCAGAAACGTGAGATACCCCAGAATCTCTTCAGGAATGTGGATTATTCAAGAACTCAGTAAAGGGCTCCCCCTCCCTTCATTATCCCCAAACTTTGGCTGTCTCATTCCAGACCCCAGCCCACCTCCCCAGTCCCAACCCCAACCCATCCCTGCTGGACATCAAGACCCCTTCCCAAGCCATATTTCCCCCTTTTCACACCTCTGAAACTCCATCCCACCCATCCTGCCCCACACAATGCCCATCTCACCTCTCCTGATTTGCATCCCACTTCACCCAATCCCCTTCCAACCCCATTCCACTCCAAGGGGCTGTGGAATCGAGGAATTTTGGGATGGGATCGAGTAGTTTTCAGTGGCATTGAGCAGTTCTGAGCTGACAGATCAATCCCTCTTGTCTTTTTGGAGTGCCAAGAAATAAAACAATTAAACCAAATACCCCCAAAACCCCCAAATTCTCCCAGCTATCTCCCTGAATCCCATATTCCCCTGAAACACAAGTAAAAAATGAGGCTTTAGATGCCTTTGATGAATTTATTGATTTTTACCCCAATTTTCTCTGTTTTAAAGGGACGAAGATTAATCCAAAGATAATGAGAGGCAAAAAAAAAAGGAACACAAACCACTTCCAACTGTGTATCACTGGGAATGTGGGTCACCAGGGCTCTGACCAATGTGGGTCCTCCCATAGGGGATGAAGTTGGAGCATTGCACAAAGCTCTTCCAGCAGTCAGGGCTCTTGCAGGGCTTCCCTTACTGGTGCCTCCATTGGTGTCGGGTAAAGAACAGAGGTCTGAGAAGCTCTTCCCACACTGGGGACACTCATAGGGCCTCTCCCAGTGTGGATGCGCAGTGGGTGATGAGGGTGGAGTTGTGCCTGAAGCCCTTCCCACAGTCAGGGCAGCAGAATTTCCTCTCCTCTGTGTGAAACCTCTTCCCACAGTTTATGTACAAGGAGGTGGGATGACCAGCTGGGACCTCCAACTGAAAGTCTTTCACACCTCACTCATATGGCCTCCCCCCAGTGTGGATCCTCTGGTGGCAACCAGTTCAAGTAGGACTGTGGCTGAAGCTCATCCCACATTCCCCACACTCGTGGGCCATTCCCCAGTGTGGATCATCTGGTGGCAGATCAGGTTGAATCTCTTCCTGAAGCTCTTCCCACACTCCAAGCACTCATAGGGCCTCTCCGCTGTCATGAAGCTGCTCATGGACCACCAGCTCTGAGCTCTGGCTGAAGCTCTGTCCACCTTCCTGGCTCAGGGTGGGTCTTTCCTCCTCAGAGCGACCTGGGCTGGGTTTGGAGCCCCTCCTCATGGGGGATCTCTGGGACTTGTCCTCCCCATTGGAATTCTGCACCATGGCACTGCTCAAAATGGCCTCTTCCATGAGGTTCTGCTGCAGGGATTTGTCCTCCCTGGTCTCCATCCTCAGCTCCTTGTCTGGGGGAGGAAGGACAAGGGGAGGATGGGATTTGCCTCCATGCCAGAGAGAAGGGGAAGGAGATCCCCCAGTGCATCCCCAGCAGGACGGCATTGGCAGCAGGGTTGTCCTGCAGCCGGGGGCTGTGCTGGGCTGGGAGATGGAGCAGGAGAGAGGGGAAAGGGAACTGACTTCCTCCTCACCTGCCTGGGTGTCCTGGGGCATCTTCCTCTTCCTTGCAGCCTTCTCCTCCTCCATCCAGCCAAGGTTTGGGAATGGGAAATCCTGGTTTGGGAAAAAAGAAGGTGTGAATGCCTTGGATTGGGAATTCCTCCCAACCAAATCCATCTCCAGAAGTCATCTGGTGTGCATAAAAACTTCCAAAAATCAAGAGTGAATCAAAAAAAGCCACCAGGAGTGTCCCATTTCCAGTCTCATCCCTCTGGGGTTCTGGTTGGTCCTCCATCTCAGGGCTGGTGAGGATCCCATGGGTCCTTGGGATCTCCCCTCTCCAGGGTCCTGCTTAGGGATGCTGGGGGGTTTTGGGGTTCCAGGGTCCCCCTCTCCAGCCTCCCCTCAATCCAGCCACTTGGAGTTCCCCCCTCTTCCACTGCCCTGTCCTGGTTTAGGGCAAATTTGGGAGAAAACCTCCAAAGGGTTTTTCTCTAAAAAGCAAATTCAAGCAGCCCCTACCCACAACCAGATCAGAAAAATATTTTCTTGGAGAAAAGGGGAAAAAAACCTGATTATTTAACATGCAAAGCATTCATCAGCACAAAAAAAAAAATGAACAATATTAAACAATAAAACCTCTTGCCACTCCAAAAGAGATGACAAACTCAGAAAGTCCCTCTGTGGGCTGTAGATGGGCTCACTCAGTCTCTTATCAGTCTCTTATCAGTCTCCAGCGCTGCAGCCCAGGCCCGGCCCAGTGGGCCACAAGTGCGAGCTGCCAGTGGTGTTCTGGGTTTTCAGTTTAGAGCAGGTTTAAACAGCTCCAAAGAAAAAGAAAAACCATGGCCCAGGGAACTTCTCTGCCTCAGCGAGCTAAAAACTAACTAAAAGCAAAGGAGAGCTCTGTCCTGCTGTCTGTCCGTCTGCAGACAAATGATACCTTAGGTTTTAAGTTTTTCTGTTCTGTTTTGGTGTGCAGCTTTTACCTTTATATTGTTACTGGGATCTTTTTTCACAGGAGGGGTGAAGACAAAGCAATCCTGTTATAGCTGGAACTCCAGGACAGTGTCTTCAAACTTCAGTCCCAAAGCATAAACAACGTGGAAAGAGGAGAGCAGGCAAGCAAGCAAGGAGGATGAAACTTCATAATTTGAAGCTATTAATTGGGCAGTTAACTCCTATATGCAAATGGACTAAAACTTATAAAATGTGAGATCTCATGACCAAGCCCTCTTTTTGCTCCCATCTTGGAGCCATCCAGGCAGAGCCACAACTGTGGCTCCGGTACTGCCTGGGTGTGGCCTTTGAAGGCATTTCAAAAAAAAATCCACTTTATTCCTCTTAGCTCTGTCTGGCCTCTGTTCCAGCCCTTAAGGCATCACAGCAGTCCAGGAGCCGGAATGTGGAGGGAGTGATTGCAGTTTCTGAAAACAAACTGCAGCTTCTTCCTCCTCCCCTTCACTCTCAGAACCAGCCTTAAAGGTGCAGAACTCATTTCTGGGCTAAACAGACCGATGGGGGGTACAAGCATCATGAAGTCACCCCAGGACACGGCCCTGTCAGGGTCAGGGGGGTCCCGTCCCGCCTCATCTCCGGGCTGCCGGGGTCCCCCAGCTCCGGGATCGCCCCTTCCCTCTCCCCAGAACCCCAGGCTCCCCCGTTCCACAGCCCCGGCTCTCACGGGATCCCCAAAACCAATGTCCCGCCCCGTCGGTGCCGGGCCATCCCCACGTGGGCCCCAGGACCCTCCCGAGGGGCGATCGCGGCTCCTCTCCCCCAGAACAAGCTCCTCTTGGGGGCCCAGGAGATATCCGGGGCTCGAGTCCGGGATCTGCCGGCTCCAGACACCTCTCAAGAAAATCCTCCCAGGAGACCCCCTGGCTGGAGCCAGGGCAGCTCGGCTCGCCCTCACCTGCAGCTCAGGGCTGGGGGCGATGCTCCCGGGGCAGGGGGTGCTGCAGGCTCAGCGTGCAGGCGCTGCCAGCGCCGGGATTCTCCTCCCGCCCCTGCTCCTCCTCTCCCTCCTCTTCCTCCCCATTCCCTCCGCTCCCAGCCCGGACCCCCCTTTCCCACCGCTCTCTGCCCGCGGCCCCGCAGCACCGGCTGCTGGGTGGGGGCGCCCCCCGATCGGCCCCAGGGCTGGGCAGGGGCTCAGGGACCCAGGGCGGATCCGTCCCCCGGCCCGAGCCCCAAATTCCGCTCCGGGGCCGCTGGGCTCTGCAGGTCCGCCTGGCAACCAGTGAGTCATCGGCGAGAAAAGCGCTGGTTGGCTGGAAATTGTTCAGCGCGTCCTCTGATTGGCTGGAATTGTGAAAGGCGCTGCGCCCTGCGGGTGTCCCTGGGAGCTGCCGGAGTCCGGGCCGGAGCCTTTTCCTTTCTTTCTCTCCCTCTGAGACCTTTTTCCTATTTCTTTCTGTCTTTCTGAGACCTCTTCCCGATTTCTTTCTCTCCCTTTCTTCCCCATTTCTTGTTCAGTTCAATCCAGGTTCCAGCAGATCCATGCTGACATGGTTGCGCTCCCAGGGTCTCATTCCGCACCTTCACTGGGGCAGAGGCGTCTCTCCCTCATAAATCCTAACCCATGGGCATGGGTCCTTTCCTGGCCCAATCCTTCCAGGATTTTCTCATGGACTTCCCTCCCTCCTCTTCATCCAGCAGGAACATGCTGGAAAATGTCCAGCAAAGCCACCTTTGCTGTGTGCTCTGGGAGCCCACAGAGCTGCTGGACCTTGTCCCCTGGCCCTGCACAGCTCCTTGGGAGGCACGGCAGGAGCAGCAGGGTCCTGGGGGCCTCAGGAATGCCCCTCTGGGATCCATGGCACACACTCCCAGGGGCTGGAATTGCAGTTCCCAGCCAGGAAAAAATGTTTCTGCTCTTGAAGGCAAAGCTCTTAAGAAGGAGCCAAAAGCCAAGTGCAGCAAGATCTTACAGTGACATTTCACTGCCAGCCTTCATAACTCCCCATGGTTGTTGTAGCTCGTGGACTGGGAATGAAATCAGGGCAGGGTCTTGGGTGGGAGCTGCCCTGGGTCAAGGGAGACACTGAGAGAGAGTGACAAAGAGCAGGCAAAGAAAGGCAGGAGAAAAAGGAGGACACAAACAAAAGCAGCTGAGAGGGTGGCACTCTGAAAAACAAACTGGAAGGGATGGAAAATGAATGGGACAGAAATGAATAATTCTGAAAGTTTTATTTTACTCTCAAAATACTTCCCAACCCCCAGCCCCACACAATCCTCATCCCACATCCTGAAATTTGGATCCACTTCTCCCCATCTCCTTCCAAACCCATCTTCCCCCAGGAGGCTGTGGAATTAAGTAATTCTGGCACGGGGCTGAGTTTTTGAGATGGGAAACAAGGCAATTTGAGGTGGGAATATGCAGGCCAGGGTAAGATTGAGTTGTTTTCAGTTGGGATTGAGACATTTTGAGGTGACAGATCAAACCATCTTGACGTTTGGAATGCAAACATATGGAGAACATTTCCTGAAATTCCCCAAGAACCCCTGAATACCCCAGAATATATTTTTAAAAAATAAATTCCATCTGAAATACCACTGTAAATGGTGAGACTTTTTAGACATCTTTGATTAATTACTTCCTTTTTAGTGCTATTTCAACCCACTTTTAAGCTATAAAGGCAAATCAGAAGCAATTAAGAGCCAAACCAAAAGGATAACCAGCCAGGTGTCCTTCCCAACATGGATCTCAGGAAATGTGCATCCTCCCATGGGGATGAAGCTGGAGCAGCGCAGGAGCTCTTCCATGTTTGGCACTCACAGGGCATCCCAATTCCGGTGCCTCCGTTGGTGTTGTGTCAAGGAGAGCTCCTGGCTGACTCTTCCTGCACTGGGGACACTCGTGGGGTGACATGGGAAAACTGTATGACCCATAACCACACCTGAAGCAGCGTCTAGAGCTTTATTTTTCCCATCAGTCTCAATACATTGATTACAATGGAGACAGGAGAGATGCCAACAGCTCACTGTTCCCAAAGCATGCCAAAGAATTCCAGTGTGACAGCATAACATAAGACAAGTCCAGCCTAAGATTCATCCAATCATCAGGATAAAAGTATATAATGACCTGGTTCTGTCCAATCACCTAAAGAACACATAACTAGGGTTAAAACAATACAAGGGGTATTCCTTAAGACAATGGTTTGTTCAGAAGAGACACAGCACAGAGCTCTATTCATGATTGGCCCAAATATATACTTAATATATACTTAATATATATTTTTGGTGTCTTAGAAAGCTAAGCTAGAGGCTTATTGTTATAGCTCACTTGATTTCACCATGACCTAGAAAACAAGTTCTGCTGTTTTAGCACTATTTCCCAACCTGCTGTCTTGAGAGGTCTTTTCTACCTTGATCCCCTTCCCTCTGGCTTTAAGGATTCCTACAAGGGCCTCTCCTTGGTGTGGATGCGCTGGGCTGGAGGAGAGGGGGAGTTGGCTTGAAACCCTTCCCCACACTCGGGGCAGCAGAAGGGGCCTCTCCTCAGTGTGAATCCACTCATGCAGGAGGAGACTGGAGCTGGTGTGAAACCACTTCCCACATGTGGGGCCACACTCTGTAGGCCATTCCCCAGTGTGGATCATCTGGTGGCTGATCAGGTCAGAGCTCTGCCTGAAGCTCTTCCCACACTCCAAGCACTTGTAGGGCTTCTCCCCATCATGAAGCTGCTCAGGGACCACCAGCTCTGAGCTCTGGCTGAAGCTCTGTCCACCTTCCTGGCACAGGGTGGGTCTTTCCTCCTCAGAGCATCCTGGGCTGGGTTTGCAGCCCCTCCTCCTGTGGGATCTCTGTGGCTTTTTCCTCCCATTTGGATTCCTGTGCAATGGAGTGCTCAAACAGCCTCTTCCAAGAGGTTCTGTTTTGGGCATTTGTCCTCCCTGGTCTCCATCCTCAGCTCCTTGTCTGGGGAGGAAGAACAAGGAGAGGATGTGATTTACCTCTGCCAGAGGGAAGGGGAGGAGATCCCCCAGGGCATTTCCCAGAAGGACAGCATTGGCCCCAGGGTTGTCCTGCAGCCAGGGGCCGTGCTGGGCTGGGAGATGGAGCAGGAGAGAGGGGGGAAAGGGACACTGACTTCCTCCTCACCTGCCTGGGTGTCCTGGGGCATCTTCCTCTTCCTCACAGCCTCCTCCTCCATCCAGCCAAGTTTTGGGAATGGGAAATCCTGTTTTGGGAGGAAAACAAGGGAGGAGCACATTGAGTTTTGTACTGGATTGAAGGTAAACCTGGGGAGAATCTAAGCCAGAATTACAATTTAATAAGAAAATTTAGATCAAGGCAATGATACAGAAACACTGCCTTAAACTGACAGAGTCAGGATATAACCTGACACCCTGTTGGTCAGGGTGGTGGCAGCAGTCCCATTAAATGGTGGCTGCAGTCCTGTTGGAGTGATGAACGTGATTCTGTCAAAGCAGTGATCCTGTAGAAGGGTCTGGTCTTCCTCTGAAGGTCCAGTGGTGGTTCTGGAGCTTTGTCCTCTGGGAATCCAGTAGGCAAGCTGCTCCTGGTGTTAAAAAGCCTCAGATTATATCCAGGTAGGAATGCTTGGATCCTCCCCTGGGCAGGAGCATCCCACAATGGGATGATGGAATTTTATCAGTCCTGCAGTGACACTCAATGGCCCATTCACAGAAGATATCTCCCTGGAGGGCATTATCAGGGCTGAGTCATGGAAGAGATAAAGAACACTGCCCCCACCTGTTTATAGCAGTTGATGAAGATGGGGATTGAAAACATGCATTTGGTTACATCTTGCATTGCAACCTGAAACAGTGGGGTAATCCCTGCTCAGGGGTGAACACCACCCCCTTACCCAAACTGGCTCAGGTGTAAAACCCCCCACCCTGGGAAGGCCACACACACAGGGGACAATGTCACACTTGCCCTGCTCCAGGGGAGGTCTCTGTCCCTGTCACTCCCTTGCTGTCCCCCCCTTTATCTTTCTTTCCATCTCTCTCTACCTCACATTTACTGTTCAATAAAATCCACTTTGGATTTGGTCTCATTAACACCTTAATTGGGGCAGAGGAATCTCTCAATAATTTTTTTTTTAACCAGATTGTGACATTATTTTGGCACAGTGAGTTCAGGGCACTGTTGTCTGACCCCAAGTGCCTTTGACAACAGCATGGTTCCCTCCTCTGAGGAGGTTGTGGTTCTCTCTGGAGGAACTCTTGGAAACTTGGGACACAGCTTCCTCTGAGCAACTTACAGGAGAACTGATGAGGAAAATGGCTGTTGTGGGGCCAGTGAAAAAGAAAATATTTTCTTGTCCTTCCTTGAAAATTTTGTTAAAATCACTGGAGGAAAGGAAGCAAATGTTACCAGCAAGACTGACAAGGTTCATTCACCCCACGGTGAGGAACACAAGGCTGCTGAAAGTCCCACAAGAAGCCCAGCTCAAGTAGCTAAATTCCCAAATAACTCCTGAATTTCCAGGCTTGGGTTCTTTGCCAAATGTGAGAATCATTTTTCTCTTCATCACTGTCACCTTTGTGACAGCTACACAGAGCTTTCCTTCCTTTTTTAATATCTGTATTGGGCCAAATTTGCACTTTTCTTTTTCAGAATCCTGCCAGCAGCTGAGCTGGAGCTGTGCAGGAACCAATGAAACTTGGAATTGCCACAGAATTGCTTCTATTGTCAGTTTATTCATGTTTGGGATTTGTTTGTGTTTTCATCACATGTGACTTGTGGGAAAATCAAATATTCATCAAAGTATTTTCTGCAGAGTTAAGTTTGATTTCTGCCAAGTTTATTTTGTCCAGTGCCCAGGGGATGCTTGAGGGGTCTCTGTGCCTCTCATCCTGGGGAATGCTTGGGAGGGGCTTGGGGGGTCTGTCCCTGTCCCCCCAGGCCATTCCCAGTCACCCCAGGCCATTCCCCAGGGGGTCTCCATCATTCTCACCCCAGGAATGCCTGGGGGTCTCCTCCTCTCACCCCCTGTGCCAGGGGTGCTCAGGGCAGTCTCTGTCCCTCTCAGCCCAGGGGATGCTCAGGGGTCTCTGTCCCCTCACCCTGGGGATGCTCTCAGGGGTCTCCATCCCTCTGGCCTCAGGCAATGCCTGTGCAGGGCTGGGGACCAGGGGCTCTGTGTCCCTCTCACCACTGAGGGTGCTCAGGGCTGGGGGCTCTCCACCTTCTCACCCCTGGGGAGGCCGGGGGTCTCTGTCCCTCTCAGCCCTGCTGTGACCCCACCCAAACATCATCGGGCTCAGAGGGACAGAGACACCCCCAAACCCCCAGAAGGGCTGAACCTGGGATTTGGTTTGGGGCTGAGGATTTAGGAAGGGGCTGGAATTGGGGCTGGGATTGGAGTTGGGGCTGAGATTTGGATTAGAGCTGGGATTGGGGTTAAGGCTAGACATGGGATTGGCTTTAGGGCTGGGGTTGGGATTGGGTCTGGGGCTAGATGAGTCTGGGACTGGGATGGGATTAAATACAGAACTGTGAGTGTGTCTAAACATGGAGTGAGATTGAGACCAGGATCAGGGTCAGGTTTGGGACTGAGCTCACCCAGAGCAGGACAGGGGATGTCACTGCAGGATGTCCCTGGCATCGTCCCAGCCCTCCTCAGGCACCTCCAAACATGGGGGGCAGCTGGGTGCTCCAAGATCCAGGTGCTCCCACGCTGCCCCTCAATACCAGGCGAGCATTCCCTGAGGGCAGCCCTGACTGTGACCCTTGGGGCTCTGGGATCAGCCCTCACATCCCTGTGGGAGCAGCTGCAGACAGGATGAGAGATTTCCACCCCCCCCAATTCCTGTGGAAGGGTGAAGCCCAGCTGCCCTTTTCTTCTGGTGCCTCCTCCTCTCCTCAGCTGAGGATGTCAAACTCCCCAGGAGCAGGAAAATCCCCATTCCCTGTTTCCTGTTGGCTGCAGCCTGGAACATCCACCCAGAATGAAAACCTTTCTGACAGCCCTGCTGAATGACAACGGGAGGAGGTTTGTGAGAAAGGGAGGAAATTGCATTTTGATAGGAAATAAAAGTTGGAAAATTATTTCTTTCTGTCCCATTCATTTTCAGTCAGTTCCAGTTCTGTTTTCAGAGTGCCACCTTCTCAGCTGATTGTGTTTGTGTCCTCCTTTCTCTCCTGCCTCTCTTTGCCTGCTCTGTTTCTCTCTCAGTGTCTCCCTTGATCCAGGGCAGCTCCCACCAAAGACCCTGCCCTGATTTCATTCCCAATCCATGAGCTACAACAACCATGGGTGAAGTTATGAAGGCTGGCAGTGAAATGTCACTGTAAGATCTTGCTCCACTTGGCCTTTGGCTCCTTCTTAAGAGCTTTGCCTTCAAGAGCAGGAACATCTTTTCCTGGCTGGGAACTGCAATTCCAGCCCCTGGGACTGTGTACCATGGATCCCAGAAGGGCATTCCCGAGGCTCCCAGGGTGCTGCTCCTGCCGTGCCTCCCAAGGAGCTGTGCAGGGCCAGGGGACAAGGTCCAGCAGCTCTGTGGGCTCCCAGAGCACACAGCAAAGGTGGCTTTGCCGGACATTTTCCAGCACATTTCCAGCTGGAACCAGAGGGAAGAAGGGAAGCGAGTCCCCGACAAAATCCCGGAACGATTGGGGTGGGAAGGGACCCTGCCCATGGGTTAGGATTTCGCGAGGGAGAGACGCCTCTGCCCCAGTGAAGGTGCGAATGAGAGCGTGGGAGCGCAACCTGCGGATCTGCTCGAACTTGGATTGAACTGAACAAGAAATGGGGAAGAGAAAGGAGAGAAAGAAATCGGGAAGAGGTCTCAGAGAGAAAAAGAAATAGGAAAGAGGTCTCAGAGGGAGAGAAAAAAATAGAAAGAGGTCTCAGAGGAAGAAAAGGCTCCGGAAATGGTCCCAGACTCCGGCAGCTCCCAGGGACACACACAGTGACCCGCAGGGCGCAGTGCTTTTCACAATTCCAGCCAATCAGAGGACGCGCTGAACAATTTCCAGCCAACCAGCGCTTTTCTCGCCGATGACTCACCGGTTGCCAGGCGGGCCCGCAGAGCCCAGCGGCCCCGAGCGGAATTTGGGGCTCGGGCCGGGGGACGGATCCGCCCTGGGGTCCCCCGAGCCCCTGCCCAGCCCTGGGGCCGATCGGGGGCGCCCCCACCCAGCAGCCGGTGCTGCGGGGCCGCGGGGCAGAGCGGTGGGAAAGGGGGTCCGGGCTGGGAGCGGAGGGAATGCGGGAGGAAGAGGAGGGAGAGGAGGAGCAGGAGCGGGAGCGGGAGAATCCCGGCGCTCGCAGCGCCCGCACGCTGAGCCTGCAGCACCCCCTGCCCCGGGAGCATCGCCCCCAGCCCCGAGCCGCAGGTGAGGGCGAGGCCGAGCTCGCCCCGGCTCCAGCCAGGGGTCTCCGGGAGGATTTTCTTGGGGAGCGTTCGGAGCCGGCAGATCCCGGACTCGAGCCCCGGATATCTCCGGGCTCCCTAAGAGGAGCTTGTTCGGGGGGAGAGGAGCCGCGATCGCCCCTCGGGAGGGTCCCGGGGGGCCCACGTGGGGATGGCCCGGTACCGACGGGGCGGGACATTGGTTTTGGGGATCCCCGTGAGAGCCGGGGCTGTGGAACGGGGGAGCCCCGGGGCGGGGAGAGGGGAAGGGGCGATCCCGGAGCTGGGGGACCCCCGGCAGCCCGGAGATGAGGCGGGGACGGGACCCCCTGACCCTGACAGGGCCGTGTCCTGGGGTGACTTCATGATGCTCGTACCCCCATCGGTCCGTTTAGCCCAGAAATGAGTTCTGCACCTTTAAGGCTGGTTCTGAGAGCGAAGGGGAGGAGGAAGAAGCTGCAGTTTGTTTTCAGAAACTGCACTCACTCCTCCACATTCCGGCTCCTGGACTGCTGTGATGCCTTAAGGAGCTGGAACAGAGGCCAGACGGAGCTAAGAGGAATGAAGTGGATTTTTTTTTGAAATGCCTTCAAAGGCCACACTCTGGCAGTACCAGAGCCACAGTTGTGGCTCTGCCTGGATGGCTCCAAGATGGGAGCAAAAGAGGGCTTGGTCACGAGATCTCACATTTTTATAAGTTTTAGTCCATTTGCATATAGGAGTTAACTGCCCAATTAATAACTTCAAATTATGAAGTTTCATCCTCCTTGCTTGCTTGCCTGCTCTCCTCTTTTCATGTTGTTTATGCTTTGGGGCTGAAGTTTGAAGAGATTGTCCTTGAGTCTCCAGCTAGAACAGGATTGTTTTGTCTTCACCCCTCTGTGAAAAGATCCCAGTAACACTTAATATAAAGCTAAAGCTTCACACCAAACAGAACAGAAAAACTTAAACCCTAAGGTATCAGTTGTCTGTAGTCGGACAGACAGCAGGACAGAGCTCTCCTTTGCTTTTAGTTAGTTTTTAGCTCGCTGAGGCAGAGAAGTTCCCTGGACCGTGGTTTTTCTTTTTCTTTGGAGCTGTTTAAACCTGCTCTGGACTGAACACCCAGAACACCACCAGCAGCTCACACCTGTGGCCCACCAGGCCGGGCCTGGGCTGCAGCATTTCCAGCGCTGGAGGGACTGATAAGAGACTGATAAGAGACTGAGTGAGCTGAGCTACAGCCCACAGAGGGACTTTCTGAGTTTGTTATCTCTTTTGGAGCAGCAAGAATTTTATTGTTTAATATTGTTCATTTTTTGTGCTGGTGAATGCTTTGCCTGTTAAATAAACAGGTTTTTTCCCCTTTTCTCCAAGGAAATATTTTCTCGATCCAGTTGGGGGAGGGGCTGCTTGAATCTGCTTTCTAGAGGAAACTTTTTGGAGATTTTCTCCCAAATTTGCCCTAAAACAGGACAGGGCAGTGGGAAGAGGGGAGATCCCCAAGTGGCTGGTCTGGGGTGAGGTTGGAGAAGGGGACCCCAAAACCCCCCAGCATCCCTAAGCAGGACCCTGGAGAGGGGGGATCCCCAGGACCCATGGGATCCCCAGCAGCCCTGAGATGGGGATCACCAGAACCCCAGAGGGATGAGATTGGAAATGGGACATTCCTGGTGGCTTTTTTTGATTCACTCTTGATTTTTGAAGGTTTTCATGGACACCAGATGACTTCTAGAGATGGATTTCGGCGGGAGGAATCCCCAACCCGAGGCATTCACACCTTGTTTTTCCCCAAACCAGGATTTCCCATTCCCAAACCTTGACTGGATGGGGGAGGAGAAGGCTGCAAGGAAGAGGAAGAT
Organism: Emberiza elegans; assembly: GCA_024865655.1. Taxonomy (NCBI): domain Eukaryota; kingdom Metazoa; phylum Chordata; class Aves; order Passeriformes; family Fringillidae; genus Emberiza; species Emberiza elegans. The sequence goes on from JALJVW010000190.1 coordinate 22,388, forward strand.
ATCCCGGGACACCCAAGCAGGTGAGGAGGAAGTAAGTGTCCCTTTCCCCCTCTCTCCTGCTCCATCTCCCAGCCCAGCACAGCCCCTGACTGCAGGACAACCCTGCTGCCAACCCCGTCCTGCCAGGGATGCACTGGGGGGATCTCCTTCCCCTTGCCTCTGGCACGGAGGCAAATCCCATCCTCTCCTTGTCCTTCCTCCCCCAGAGCAGGAGCTGAGGATGGAGACCAGGGAGGACAAATCCCCACAACAGAAGCTCGTGGAAGAGGCCATTTTGGGCAGCTTCACAGCGCAGGAATCCAATGGGGAGGAAAAGCCCCAGAGATCCCACAGAAGGAGGGGCTCCAAACCCAGGCCAGGGTGCCCAGAGGAGGAAAGACCCACCCTGTGCCAGGAAGGCAGCCAGAGATGCACCCAGAGCTCAGAGCTGGTGGCCCAGGAGCAGCTTCAGGACAGCAAGAGGCTCTATGAGTGCTTGGAGTGTGGGAAGAGCTTCAGGAAGAGATTCAACCTGATCTGCCACCAGAGGATCCACACTGGGGAACGGCCCTACGAGTGTGGGGAATGTGGGATGAGCTTCAGCCACAGGTCTGACCTGGTTGTCCACCAGAGGTTCCACACTGGGGAGAGGCCCTATGAGTGTCCCAAGTGTCAGAAGGCGTTTCACACCAGCACCCACCTCCTTGTACATAAACGAATTCACACAGAGGAGAGGCCCTTCTGCTGCCCCGACTGCGGGATGGGCTTCAGGCACAACTCCACCCTCATCACCCACCGCTGCATCCATACTGGGGAGAGGCCCTACGGGTGTCCCCAGTGTGGGAAGAGCTTCTCAGACCGCTCGTTCTTTACCTGACACCAACGGAGGCACCAGTAAGGGAAGCCCTGTGAGAGCCCTGACTGTAGAAGAGCTTCATGCACTGCTCCAACTCCGTCCCCATCAGAGGACCCACATTGGTCAGAGACCTGGTGACCCACTTTCCCAGTGATACACAGTTGGAAGTGGTTTGTGTTCCTTTTATTTTGCCTCTCATTATCTTTTGATTTATCTTCCTCCCTTCAAAACACAGAAAATTGGGGTAAAAATCAACAAATTCATCAAAGGCATTTAAAGCCTCACATTTTACTTGTGTTTTGGGGGAATCTTGGATTCTGGGAGATATCTGGGAGGATATGGGGGGGTTGGGGTGTATTTGGTTTAATTGTTTTTACTTCTTGGCACTCCAAAAGACAAGAGGGATTGATCTGTCAGCTCAGAACTGCTGGATGCGACTGAAAACAACTCGATCCCATCCCAAAATTACACAATTCCACAGCCTCACAGGGTGAAATGGGGCTGGAAGGATATTGGATGAAGTGGAATGTAAATCAGGAGGGGTGAGATGGGCATTGGGGCAGGATGGGTGGGATGGGGTTTGGGAGGTGGGAAATGGGGGAAATATGGCTTGGGAAGGGGGTCTTGATGTCCAGCAGGGGTGGGATGGGTTGAGGTTGGGACTGGGGAGGTGGGCTGGGGTCTGGAATGAGACAGCCAAAGTTTGGGGATGATAAAGGGAGGGGGAGCCTGTTACTGTGTGAGTTTTTGGATATTCCATGTTCATGAAGAGATGTTGGGGTATCTCACGTTTCTGAGGCGGTTTTGGGGCACTCCCCAGCTCTTGGGGGATTTCCTGAGAGCAGCTCCATGGAGCCCCATTGCTGGGGTGGTTGCCATGGGCACAAGCTCAGAGCTGCAGCTAGAGTCAATTTCCTTGGTGCTGGAGAGCAGAGAAATGATAAATGGCCCCAGACAACTCTCGAGTGTGTTTGGAGACCTGTGAGCTTACTGGGGAGAGGTCAACAGCAATCCCCTAGAGAGATGCACCTTAGACTCAGGGTGTTCCTCACAGCTCAGGGTGAGGAAAGAAGCTTCCCCCATGGTGCTCTGCAGCACTATGTTAATTTGTCCCAGTTCTGTCCTCCTTATTGGCACGTTGGCCTTTCCTACCCCTTTTACTCTTATATGTTCATGTTCTCACAAGTTCTCCCTTCCCTGTCTTCTCATTGATTTATGTCTCTACCTATCCAAGCTACCATTCCCTATTGGTCCCTTCCCTGTGTACGACCCCTGAGCCCTCAGACCATTGGATCCCTGATGCTCTTCTCCGCCCCCTCTTTTCCTGTATTTATACCATGGAGCCTCCTTTGTCTTTGTCTCTGGCCCCTGGACCTCTTCAGCATCGCCTAAAATAAAGCACATTAGAACTCCGTGCCTAGATCCTCCCGTGTCTCCACTGCTGAGCTGCTCTGTCTGTGTCTGTGTGTGTCTCTGTGTGTCTCTGTGTGTGTCTGTGTGTGTGTGTCTGTGTGTGTGTGCTGGTGGTCTCGTGGCTCCTGCCCATTCGTGCAAGATGCTCTCAGGGAAGGTTGCGTCCGCCACCACTGCAGACCACAACAGGTGGCGCCCGAACAGGGACCTTTGTCTGGTACCCCTGAAGAGCGTCTCCAGCATTGCTGGAATCTAAGTCGCCTTCAGGTGAGCCACTGCCCTAAGGCAACCTCTGAGTTTTATCTGGGCACACTGAGGGGAGAGACCTGCAACCCCTCCAGAGTCACGGACTGGAGGATCGCTCTCCTCGACAGACCCCCACAAGATCCTTTTTTGACCCACCATTGGGTGAGTATGTTGGAGTCAGTGTTCTCCTTTTCTTTTGTTTTCTCATTTTAAATCTTGTGGGTGAAAAGACAGCAGAATGGGCACAAAACTCACAGTTCCACAACAGGAGATTTATATCCAAGTTACATTAACCCTTTTGCTTGGGGAATTAGTTTTTCAAAGGGGAATTTGAAAGCTTTTGTTCATTTTCTTTTCAAATATTTTATGTTACAAGGGAATCAGTTTTATGGCTTGGGATTTGGGATATGGTTGGCATCAAGTAATTTGTTTTATAAATTGAGGGAAATTTTAAAGTGGGAAAGTTTTATCTTCTTTTTTTGTCTATTTATGATTCAGTTAAAAAATCAGAGGAAAATTCAGGAAAAGTTTTGGGTCCCCAGTTCAAAACCCCTTTCACTTCCTCCTCCCCCATGCCCCTAAACCCTCTTCCCCCCTGAGGAGCAATCAGCAGGCAGATGTCACTATTCACCACAGGGGTTGCTGCTGTCTCCCTGTCACCTTCCAATCCCTCTCTCCCCTTACCAGGATGGCACTGGCCATGCTGCTCTGGACCTTCTTCCTATGCCTGCATACCCTCTTTCGTTTCCCCCAGTAGCCATTGCCCCACAAAATGGCGCCAGAAACATGGCCAGCCCCGCCATTTTGTCCCCTGCTGATTGAAGTTTTCCCACCCCTGAACCCCAAAATGGCTCCTCCATCATGGGGCTCCTCCCCTGTGACACACTCTCCTCCACCCATCGTGTGTCGGTGGTCCTCCCTGCATCAGGATCCCCCCTTTTCCATCAGTACCACCCTTCCCAACGCGGGCCCTGCCTTTGCCCTCATGGTCTTCACCTTCTCTGCCCTGGGCTCCACCCTTGATGGCCATGACACTTCTGGCTTCCACATCACTGGAGCCGGAAGTGGACATGATTGTGACCAGAAGGCAGATATCTTGGCTGCCAGCAGCCCACGACACGGGGCCACACACTTTATCCAGGAGCACCACTCCTCTACCAGCAGGCCCTCCTCCTCACTAGGAGACAGTTATTCCCCAGACTCTAACACTGATCCTGAGGATCATGGGGCAGGTGTGTAGAAGCAAGCCCTAGGAAAGGTGATTGGGAGATAGCAGGGAGATTGCAGACCCTGGTGACCCCGTCCAATCCAAAAGAGGGAAGAACCCAAAGCACAAATCTATGCCTGATAAGAAGTGTTGTAAGGCATGCAGGGACTGTGGGAGGAGGTCCCTGTCCTACGAGAATAACCAACCTCACCAAAAGCCAAGGCAACAAGTGCAAGTGGTGTGGAAAAGAATGACAAAAGATGCGGTGCACAGAATCAAACCAATAACTTGAAAAAGGAAACAGTTCTACACTGCCTGAACAATACAACTTCCTACCGGACTTCCATTCCACAAAAAAGACATTGTTTAATTAGTTCCTACACATTCAATTATTTCAGTTGTATCCTAATCTTATGTACTATTTCCTTTTTGAGTTATTACTTTACTACTATTATGACTTATAGCTATTGTTATGTTAGTTTTGTTCCCTTATTTTGTAAGGTGCTTGGAAAAATCCATAAAAGCCTTTTAATGAAACAAAAAGTAAGAGTTGTAGAGGTGTAGGCCTGTGAGCCTACTGGGGTGAGGGCAACAGCAATGCCCTGGAGAGATGCACCTTAGGCTCTGGGCATTCCTCACAGCTCAGGGTGAGAAAAGAAACTTCCCCCATGGTGCTCTGCAGCACTATGTTAATTTGTCTTAATTCTGTCCTCCCCATTGGCCCATTGGCCTTCCCTACTCCTTTTACCCTCATATGTTCATGTTTTAGAGAGTTCTCCCTTCCCTCTCTTCCCATTAGTTTATGTCCCTGCCTATTCACCCTGGCATTCCCTATAAGTCTATTTTCCTGTATACCACCCCTAAACCCTTAGATTCCTGATGCTCTCCTCCACCCCCTCTTTTCCTGTATTTATATCCTAAACCCTCCTTTGTCTTTGTATTTAACCCCTAGACCCCTGGAGCCTTAGACCCTAATAAACTCTCGTTAGAACTCCATGCCTGGACCCTCCCGTGTCTCCACTGCCGAGCTGCTGTGTCTGTGTGTGTGTGTGTGTGTGTGTGTGTGTGTGTGTGTCTGTGTCTGTGTGTGTGTGTGTGCATGTCTGTCTGTGTGTGTGTCCCTGTGTGTGTGTGTCTGTGTGTGTGTGTGTGTGTGTGTGTGTGTGTGTGTCTGTGTGTCTGTGTGCGCTGGTTCTCTTGTGGCTCCTGCCCATTGGCACAAGACGTTCTTGGGGGAGGTTGCGTCCACCACCACCACAGACCACAACAAGGTAGGTTCCAAGGAAACTTCAACTGATGGGGGTTGCCATGGCGCCCAAACCCAGCAGTGGGGTCAGGGCAGTGTCCATGGCAACAGTCCCTGGCAATGGCCCAGTGCAGATTGGGATGATGATCCACCCTCACAGCTGGCCCAGGGCACATCTGGAGTGCTCTTGGTGACACCTTGGGCATGGCACACACTTGAGGAGGGTGTATGTTTTCAACAGAGAAACTCTGGAGTTTTAGATTGCTTGAAAAACTAAAAGAACAAAAGCCACTCTTTGGCTGAGTGCATCCAGTTCTCCAAGCAAAGCAGATCCCAGGTGAGTGAGGAGAGACAGGATGGGGTTGGGGAATGTGGAGCAAAGTTGTCCACACTGGGCCAGACTTAAAGGCACAGCTTCTCTGACTAGGCTAGACATCCTTAGGACAGTCCCTGGCTCAATATCAGTCACTGAATGCTGCAATCACCTCTTGTGTTATAAGAACAGCAATAAAAGACACCCTTTAAAATAGAAATATGTATTTTCTAGAAGCTCTTTAAAATATTTCTCCATAACTGTAGCAAGACAACTTCCTAATGAACTGAACTACAGCAGAGGGAAATCAAGGCAGAGCCATGGTTTGTCAGGACTTGCTTGATCCAAATGAGCCCCGTGGTACAGGTGGAGCTGAGCCCTTGAAGCTCACGGCCTGAGAGGAGATTGCACAAACCTTTCCAGGAGTCAAAGTCAGAAGTAAGCCCCAAAGTGTCTGGAGGCATGAATGGGTCCCACTGAGGTCCATCCCCAAAACAGGCTCCTCATGGACTCCTTGGAGGAGAGAATTGGAGGCCAGGATGGCACAAAAATCTCTCAGAGATTCAGTGTGGAAAAGAAAATCCAAAGTACCTTAAAACCCTGAGTATCTCAAAGCATTAACGAGCCCCAGTGAGTGTCAGCACAAAGCTCTCAAGGGACTCATTAAAGCAGATAATTGGGGCCATGATTGCACAAACCTCTCATAGAGTTTGTATCAAAAGGGAAACACCAAGTACCTTAAAATAAGTGAAGTACCCTGAAGTATTAATGAGCTGCACTGAGTGTTGTTACTGACAAAGCCTCTCCAGGGACTAATTACAGCAGATAATTGGAGGCCATGATTGGCACAAACCTCTCAGAGACTCCAAGGCAAAAGCCAAACCCAAAGTCCTTTGAAAACCTGCAGTCCCTGCAGAGAGCATGAAGGGAGCCCCAGGGCCATTGCTGAGCAAGGCTCCCCAGGGACTCCTTCCAGCAGATCCTGAGGCCACTGGGATGTGGGCTGGGGATGCTGAGGGGCAGGACAAGGGGCTGACAGTGCCCAGCCTGGCTGGGGCTGTGCCAGGAGGCCCCAGGGCCTCAGGACAAGGTGTCTCCTCCCAGCCCTTGCTGGCACAGACCCTGCTGCTGTGCCCCAGGACACCAAGACTTGGCTTCTCTTTGTCCCCACCTGTCATCACTGCCTGCAGTTCTCTGCTCTGCCTGGGGCCTGGGGACACTTTCTCTGTCATGTCCCTCAGTGGGACCCATTAAAAGTCCAAGAAACTTTGGAGTTGGATTGTGACTTGGAGTTCTGGAGAGGTTTCTTCAGCTCCCTCTCAGGGACTGATGTTCAGGGCCTGAGCACAAAGCCCCAGAGGCTCATTAAAGTCCTTGTGCTGTGTCTGTGCTGCTGAGCTGGGCTGGGCTCCTGGCACAGAGGCAGCTCCTGGTAACCAAGAAGAGCTTCAAAAGCACATTTCTCTTGATGAGCAGCTCTTCTGCCAGCCCAGCAGGGCTGGGGCACTGCCTGCAGCCAGCCCGGGCACAGCACAGAGGCACAGAGAGCTTCAATCAGTCAGGGCTGGGAAGGTGCTGAGAAGTGCCTGGGGCACAATCACTGCCAGCCCTTGGCACAGGAACCTCTGGCTGCAGGACAATGCAGCTGCAGCTCCTGGAGCCATCTCCTAAAGCTGGAACATGCCAATGCCTACAGAGCCTGTGAGTGCAACTCTGGGTATCAGGGGAGGTGAAATGCTCATGAAACTCTTACATTCTCAGGGGTTCTGCTCAGTCATAGAATATTTCCAAAACAATGATATTACAAAAATGAGGAAATTTCCAAAGACTTGCTATTCAGTTTCCTAATATTGGCAGGGATGGTGGGATAAATATTAAATATTGATTATGAATTATTAATTATAAAATTTGGAAAAGTGCCTGCAACATCCAAACTGTTCCCTTTAGTGTTCATTACGAGATCCCTAATGTGCTTGCAGCCACTCTGCCCATGGACAGCACCAGCATCACCTTTGCTGGAGCCATCAGGCTCAGTCTGAGATGTCCTTTCTCCAAGCTGCAAACAGAACCTGCCCCTAGCCAGTGCCCTGCAAACAGGCAGGGTTCTGTAAGACCAATCAGAGTGCACAGAGATTTGGGGTCTGTGAGTGCTGGCAGGGAGAGATCAAGCACAGGGAAACACCTGCAGGAGGGAAATCCCCAGGAAGCAGAGAGAAGATCAGGCAATGAGAGAAAACAAAACCCAGCAATGCTGTGGCAGGGAGAGTTTAGAGATGCCCACAGGATCCCCTGCAGCACAGCTCCTCCCTCTGAACAAGCCCCCTCCCTCCTGTCCCCTAGCCAAGCCTCTGCCCTCAGGGCCGGGGCTCCAAGGCGTGCAGCCCCTCCTGTGCAGGCAGAGCTGCAGCAGAGACGTGGGGCAGCTCTGCAGCCCCGGGCCCAGTTCCCTGTGAAGAGCACAGGGCTGGGAGCAGCTGCCCGGCCCTGGGGGCTCTGGCAGGGCACAGCTGGCTCAGGGTGATGCTGTCCCCAGTGCCTGGCTCTGGGCAATGCTGTCAGTGCAGCCAGGGAAGGACCTGCATATCCCTTCATCCAATGCCATCACAAGGACACTTGGAAGTCCCTGAGATTTCAGTCCAAGCTGGGAGGTTCAATCCAGGGTGCAAACCTGTCCTAGAGCATCTCTGAGTTACAAGATTGATGGGGAAAGACAGAGGTGCTGTTGCACTGAAAATGCTGCTGGGTTGGTGAAATGAGCAATGTGAGTCTTTGGCTACAAGTGTGGAGCTGGGCTGTGGTGGATCCATCTGATCTCAGCATTACCTGAGGTATTTTTGGGGAAAACATGGGAAGCTGATCGACCTCCACCTCATATAGGTTAATGACCTGAGAAATTCTGAACAGGTCAGAACGACAGACCATCTCCCCTCACTCTCCACTCATCTCCACTCATCACTTTGCCTCACAGAACTTGATCTTTTCTCCCGGGGGGCAGCAGAAATGCTGAGGGTTTCTGATATCCAAGAATACCAGGAAAGATATGGGAGAACTCAAAGAGAAAACCCCAGAAATCTTGAACAAAAAAGGGTGTCTGTGTGTGTTCCACGGGAAGGTGTAGGGGAAATGGCTTTGATTTTGGTTACAGTTATCTCCTCTTAATCTTCACTGT
>JALJVW010000190.1:38714-67412 GCA_024865655.1 Emberiza elegans
CAATTGATGCTCAATCCAACTACCTCCTCATGCAGTTTGAATAGATGGGAAAATCAAGACCCTTCATGGCTGACAATCAATCAGACTCTCTATCCCTACCCCCACCCCACCATTTCCCCATCCAAGGCCTGGCACTCAGAGCAGCCTTGTGCAGATCTGAGCTCCCTCCAGCCCAGGCTGCCCCTTTCAGCTCCTTGGCTCCAACTCCCACCTGCTTTCCTTGGAGAAGGAGCTGCCCGAGACACAGAGGGATGTTCATTTCTTTGTCAGCCAACAAAGCCAAGGGAAGGCACAGCTCCATCAAATGCAAAAGTCATTCCTCTGCTGGATATTAAATCCACTTTCCACAGCAGACAGTCTCAGAGCAATGAAAACACCTTCTGTGCCCCACACAGATCCCAAGGTCCCCCAAACCCTCCTGCCCTGATTCTGCCCAGATTTGTTCTTTGCACACGAGTCACGGGCTGAAGTCAGGAGCCCCTCCATGGCCAGAGGGAGGAAAAGAGAGAAAGGGGATGAAGAGCTCTCCTGTGCAGGGCCAAGGTCCAAGTGCAGCCCCTGCAGTGGGAACCACAACTCATCAGGTTTGTGTCCTTTGGGCTCAGGGACTGTGACACTCAGAGGCACAGAAAGGTTTTTGCCAACAAACACAAGTTGAACATTTGAACAGTTTAATAACCATCACAGCTCTTCCCTCAGCTCTCTGGGATGTCCCAGCAGCATCTGACATGTCCACCATCCCCAAGGGACTTCTGTACAGGAATAGTTTTAGACAAAGACATAAGAAAAGATAACTCTGTGATAGATATAAACACAATTAAGATGTTGACTAATGTGATATATATTTGAACTTCTGAAAGATTGGGCAACTCCCTGAAGTTCAAAGCATGAAATCAGTCAGTTGAGAGGCACTTAAATGACCAGAGACTATCTGGAGGAGGAAATCTGGGATCAATGAAAAGGTCATAGATCTGGCTAGTCGAGTGAAGAGATGTCTTTAGACATGGCCATTTAAACAGGAGAGCTGGAAACACCTGAAGGAAGAAGTTCATGAAATATTAGACTGAATGTTGGTGGCAAGGGTAGAGAAGAGGTTCAGTCTTTTTTTTTTCCTGCCATGAGAAGAAGAATCCAAGAGATCCAGCAAAAACCTGGTTCCTGATGGAAAAAACATTGCTATCTCTTAAAAGTACTCAAGTGACCCAGATAATAAAGATTTGGTGGTATATTATGCAACTAACAGGTATTAAAACCTGTGCCCCTTTCCAGGCAGACATCAGCTGTGTGCCCATGAACAGGCAGTGCCACTTGTGCCCTGAGGTGCCCAGCTGGGATTGGATCTCTCCCAGAGCACCTGAGGGAGAGCAGAGCACCTTGCAAGCTGCAGGTCCCTGACAGCCCCTCAGGGCTCCTGTCCCATCAACATCTGCTTTGCTCCAGTCTGAAACAGGGCCCAGCATGGTGCCGGGATCATCAGAGAGCTGAGATGTGTGTTGGAATTCAATGCCTCCCCATCCTGCAGCAGCCCTGCATTTCCCTCCTGCAGCCTTGGTCTCCAGCACAGCCATGGAGGCTCTTTGGGCTCTGGACTGTTGCTGCAGCCCCCAAGGGCAGCTGAGCTCTGCCTTTGGCACAGTCAGGCCTGGCCAGCACAGGCCATGCTCAGCAATTGCTTGTGTGTGCCTGGCCTTGCTGTCAGCCCCGGCAGTGGCTGCGTGGCCCCTTTGTGGCCCTGTGCTGGCCCAGCCATGGTGGCCCAGCCCCTGTGCAGGCCCAGCCCAGGCCAGGAGCATTTGGGCTGGGAATGCCCCTGTGCCGTGGTGCCCACAGCAGCCTTGGGGCTCTGTGCCCCATGGCCTCCCTGCTGGGCAGCCTCTGCCAGCTCCTGCAGAGCCCCTGGCACCTGTGGGGCTGCACAGACAGCCCTGCCCCAGGCTCTGCCAGCCTCTGGGCCAGCAGAGAGGCTGGCCAGGGCTGGCCATGGCTGGGAACAGGCCCTGAGCCCCTGCAGGAGGATGGAGCTGGGCCACAGCCAAACTCAGCCCAGGCCAAAGCTGGGCTCAGCAGCCAGGGCTGCCAAGGGCTGGGCACAGAGGCTGGCGCTGACAAATGTCCTGGGCCCCCTCCTGCTCTGTCCATGCCACCAAGGGCACAGAGCAGCCTCCTCCTCTGGGCCACTTGCCTGTTTGCAATGCCTTGCACAGGTGCTGGCCCTGCCCCCACAAGGCCTGGCCTGAGTCCTGGGCCCCTGCACGCTCAGCCAGGCTGAGATGGACACTGATGGTTTCTGGGCCAGGCTCTCGGAGCCCAGCCCAGCTCCCCTGCAAGCTCTGCCAGCTGCCCTGAGCTCTGGGCAGCACCAAGGGCCTCTCCCAGCCCAGCCCAGCCGGCTCTGGCCCCACAGCTCTGCTCAGGCCAGGCTGCCCTGGGCACTGGCCCCACGGCCTCAGCCCCTGCCAAGGGCACAGCAGCAGCTGCAGCTGCCACAGGAGTCAGCCCCAGCCATGGGGGAAGGTGCTTGGCCAAGGCCAAAGGAGGCTCCCTGGCTGCCCTGCCCCTCTGCCTGAGGTGCTGAGAGCTCTGCAGCCCCTTCTGCCGTCACATCTGCCCAGGGCAGCACAAGAGCCCCGGCCTTGGGGCCCTCAAGAGCTGCTCCTGCACCAGGCCCAGGGCCCATGCCAAACTGGGCAGCCACAAAGCTGTGCCCATTTCTGCTCATTGCTGCTCTGATGGGGATGGATATTCAGCCACTTGCAGGTTGCTGCTGATGAATTTACTACTCCAGAGGCCTCTTCTTTCTTGAACTCTTCAGGTCAGGAATTCAGAGAAAAGAGCTCATAATCATTTGTTCAAAATACCTGAACAAGAAAAGCCCTGGGAATCATTCAAGTTTTCAGTTCTTAGTGTGGTTAATGAGACAGATTTCAGAAGTGTATTCAAAGTGAATATGCTATATTGAAAACATTGCAGAGAGTACTGTTTTTTTTTAAATTTTCTTTTTCTGTTTATACATTGATCTCAGCAATATCCAATTGATATTGACACCAGCACCTTCTAATGCAGTCTGAACAGATATGAAAATCATGATCCTTCATGGCTGACAATCAATCACACTTTGTCCCCATCCCCTTCCCCGCCATTTCCCATCCAACCCCTGGCACTTCTATGGATCAGGAATGTGTGTGGCCAGCAGAACCAGGGCAGTGATTCTTCCCCTGTGCTCAGCACTGGTTGGGCAGCACCTTGACTGCTGTGTCCAGTTCTGGGCCCCTAATTTAGGAAGGTCATGGAGGGGCAGGAGCATGTCCAGAGAAGGGCAAGAAGGCTGGGAGGGGTCTGGGACACAAGCCCTGTGAGGAGCAGCTGAGGGAGCTGGGGTTGTTTATCCTGGAGAAGAGGAGGCTCAGGGGAGACCTCATCACTCTCTAAAACTCCCTGATAGGAGGGTGCAGCCAGGTGGGGCTCAGGCTCTTTTCCCAGGTAACAGTGACAGGACAAGAGGACAAAGCCTTCAGCTGCACCAGAGGATGTTTAGGCTAGACATTAGGAAATATTCTCCACACAAAGGGTGATTGGGCATTGGAATGGGCTGCCCAGGGAGATGGGTGAGTCACCATCCCTGGAAGTGTTTAAGAAATGACTGGATGTGGCACTCAGTGCCATGGTCTGGGCGACAAGGTGGTGTTGGGTCCCAGGTTGAACTTGATGCTCTCCAAGGTCGTTTCCAGCCTGGTTGATTCTCTGATGATTGTGACACTGCAGGGCCCTGGGGAAGCAAGGGGCCATTGTGACACTGCAGGGCCTGGTGGCACTAAGAGTGCCATGGTGACACTGTGTAGGACATAGCAGCACAGAGCCAAGGGGCCACTGTGACACTGTGGGGCTGAATGGAAGCAAGAAGTCCATGGTGACAGTCTGGGTCCTGGTGGAACCAAGAGGCCACTGTGACCCTGCGGGGCCTTGTGGAACCATGCAGAGCATTGTGACAGAGCAGGACCTGGGGTCACGATGGGGCCATTGTGACACTGCAGGGCCCCATGGAACCAAGGGACCAGTGCTGCTCCTCAGGGACTCCTGGAATGAAGGAAACATGTTTGACACCGTGGTGGCCCTTGGGAGCAAGAGGCCATTGTGATACTGTGGAACCAAAAGGAGCATTACTACACTGCCAGACTTCATGGAACCAAGGATCCATTGCGACACAGCAGGGCCCAAGGATCCAAGGGACTTTGTGAAACCAAGTTGTCCCATGGAACCAAAAGGACACTGTGACACTGGGAGACCTCATGGAATCATGGAGATCATTGGGACACTCTGGGGCCTCATGGAACCGTGACACCAAGTAGGCTGGGAGTGTTGATCTGCTGGAGGGTAGGAGGGCTCTGCACAGGGCCCTGGACAGGCTGGATCCAGGGCCCAAATCCAACAAGGTGAGGTTTAACAAGGCCAAGTGCCAGATCCTACACTTTGGGTACAACAGCTCCTGCAGCACCACAGGCTGGGGACAGAGTGGCTGGAGAGCAGCCAGGCAGAAAGGGACCTGCAGGGACTGATGGACAGCAGGCCAGACATGGGCCAGCAGTGTGCCCAATGGGCCAAGAAGGCCAATGGCTCCTGGCCTGGATCAGGAATGGTGTGGCCAGCAGGCTGGGAACAGGGCAGTGATTCTTCCCCATGCTTGGGGGCACTGGTAGAGCAGCACCTTGAGTGTTGTGTCTTGAGTTCTGGGCCACCCTGGGGGGGCAACCACCCAAGGAAGAAATTTCTACCAGGAAGAGTAAAGAAAGCAAAGTTGAAGAGAAAAGGAAATGCTCAGGGCAGTTTGGGGTGGCTGCCAGGCAGCCCTGGCTCTGAGCAACAGCATCTGCAGTGGGACAGGAAACTCCAGTGGGACAGGAAACTCCCAGCCGATGGGAACAAACTTTCTGGCTGAGTGCAGAGGCCAGGACAAAGCTGAGTGGTTTCCTGGTGTCCCCAGCCCTTGCTGGCCCCAGGGGCTGATGGCATTTGTGCTCCCTCAGGTTCATGTCCCCACAGCAACAGCATGGGGTGCTCCTGCCTGCTGTGTGCAATGCAAACAGGGGCTGCTGAGCCAGTGCTGCCGTGTCTGTGCCTGCAAGGATGGGGCACCTGTGTGAGCTGGGGAGAGGCCAGGGCTGCAGAGGGGGATGTTGTTGGCAGCTCCATGAGGACGCTCTGGGACGCTGCCCTGGGCTGTCCAGCGCACTGGGGATGGATCAGCCCCTGCTCTGCTGCTTCTTCCCGTCTGCCCCAGGGCCCTTGCAGAGCCCCAGCCATGCTGATTGCCCCCAGCCTGCCCACGGCCAACCTGGGGCTGCTCACGGGGCTTTTCTGTGCTGAGCATTGGCCTGGGCGTGTTCTTGAGAGAGCCTGGGCAAGGAGCCTGGAGCCCCCAGGCCCTGGCCTGAGGCGTCAGCGCTGCCCCAGCAGTGCCCATGGCCTGTCCCTGCTGCAGCCCCGGCACTGCCACCCCCCAGGGCTGTGCCTGGCCCCGAGAGCACTCAGGCCCTACACAGCAACACCAGGGCCACCAGGGCAGCGGGGCAGGGCCACGGCAGCAGCACTGGCAACACCAAGTGCTGCTGCTGCTGCTGGGCACAGCTGCTGTGCCAGCACTGATCTGCCCCAGCTCTGCACACAGACATTGCTGCTGCAGCTCCAGAGAAGGCAACAAAAGGGCATCTCTGCAGAAAACTCTGCTGGGAGATCCTTTAGTTCCTTTAAAGCCACCAAGAGTGTAGCCCCTCACTGACACAGTCAGTTGCCACAGGGAAGGTGGAGAGAAACATAATGAGAAATGGCAAAAAGAATGACATTCCTTTGTGGACAAGATGAAAAAAAAGTCAAACAAAAACAAAACAGAGAAAAAGAACCTCCAAAATCAAACCAACAAGAAGTTTCAAAGTTGACTTTTATTACAAGTGATTTACAGAAATTGGCCAGCAGTTTAATGTTCATGAAACCATCCAGTCATCAGTCTCCACACTGCAGCCTTGAGCTCCTGGTTCCTCAGGCTGTAGATGAGGGGGTTCAGGGCTGGAGGCACCACCGAGTACAGAACTGACAGGGACACATCCAGGGATGGGGAGGCAATGGAGGGGGGCTTAAATTGAGCAAATATTCCAGTGCTGACAAACAAGGTGACCACAGCCAGGTGAGGGAGGCAGGTGGAAAAGGCTTTGTGCCGTCCCTGCTCAGAGGGGATCCTCAGCACAGCCCTGAAGATCTGCACATAGGAGAAAACAATGAACACAAAACAGCCAAAACCTAAACAGGCACTGACAGCAATGAGTCCAAGTTCCCTGAGGAGGTTGGAGTGTGAGCAGGAGAGCTTGAGGATCTGTGGGACTTCACAGAAGAACTGGCCCAGGGCATTGCCATGGCACAGGGGCAGGGAAAATGTATTGGCTGTGTGCACAAGAGCATTGAGAAAGGCGCTGGCCCAGGCAGCTGCTGCCATGTGGGCACAAGCTCTGCTGCCCAGGAGGGTCCCGTATTGCAGGGGTTTGCAGATGGACACGTAGCGGTCGTAGCACATGATGGTCAGGAGGGAAAGCTCTGCTGAGAGGAGGAACAGAAAGAAAAAGAGCTGTGCAGCACATCCAGTGTAGGAGATTTTCCTGGTGTCCCAGAGGGAATTGTGCATGGCTTTGGGGACAGTAGTGCAGATGGAGCCCAGGTCAGTGAGGGCCAGGTTGAGCAGGAAGAAGAACATGGGTGTGTGCAGGTGGTGGCCGCAGGCTACGGCGCTGATGATGAGGCCGTTGCCCAGGAGGGCAGCCAGGGAGATGCCCAGCAAGAGGCAGAAGTGCAGGAGCTGCAGCTGCCGTGTGTCTGCCAATGCCAGCAGGAGGAAGTGCCTGATGGAGCTGCTGTTGGACATTTGCTGGGGATGCACATGGGGATCTGTTCATGGAGAAAGGACAGTGAAGATTAAGAGGAGATAACTGTAACCAAAATCAAAGCCATTTCCCCTACACCTTCCCCTGGAACACACACAGACACCCTTTTTTGTTCAAGATTTCTGGGGTTTTCTCTTTGAGTTCTCCCATATCTTTCCTGGTATTCTTGGATATCAGAAACCCTCAGCATTTCTGCCCCCCCCAGGGGGGAAAAAGATCAAGTTCTGTGCCCTTCTCCTGATGAGTGGAGATGAGTGGAGAGTGGGGAGATGGTCTGTCGTTCTGACCTGTTCAGAATTTCTCAGGTCTTTAACTGCCCAGGATGGAGGTGGAGGTGATTCTCCTTCCCATGTTTTTTCCTTTAAAAATACCTCCTGCTGAGATCAGATGGATCCACCACAGCCCAGCTCCACACTTGTAGCCAAAGACTCACATTGCTCATTTCACCAACCCAGCAGCATTTTTTCAGTGCAACAGCACCTCTGTCTTTCCCATCAATCTTGTAACTCAGAGATGCTCTAGGACAGGTTTGCACCCTGGATTGAACCTCCCAGCTTGGACTGAAATCTCAGGGACTTCCAAGTGTCCTTATGATGGCATTGGATGAAGGGATATGCAGGTCCTTCCCTGGCTGCAGTGACAGCATTGCCCAGAGCTGGGCACTGGGGACAGCGTCACCCTGAGCCAGCTGTGCCCCCTGCCAGAGCCCCCCAGGGCCGGGCAGCTGCTCCCAGCCCTGTGCTCTGCAGAGGAACTGGGCCCTGGGGCTGCAGAGCTGCCCCACGGCTCTGCTGCAGCTCTGCCTGCACAGGAGGGGCTGCACGCCTTGGAGCCCCGGCCCTGAGGGCAGAGGCTGGGCTGGGGACACAGAGGGAGGGGCTTTTTCAGAGGGAGGAGCTGCACTGCAGGGGATCCTGTGGGCATCTGTAAACTCTCCCTGCCACAGCATTGCTGGGTTTTGCTATCTCTCACTGCCTGATCTTCTCTTTGCTTCCTGCAGATTTCCCTCTTGCAGGTGTTTTCCTTTGCCTGATCTCTCCCTGCCAGCACTCAGAGATCCCAAATCTGTGCACTCTCCTTGGCCTGACAGAACCCTGCCTGTTTGCAGGGCACTGGCTGGGGGCAGGTTCTGTTTGCAGCTTGGAGAAAGGACAGCTCAGACTGAGCCTGATGGCTCCAGCAAAGTAATGCTGGTGCTGTTCATGGGCAGAGGAGTGGCTGAAAGCACATTAGGAATCTCCTGTGAACCTCCTGAACACTAAAAGTAACAGTTCAGATGTCTCAGGCACTTGTCAAAATAATTAATAATTCATAATCAATATTTATTTATTTCCCCCTCTCCCTGCCATTCTCCAATAGGGAAAACTGAAGGACAAGTCTTTGGAAAATTCCTCATTTTTATCAAATCCTTGTCTTGGAAATATTCTATGACTGATCAGAAACCCTCAGCGTGTGAGACCTTCATAAGCATTTCACCTCCCCAGCACCAGAAATACTCAGAGTTGTACTCACAGGCTCTGTAGGCATTGGGATGTTCCAGCTTTAGGAGATGGCTCCAGGAGCTGCAGCTGCATTGTCCTGCAGCCAGAGGTTCCTGTGCCAAGGGCTGGCAGTGATTCTGCCCCAGGCACTTCTCAGCCCCTTCCCAGCCCTGACTGATTGAAGCTCTCTGTGCCTCTGTGCTGTGCCCGGGCTGGCTGCAGGCAGTGCCCCAGCCCTGCTGGGCTGGCAGAAGAGCTGCTCATCAAGAGAAATGTGCTTTTGAAGCTCTTCTTGGTTACCAGGAGCTGCCTCTGTGCCAGGAGCCCAGCCCAGCTCAGCAGCACAGACACAGCACAAGGACTTGAATGAGCCTCTGGGGCTTTGTGCTCAGGCCCTGAACATCAGTCCCTGAGAGGGAGCTGAAGAAACCTCTCCAGAACTCCAAGTCAGAATCCAACTCCAAAGTTTCTTGGACTTTTAATGGGTCCCACTGAGGGACACGACTGAGAAAATGTCCCCAGGCCCCAGGCAGAGCTGAGAACTGCAGGCAGTGATGACAGGTGGGGACAAAGAGAAGCCAAGTCTTGGTGCCCTGGGGCACAGCAGCAGGGTCTGTGCCACCAAGGGCTGGGAGGAGACACCTTGTCCTGAGGCCCTGGGGCCTCCTGGCACAGCCCCAGCCAGGCTGGGCACTGTCAGCCCCTTGTCCTGCCCTCAGCATCCTCCCCTAGCCCACATCCCAGTGGCCTCAAGGATCTGCTGGAAGGAGTCCCTGGGGAGCCTTGCTCAGCAATGGCCCGGGGGGCTCCTTCATGCTCCCTGCAGGGACTGCAGGTTTTTCAAAGGACTTTGGGTTTGGCTTTTGCCTTGGAGTCTCTGAGAGGTTTGTGCAATCATGGCCTCCAATTATCTGCTGTAATTAGTCCCTGGAGAGGCTTTGTCAGTAACAACACTCAGTGGGGCTCATTAATGTTTCAAGGTACTTCAGTTATTTGAAGGTACTTGGTGTTTCCCTTTTGATACCGACTCTGTGAGAGGTTTGTGCAATCATGGCCCCAATTATCTGCTTTAACGAGTCCCTTGAGAGCTTTGTACTGACACTCAGTGGGGCTCATTTATACCTTGAGATACTCAAGGTTTTTAATGTACTTTATGGATTTAAGAATACTTTCAGGTACTTTAAAAGATTTTCCTTCCAACACTGAGTCTCTGAGAGGTTTTTTTTGCCATCCCGGCCTCAATTCTCTCCTCCAAGGAGTCCATGAGGATCCTATGTTGGGTATCTTCCCCCTTTCTCTTTTACAACAAAGATGGAACTGAAAGAATTTTGTAAGACTTTCTAAATGCATCCAAACAAACATGGGAAAATTTACAATATAACAACAATCACTAAGAGAATTAATAGTCCTGTTTTAGCTAGACATCATCCAACCCTTTAGTCCCTTGGATTGGAAGAGTTTATTGAACCAGTCTTTCTTTTCCACTTCAAGCTTCTTGAAGCTTTCTTCCTTCAGTACCTGAATGCTCTTGTGGATTGACTTGCTGTGGCAGGAGAGGTTCATGCAACACATGCCCTCAGAGTCTACAAAGCCATGCCCATGTGCCCAGAGTAAAAACTCTATCGCTGCTCTGCAAGGTGGCATGTCTGATGGTCTCTATGTCTGAGAGCAGGCCACTCAATGTGAGGGAGGTAGCATTGGTTTGCTTACTTAACAGGCACCCAAGGTGGTTGAATTGACCTAAAGCTTTAGCTGCAGCCACCCAAGATAGTCCAAACTGGGGGTGCTATGATCTGATACCTGGATTAAAGCTTTCAAAGCCATCTCTTTGATATCATCCAATACTTCTCTGGGGATACCTGCTGCTTGATCATCTGGTAGTCTGTGTTCTCCTTCTCCAGCTAAATGGTTGATTGTCGATTCTGCCCTTGCCTCATTATTAGCATAGTCTGCTATTGATTGATTTAGTAAACACTTCCATCCCCCTTTCCACAGGGTATATTTCTGTAGGTGACAACAACATGGTCATAATATATTTTAAATCATAGGGAGTTAAGACATGTGCTGTAAACATGGCCCTCATTAGGCCATTAAAACAAGGTAAGTCCTTCCTATGGTCTTTAGCTGCCCTACACAGATCCTTGATTTCCGCATAAACCAATGGCTGACACCTGGGATTCTGCCCCCTTCTTTCATAACATACAGGGGCAATGAGGAGTTTTGAGAGATTATTTGCCACTGTCTTCTTTCCAGATCCTTTCTGGGGATCATGGTTGAGGGCAAGGTGGCTCTGAGGATGTCCAAACTGTCTTCTGGGGAGGAAGAATAACTTGACCAGAAACATTTGTGGGGGTGGAGTGACAGTTGGGTTTAGTATCTTTGGTTCATTCAGAGGGGAAGGAGAAGGTTGTGGTAGCAGGGTGGTGTGGAGTCATGAGCCAAGATGGAGGTGGAGGATGGTTGGGTTCCTGAGCCACATTTGGGCTCCTGCCATCTTCCCTTCTCCAGGGCATGATGCTCCAAACCATGGGGGTGGGTCCTGGAGGTTCATTCAGGAGCCAGGTCAGGCCCAGTGGGGAACCAATCCTGGAAAAATTCAATCCATCCATGATGCCAGCCCTGGGGTCATTCTTGGACCATTGTGGAAGGTCTTAGAAAGGCAGGTTTGAAGGAGGTCCTGAGTTAGGAGTGACAAAAGGATTGAGTTTTCAACACACTGCTGCTTGGTGGTGAAGGGTCTCAAGGATGGTGTGGAAGATGGGGAGCATGTGGGTGCAATGGGGTCCCTTTTGATCAAAAAAAAGGTTGTACAGTTTAACTCCCACTGAGTCCCAAAATTCAGTGGTATGGATTTCATTAGCAAAAGTGTCTGGAAAATTTTAATGATCCACTTCACGATTGATTTTAATTTGTTCTTTGAAAATATTTTGTCATGATCAGTGAGAATTAACTTAAAGCATCCATATATGCTCCTTTCTGGTGTGGAGATCTGGCTGCCCGTTTTTCTCTTTCTCCACCTTAGGGGGAACAGCCACCAGAACACACCAAATCAATAATGGGACTTGAGTGCATATTGTAAAAACACAGTGGCAAAATGTGCAATAAATGTCTTGTGTTTCCCCAAACACACCTGCAATCCTATGCAGGTGAAACCGTTGTTGTCCCTGCCAATCCTGGGCAAGGTCCCTTAAAGCAACAATGAATCCACTGGGCCCAGCACAATCCAAAATCCCGGGAGCACTGGCCTATCCATCAGCTAACCCCAGCTGGTGTGACTGACACAGGGAGCCCTGAATGTCATGGTCCCTGTTCAGGCACCAAAAAGTCACAATGAAGGTGGCTGCAACAAACCTCTCTGGTTCGCTGACTTCAGGGGACCTGGCTTCAGAGATTGGTAAAAATGAAAAAAGGAGAGGGTTCAGTGGAGTTGCCCAGAAAGAAGATATTTTAGTAACAGGGTGAAAAACAATAAACATGGAGAAGTTGAGAACAGTATGGGGCAGGATCCAAAGACCTGAGACAAAGGGAAGCAACAACATAGACACTTGGGGTAGAACACTCTAGAACAATAACCAAATAGGAAGAAACAGCCTCACAACCATGAGTTCTATAGCCTTTCATCTAAGGCACTAACCAACAAACCAATAGGGAGTAGAACCTGGACAAGTTATCATAACAACACTAAAGGCTTGGGGGGAACTCTCAAACTCACCCTCAGATAAACAAATGATTCCCAGGGCTTGAAACTCATGCCCAATTCTTTTGGGATAAAATCTGTCTGACTCTGAGTTACAGCCAGGCTAACTCTTCCACACTGCTGCTTTGCTCTGGTCCCTTGGGACCATGTGACCCAACAGAGCCACAATGATGTCCATGGTTCCACGAGGCTCTACAGTGTCACAATGGTCCCTTGGATCCATGGTGCTCTGCAGTGTCACAACAGCCCCTTCATTTCACAAGACTCCCAAATGTCACATTGGTCCCTATAGGAAGGAAACCACAGAGCCCCCCTGTTTCAGGAGCTGATGAATGGCAGCCACCAGAGGCCAAGGCAAGCATGACCTGGCTGTCCTGGCAGGTTTGCTGTGAGCAACACTTGGATATTTGAAATTATGACTGTGGAGTCCTAATTTCAAGCATTTGTGCCTGGAGAAGAGGGATGTTTTCCTTTCATAAAAAGAAAAGCAGAAAGGTCTTTCCAGTGTTTGGAAAACAGGTGAGTGCTGGCACTCAGGAATCAAAGACCAGCCAGACCTGTCTGTCCTGGCAGCCTTTGTCTGGCAGTAATCCTTGAATACACAGAAATTTGGAGGTGGAATCCTAATATTGGCCATGGATGCCTGGAAAAAATGGACAGTTCTTTTCCATAAAAAGAAGGGCCCAGAGCCCCAGTATTTCAGGGGCCGATGGGAGCAGCCTTCCACATTCCAAGGTCAGCCAGACCTGTCAGGTGACCCCTGGGAGGCCAAGGCAGCCAGTCCTATTTCATGTTCCCTTGGTTCCACAGGGGCCCTGCAGTGTCACAATTGCTCCTTGCTTCAATGAGGCCTTGCAGTGCCACAGTGGTTCTCTTGCTTCCATGATTCTCTCAGGTGTCATAATGGCCCCTTGGTTACACAAGTCCTTAAGGATCTTATATGGCCTACATGGTTCCGCAAGGCCCCATAGTGTCATAATGATTTATTGGTTCCATGAAGCCTTGTTGTGTCCAATGGCACCTTGGCTCCATTGGGGGCCAGTAGTGCAATAATGATTCCCTTGGTTCCACAAGTTCCCATAGTGTCACAATGGCCCCTTTCTTCCATGAGGCCCCACAGTGTCATAAGGGTCTCCATGATTCCATGGGGCCTTGCAATGCCACAATGCTCTCCATGGATCCATGGTGCCCTGCAGAATCACAACGGCCCTTTGGCTCCACGAGGCCCTGTAATGCAGCAATGGCCTCTTGGTTCCACAAAGCCCTGCTGCTTCACACTGGCCCCTGGGGACCATGCTGCCCAACAGAGCCATAGCGATGTCCTTGGTTCCACGAGGCCCCACAGTGTCACAGTGGCCCCTTGGATCCATGGTACCCTGCAGGGTTGCAATGTTCCCCTTGGTTCCACAAGTTCCTACAGTGTTACAGGTTCCACAGGGGCCTGCAGTGTCACCATGGCCCATTGGTTCCACAATGCTCCGCAGTGTCACAATGGTCTCCATAGGAAGGAAACAAGTGAGCCCCAGTGGTGCAGGGGCAGATGAGAGGCAGTCACCAGAGGCCAAGGCTAGCCAGACTTGACTGTATGGGCAGATTTTGTGTGGGAGTAACCCTTGGATATAGAGAATTTTAGACGCAGAATCCCAATTTTGGCCATGGGCGCCTAGACAAGAAAGACAGTTCTTTCCCATAGGAATAGAAGCCCAGAGCCCCAGTGCTTCACAGTCAGATGGAAGGTGGCCCTTGACATGTCACATTCAGTGGCACCTGTCAGACAGCCCCTAGGAGGCCAAACCAGGCAGACCTGTTCCATGATCCATTGACTTCATGGGTCCTAACATTGTCACA
Source organism: Emberiza elegans (assembly GCA_024865655.1). NCBI lineage: Eukaryota > Metazoa > Chordata > Aves > Passeriformes > Fringillidae > Emberiza > Emberiza elegans. Next base: position 52,664 of record JALJVW010000190.1, read on the forward strand.
ATGGTCTCCTTGATTCCATGAGGTCTGGCAATGTCACAATGGCTTCTTGGTTTCATGAGCCCCAACAGAGTCACAAGGGTCCATTGGCCCCACGCAGCCCCACTGTGAAACAATGGCTCCTTGTTTCTATTTTAAATCAATCACAATCAAACCACAGTTTGATCATCGATCCTTGCTTTAGGGGTCATGATTTGCACAATGGTCTACTTGATTCTATGATTCTTTGATTCCACAGCCTCACCATAGTTTCCTTGGATCTCCGTTGTCACAACTGCCCCATTGTTCCATGAGGTTCCATAGTGTCACCGTGGTCCCTGTCAGAGGCTGGATGAGATAAATGTCCTGAGACACCTTGGGATGCTCGGAATGCCTGTGTGGGGCCAGGGCCGGGTCAGGCCTTGGTTTGTGGTGGGACAAAGTCCTGCCCCAAGCCCTGGCCTGGCAAAGCTGTCAATCACATAGCAGGGGGTTGATGTTAACCCGTCTCTGATTAGCCCACCTGTTAATCAATCAATCACACACCAGCAGTTGGCACTAACTTAGCTCTGATTGGACAAGCAACTGGCAGTCCCACCCCAGTGGCATGCCCATGAAGGCCCAAAGGGTTAAAAGCCAGAGCACAAGGCCAGCCCAGGGTCTGGATCCTGCCTTCTCCTGGGGTTCTTCTGTTGGCAATGCTGGAACCCCAGCAGTTGGTACCTATGTGCATGTCTTTCGATGGATCTTCTGTCTTTCTGTTTTTCTCTATTTCTTCTCCTTCTAATCGTACTTTCTTGGAACATTTTTGGGCAACTTCATGTGTTAAGGGTTAAAGGATTTTAGGTTAAATGTGTGGGAATTCAGGGCACAGGGAATATTTCTCTGTCTGCTTTGAGAGGTCCTGACCCCCAGAGATAAACTGCCTTTCATCTTTGCCCATGGAGAGGACTGCCAAGACTCTGAGATAGATCAGAATTTACCGAAGTGTGAAATAGGTAATAGAGAGTAGTATAGTATGTCACTTGGGTGAGAAATTTAGGTTCTGGGAATCCAGTAGGCAAGCTGCTCCTGGTGTTGCAAGCCCCAGATTATATCCAGGTAGGAATGCTTGGATCCTCCCCCTGGGCGGAGCATCCCACAATGGGATGATGGAATTTTATCAGTCCTGCAGTGACACTCAATGGCCCATTCACAGAAGATATCTCCCCTGGAGGGCATTATCAGGGGTGAGTCATGGAAGAGTTAAAGAACACTGCCCCGCCTGTTTATAGCAGTTGATGAAGATGGGGATTGAAAACATGCATTTGGTTACATCTTGCATTGCAACCTGAAACAGTGGGGTAATCCCTGCTCAGGGGGTGAACACCACCCCCCTTACCCAAACTGGCTCAGGCGTAAAACCCCCACCCTGGGAAGGCCACACATACAGGGGACAATGTCACACTTGCCCTGCCCCGGGGGATGTCTCTGTCCCTGTCACTCCATTGCTCTCCCCCCCTTTTCTCTTTCTTTCCATCTCTCTCTACCTCACATTTACTGTTCAATAAAATTAACTTTGGATTTGGTCTCATTATAACTTTAACTGGGGCAGAGGCATCTCTCTAACAATTTTCTTAACCAGACTAACCAGACTGGGACATTATTTTGGCACAGCGAGTTTAGGCACTGCTCTCTGACCCCAAGTGCCTTTGACAACAGCATGGTTCCCTCCTCTGAGGAGGTTGTACTTCTCTCTGGAGGAACCCGGTGGAAACTTGGGCGCAGCTTCCTCTGAGCAATTTATGGGAGAACTGATGAGAAAAATGGCCATTGTGGGTCTGGAGTGTAATGAAAATATTTTGCTGTCCTTTCTTGAAAAGTTTGTTAAAATCGCTGGAGGAAAGGGAGCAAATGTTACCAGTAAGGCTGACAATGTTCATTCACCCCATGTTGAGGAACACAAGGCTGCCAGAAGTCCCACAAGAAGCTCAGCTCAAGTAGCTAAATTCCCAAATAACTCCTGAATTCCCAGGCTTGGGTTCTTTGCCAAATGTGAGAATCATTATTCTCTTCATCCCTGTCACCTTTGTGACAGCTACACAGAGCTTTCCCATCCTTTTAACACTATCCATATTGGGCAAAATTTCCACTTTTCTTTTATTGGAACCTACCAGCAGCTGAGCTGGAGCTGTGCAGGAACCAATGAAACTTGGAATTGCCACAGAATTGCTTCTATTGTCAGCTGGTGCTGTGGCGGCTGCGGGGCAGAGGGGTGGGAAAGGGGGGATCCAGGGTGGGAGTGGAGGAAATGCCAGGGCTGGGTGCTGAGCACAGGGCTGAGCACACAGAGATGGTTTTGTTCTTGCTGAGCTTCGTTCCTCACCTGAGCCAAGGCCTGTCCTGCCATGCTGTGGTATCATTGAGGGGGTGGGGGAGGTTGGGAGGGACACAGCCAGGACAGGTGAATATTTTCTTGACCCCAGGGATACCCCAGACCATAGGACATCATTATCTGTGTATAATGTGGGGGGAACAGGGAGGAAGGAGGGACATTTGGAGTGAGGGTTTGTCTTTCCAGATAACACTTAGGCAGGATGGGGCTCTGTTTCACCAGTGGGCACGGCCAGCACCAAAGACACAGACACCAACTTAACTTAAGGCACAGTGTAATTTAGATAATGCAAATTTGCAATAAATTACACAAGTATTAGGTAGGCAAAGCAAATAATCATTAGTAAATAATTTCAAAAGAGAAGATTTAGAAATGAGTATCACACAACTCTCCATTTCTGTCTGCAGGCTCTGGAGATTCTATCTCTGCCTTCAATCAGGGTTGCATTCCCTAACAAGTCCTGGTACCAAATCCTGCTTTCCAAGGCTGGAACAGTGTCTCAGGTGTAGCTGGGTGTGCATTCAATTACCATCTGTTAAAGGTGGGGCAATTATCATCTGTTAATTGAGCAGTTTACTTTATCTCTTCTACAAAGAATCCTCCCTCCAGGGAGGTATCTTCTGTTAATGGGCCATTGAGTGTCACTTATAAAAATTCCATCATCCCATTGTGAGAAGCTCCTCCCAGAGGGAGGAGCCAAGCATTCCTACCTGGATGTAATCTGAGAATGTGAACAACAGAGTGAGCCTTCTCCCACAGGATTCCCAGAAGAGCAGCTTTCAGCTCTGCTGGATCCCAGAGGAAGACCAGGCCGATTGACACCACCACTGGACCTTCAGAGGAAAACTCCACCCTTCTACAGGATCACTGCTCCAACAAAACCACATCTGTCACTCCAGGAGCACTGCAGCCACAATTTAACGGGAGCTCCACCAACACTCTGACCCACAGGGTGTCAGGTTGTACTCTGACTCTGTAGGTAGTTTTTTAGTACTATTGCATTTGTATTTTTAATTTTCCTACTGAAGAATTGTTATTCCTATTCCCATAGATTTTGCTTGACAGCCCCTTATTTTGAAAATTATAATTCCAAGGGAAGGGATTAATATTTTCCATTTAAAGGCAGTCTCCTGCCTTCCTTAGAAAATACCTGTCTTTTCAAATGGACACAATGTCCCGGGACACCCAGGCAGGTGAGGAGGAAGCCAGAGCCCCTTTTTTTCCCTCTCTCCTGCTCCATCTCCCAGCCCAGCATGGCCCTGGCTGCAGGACAACCCTGCTGCCAATGCTGTTCTGCTGGGGATGCACTGGGGGGATCTCCTTCTCCTTCCCTCTGGCATGGAGGGAAATCCCATCCTGTCCTTGTCCTTCCTCCCCCAGACAAGGAGCTGAGGATGGAGACCAGGGAGGATCAATCTTCATGGCAGAACCTCTTGGGAGAGGCCATTTTGAACAGCTCCATGGTGCAGGATTCCAACAGGGAGGAAAATCCACGGAGATTCCACAGGAAGAGGGTCTCCAAACCAGGCCCAGGATGCTCTGAGGAAGAAAGCCCCACCCTGAGCCAGGAAGGTGGACAGAGCTTCAGCCAAACTCGGAGCTGGTGATCCATGAGCAGCTTAATGATGGGGAGAAGCCCTACAAGTGCTTGGAATGTGGGAAGAGCTTCAGGCAGAGCAGCACCCTGATCAGCCACCAGATGATCCACACTGGGGAATGGCCCTACAAGTGTGGGGAGTGTGGGAAGGGCTTCAGCTGCAGCTCCCACCTCATCACTCACAAACGCATCCACACTGGGGAGAGGCCGTATGAGTGTCCTGAGTTTCAGAAGAGGTTTCAGACCAGTTCCAATCTCCTCCAGCACCAGCGCATTCACACACAGGAGAGGCCCTTCCGCTGCCCTGACTGTGGGAAGGGCTTCCAGTGCAACTCCAACCTCATCATCCACCAGTGCATCCACACTGGGGAGAGGCCCTACGAATGTCCCCAGTGTGGGAAGAGGTTTCAGACCAGCCCCAGTCTCCTCCTGCATGAGCGGATTCACATGGATGAGAGGCCCTTCCACTGCCCTGATTGCAGGAAGGGCTTCCAGCACAACTCCACCCTCATCACCCACTGGCACACCCACACAGGGGAGAGGCCCTATGAATGTCCCCAGTGTGGGAAGAGCTTCTCCAGCAGCTCTCATTTGACCAGACACCAATGGAGGCACCAGTAAGGGAAGCCCTGCAAATGCTCAGACTGCAGGAAGTCCTTCCTGCACTGCTCCAACTCCATGCCCCACAGGAGGATCCATGTTGGTCAGAGCCCTGGTGACCCACATTCCCTGTGATCCATGTTGGGAGAACATCTGGCTGGTTATCCTTTTGGTTTGGCCCTAATTTTGTTCTGATTTGTCTTTATTGCTTAAAAACACCTGAAATAGGATTAAAAGAAAGTTATTTATTAAAGATGTCTCAAGTCCCACCATATAACAGGTATTTCAGATGGAATTTATGGTTTAAAGACATATTCTGGGGGATTAATGGGTTCTTGGAGGATTTCAGGAAGTGTTCTCCATATCTTTGTTCTCCAAAAGTCATAACGGATTGATCTATCACCTCAGAATGTCTCAATCCCACTGAAAACAACTCAATCTTACCTTAAAAGGGCTCAATCCCTCCTCAAATTGGCTTGTTCCCACCTTAAAAAAACCTCAGTCCAATACCAAAATTACTCAATTCCACAGCCTCCAGGGTGAGATGGGATTGGAAGGAGATTGGGAGAAGTGGGATCCAAATTTGAGGGTGTGGCTTGGGGATTGTCTGGGGCTGGGTGGGTGGGATGTATTTTGATAGTAAATAAAACTTTCAGAATATTGATTTCTATCCCATTCATTTTCTGTCAGTTCCAGTTTTTTTCAGAGTGCCACATTCTCAGCTAATTGTGTTTGTGTTCTCCTTTCTCTACTGCCTCTCTTTCCCTGCCCTGTTTCTCTCTCAGTGTCTCCCTTGACCCAGGGCAGGTCCCACCAAAGACCCTGCTCTGATCTAATTCCCAATCCAGGAGCTACAGCAACCATGGGTGAAGTTATGAAGGCTGGCAGTGAAATATTACTGTAAGATCTTGCTCCATTGGATTTCAGCTCCTTCTTGACAGCTTTGCCTTCCAGGGCAGGAACATCTTTTCCTGGCTGGGAACTGGAATTCCAGCCCCTGGGAGTGTGTGCCATGGATCCCAGAGGGGCATTCCCGAGGCTCCCAGGCTGCTGCTCCCGCAGTGCTGTCGTGGGTTGACAGCCTTTATCCCAATATCGTGTGTTGTGTCTGGCAGCTGCACCTTCCCCCCCCCGCCCCGGCCATTTTGCTGCAGCGGGACGGGGAGGGAGGGGTGAATGTGACTGGGGCACCTGGTTTTTGGCTTTTGCTGCTTGGCTTGGCTTGCTGCTGCTTGCTTGCTTGCTTGCTCCTGCCTCAGCTCTTAGCTGATAGCTGCTTTTTTGCTGCTTTTTCTGCTTTCTGCGCTGTTTGGTTTTTTTCTTTCCCTTTTCTTTCGTTCCCTCTTTCTTACCCCCCCCACCCCCGAAGATACTGGACCGGCTCCGGACCTGACCTGGGACGTCCAGGACCCCCGGAGTCTGCGAGAGAAGCTCAGCGCCCTCCACAGCACTGCCTGGTTTTCTTTTCTTTTCTTGTGTTGTGTTGGGGAGTGTTCTTTTTTATTTGTCAATAAATAGGTTTTGTTTTCCACTGTGCTCCTCCGAGGAATTCCTTCCCAAACCTGGTATTAGGGGAGGGGTGGTTGGAGGTTTGTTTTTTTTAGGGGACTCCCTTTTGGAGATTTCCCTTAATTTGTCCTAAACCAGGACATTCTTTTTGGTGCGTTGGCCGGGAAATAGGAGGCCAAAGACAGTGGAAAAAAACCTATAACAATAATATTTTGGTTTTGGTTGTTTTGTGGGCATATTGGTAATTCATAATGTCATTTGGGGTGGAAGCCTGCCGGTATTTCTGGTCCCTCGGGGTTTTTGAAGTTTTAATACCTTTGTGGTCCCTAGGGTTATTTCCTTACCCGGAAATAGCTCTGGTGTTGTCCCTAATAAGTAGCTCGTGTAGGCGGGGGGCACTAACCAGAATAGTCATTGGGCTGGTCTTATGTGTGATGATTTGTCGGAGGTTTATAAAAATGCTGGACTTTGTTTCAGGAATGTATGGATTGTTGTCATGGCTGTGTACTCGGTTTGTTTGGGGAGAAGAAGGGGAAGGGGCTTTTCAGCTTTCGTTTTCCTTCTTCTCCTCCGAATTGTTGACATCTCTATTAGGAAATATTGAATTTCCCCTGAGTTTAAAAGAAACCATCTTTCTGGCATTTAATTTATTAAGCCTTTTCTATACTGTCTGGAGTGTATATAAAATGAAAGCTGAGATTTCTAGAGTGGTTAGAGAGACTCCTGATTCAGGAGTAAAACAAAGCAGGAAAAATCTTGACTGGAGTGGGAAATGGGAGGATATGGGCCAGACTTTAAAGGAATTTTCTGATCCTATAGACTGGGACTTCCCATCTGATCAAATTCAGAACCCAGTCGAGGTGGCAAAGTATTTGAGGGAGAAGTGCCATGGTGATACTAAGGAGGAAAGGATTACTGCAGTGAGCTGGGCCTTGGCGTTTGTTTACCGTACTCTGCTAGATACTGTGGAGCAGCAGATAGCAGAAAGGGAACAGGGAGATAAGTTAGTTACTATCCCAGTGACCCAGGCTGCAGCTAACATCCCAGGCTCCAGGCTAGCAGCTGAATCAGACAATAGGCCTCAACCCATGGCTGTTGCAGCTAATACAAGAGGTGGAAAGTGTAAAGACAAGACCGATCGAAAGGTGGAGGATGATGATGATGATGCAGGAGAAGGACCCTCACCAAAATCAGAGGCCACATCAAGGGCACAGATTCTGGAGCCAATATTGACTCCTTTTCTCTGAAGGACCTCAGAGGCCTAAGAAAGGATTACAGACGACAACCTGATGAATCTATAATTAGTTGGTTAGTCCGCCTTTGGGATGCTGCAGGGGAGGTTACGATTTTGGATGGTACTGAAGCGAGGCATTTGGGATCCCTGTCACATGATCCTGTCATCGATCAAGGTATGATGAGCAGGGCTAGACCTCACAGTCTCTGGGAACGGGTCCTGGATGGTGTAGCACAAAGATACTTATGTGCAGATGATCTCTATATACAGCAGACATGGTGGAAGACCATAGAACAGGGGATCCAACGTCTGAGAGAGATGGCGGTGGCAGAGCTCATTTTCTCAGATGATATAACAACTAGGAATCTGGACCTGGTACCATGCACACCTGTAATGTGGAGGAAGCTTGTGCGACTTGGGCCACCTGAATACGCTTCTGCCCTAGCAATAATGAAGCGGGATGATCCATATGAGACTGTGCTCGATATGGCGAAGAAGCTTCAAGCGTATGCAGATGCTGTGCATGGTCCAACTCATGCCAGAATTGCAGCAGTGGAAACCCGACTGCAGAAACTAGAGGACAAAATAGAGGAGAATCATAAGAAACTGCGGGAAGAGATTAAGGAGGACCTTATTCAAATCTCGGCTGTACAAATTAGAGGCCCTGGTATCCAACGCTGGCGCTCCTTTGATGGGGAGAGAAGGTACACCCCACGGGCTGAGTTATGGGACTTTCTGCGTGAGTCTGGAGAAGACATGAGGAGATGGGATAGAAAACCCACCGCTGCTTTGGCACAACGGGTGCGTGCTTTGAAGGAAAGAGGAAGTATCACCAAAAAGAGAGCAGCTCCGGTTGCTCATAGCCGAGATGTTAAGTATGATGATGACAATGACATGTCCGATCCCCTTGAAGGAACTTCTAAGGCATACGCCCAAGGAAAGAAGGACAATCTGGCTTAGAGGGGCCCTGCCTCTAGCCAGGGAGAGGCACGGGAAAACCGGGTCTTTTGGAAGGTGTGGATCAGATGGCCTGGCACATCAGAGCCACAAGACTATGAAGCATTGGTTGACACTGGATCACAGTGTACCTTAATGCCATCGGAACACGTGGGGACAGAACCTGTCTCCATTGCTGGAGTGACGGGGGATCACAACAGTTGACTTTGTTGGAAGCTGAGGTGAGCTTGACTGGGAAGGAGTGGCAGGAACATCCGATTGTGACTGGTCCAGAGGCTCCGTGTATTTTGGGCATAGACTTCCTCCGAAATGGCTATTACAAAGATCCTAAGGGACTCAGGTGGGCTTTTGGAATAGCTGCAGTGGAGATAGAAGGTATTAAACAATTGAATACCTTGTCTGGACTATCAGAGAATCCATCTGCAGTAGGACTCTTGAAGGTAGAGGAGCAACGAGTGCCAATTGCCACCTCAACAGTGCACCGCAGGCAGTACCGGACGAATCGAGATGCCGTGATCCCCATCCACAAGATGATCCGTGAGCTGGAGAGCCAAGGGGTGGTCAGTAAAACCCACTCACCCTTTAACAGCCCTATCTGGCCTGTGCAAAAATCTGACGGTGAATGGAGATTGACTGTGGATTATCGTGCCTTGAATGAAGTGACTCCACCACTGAGTGCGGCTGTACCGGACATACTGGAACTGCAGTACGAGCTGGAGTCCAAGGCAGCAAAGTGGTACGCGACCATCGATATTGCTAACGCATTTTTCTCCATTCCTCTGGCAGTAGAATGCAGGCCTCAGTTTGCTTTCACATGGAGGGGAGTGCAGTATACCTGGAACCGATTGCCCCAGGGGTGGAAACACAGTCCTACCATCTGTCATGGACTGATCCAGGCTGCACTAGAAGAGGGTGAGGCTCAGAACATTTACAATATATTGATGATATCATTGTTTGGGGAACACGGCAATAGAAGTGTTCAAGAAAGGAGAGAAGATCATTCATATTCTCCTGAAAGCCGGATTTGCCATTAAGAAGAGCAAAGTCAAGGACCTGCCTGAGAAATCCAGTTCTTGGGGGTGAAGTGGCAAGACGGACGGCGTCAGATTCCTGCGGATGTTATTAACAAAATCACTGCTATGTCCCCACCAACTGATAAGAAGGAAACCCAAGCTTTCTTAGGTGCTATAGGTTTCTGGAGGATGCACATCCCTGAGTATAGTCAGATTGTGAGACCTCTTTATCTGGTTACCCGCAAGAAGAACGACTTCCACTGGGGCCCTGAGCAGCAGCAAGCTTTTGTCCAGATCAAGCAGGAGATCGCTCATGCTGTAGCCCTTGGTCCGGTCAGGATGGGACCAGATGTGAAGAACGTGCTCTACTCTGCAGTCGGGAGCCATGGTCTGTCCTGGAGCCTTTGGCAAAAGTTGCCTGGTGAGACCCGAGGCCGACCATTGGGATTTTGGAGTCGGAGCTACAGGGGGTCTGAAGATAACTATACTCCAACAGAAAAGGAAATCTTGGCCGCCTATGAAGGAGTCCAAGCCGCTTCGGAGGTGATTGGTACAGAGGCACAACTCCTTCTGGCACCCCGACTACCGGTGCTGGGATGGATGTTCAGAGGAAAGGTTCCCTCTACCCACCATGCCACCAGTGCTACTTGGAGTAAGTGGATTGCCCTCATTACATGGCGCGCTTTCGAATTGGGAAGTTAAATCGCCCTGGGATTTTGGAAATAATTACAAATTGGCCTGAAGGTGAGAGCTTTAGTGTCGCGGATGAGGAACAAGAGCCAGTGACCCGGGTTGAGGAAGCTCCGCCATACAATCAGTTGCCAGCAGAAGAAACACGTTACGCTCTATTCACCGATGGTTCTTGTCGCGTCATAGGGATGAAACGGAGGTGGAAAGCAGCTGTATGGAGTCCCACTCGACGGGTTGCAGAGGCTACTGAAGGAGAGGGTGAATCCAGTCAATTTGCCGAAATCAAAGCTATTCAACTGGCCCTAGGTATTGCAGAGAGAGAGAAGTGGCCAAGGCTCTATTTGTACACCGATTCTTGGATGGTAGCCAACACTCTATGGGGATCGCTGAAGAGATGGAAAGAGGCGAACTGGCAGCGCAGAGGAAAACCAATTTGGGCTGCGGAAGAGTGGAAAGATATCGCCACTCGGTTAGAGAAGTTACCTGTGAAGGTTCGCCATGTAGATGCCCATGTCCCCAGAAGCAGAGCTAATGAAGAGCAGCAAAACAACCAACAAGTACATCAGGCTGCACAGATAGGGGAGTTGAAGATAGATCTTGACTGGGAGCATAAGGGAGAGTTATTCTTAGCACGATGGGCCCATGATGCCTCAGGCCACCAGGGTAGAGACGCCACCTATAAGTGGGCACGAGACCGAGGGGTGGATCTGACCATGAACAGTATCTCTCAGGTTATTCGTGACTGTGAGACGTGCGCTGCCATTAAGCAGGCCAAGCGGGTGAAGCCCCTCTGGTATGGGGGGCAGTGGTCTAAGTACAAGTATGGGGAGGCCTGGCAGATTGATTACATCACACTGCCTCAAACCCGCCAAGGCAAGCGCTATGTACTAACCATGGTAGAAACCACCACGGGATGGTTGGAAACCTACCCTGTGTCTCATGCTACAGCCTGTAACACTATCTTGGGCCTTGAAAAGCAGGTCCTTTGGCGGCACGGTACTCCTGAGAGAATTGAGTCGGATAATGGAACTCATTTTAAAAACAATCTTATTAATACTTGGGCTAGGGAACATGACATCGAGTGAGTGTACCATATCCCCTACCATGCACCAGCTGCAGGGAAAGTGGAAAGGAATAATGGATTGTTAAAAACCACCTTAAAAGCATTGGGTGGGGGGTCTTTAAGAAACTGGGAGCAGCATTTGGCAAAGGCTACCTGGTTAGTTAACACTCGAGGTTCCACCAACCGAGCAGGTCCTGCTCAGTCTGAGCTCCTTAATATAGTAGATGGGGATAAAGCCCCAGTGGCCCATGTCAGAGGTTTGTTGGGAAAGACAGTATGGATCAACCCTGTCTTGAGTACAGACAAACCCATCCGTGGGATTGTCTTTGCTCAAGGACCAGGTTATACATGGTGGATAATGCAGAAAGATGGAACAACACGGTGTGTACCTCAGGGAGACCTGATTGTAGGATGAGACTCATATATGAATGTCATTGTTTGTTGAATGTAAGACAGAAGGAAACTGTAAGTGTCAAAGGTCTGAGCAAGTAAGATGAGAGGAATGCGTAAGTGTCAAAGATGTGAGTAAGTGAAATGAAAGTTTTTTATTGTATGTTCACGATATGGGATAAGGGGTGGAGTGTCGTGGGTTGACAGCCTTTATCCCAATATCGTGTGTTGTGTCTGGCAGCTGCACTTTCCCCCCGGCCGTTTTGCTGCGGCGGGACGGGGAGGGAGGGGTGAGTGGGACTGGGCACCTTGCTTTTGGCTTTTGCTGCTTGGCTTGGCTTGCTGCTGCTTGCTTGCTTGCTCGCTCCTGCCTCAGCTCTTAGCCAATAGCTGCTTTTTTGCTGCTTTTTCTGCTTTCTGCGCTGTTTGGTTTTTTTCTTTCCCTTTTCTTTCGTTCCCTCTTTCTTACCCCCCGAAGATACTGGACCGGCTCCGGACCTGACCTGGGACGTCCAGGACCCCCGGAGTCTGCGAGAGAAGCTCAGCGCCCTCCACAGCACTGCCTGGTTTTCTTTTCTTTTCTTGTGTTGTGTTGGGGAGTGTTCTTTTTTATTTGTCAATAAATAGGTTTTGTTTTCCACTGTGCTCCTCCGAGGAATTCCTTCCCAAACCTGGTATTAGGGGAGGGGTGGTTGGAGGTTTGTTTTTTTTTAGGGGACTCCCTTTTGGAGATTTCCCCTAATTTGTCCTAAACCAGGACAACGGGGTAGTGGTGAGAAGAGGGAACCCCAAGTGCCTTGATTGAGGAGAGGCTGGAGAGGGGGACTCTGGGACCCCAAAACCCTCCAGCATTATAGGTGGCCTTTGAAAATATATGTATTGTATAAGTGGCCTTTGACTCCTAGTAAAATATATCTGTATTGTAATTGAATATCTGTATATAGGCCTTGCCCCAGTAGGTCCCAGTTGTTCTTGATGGGCTGCAGCTGTGATGTCCTTCACTGGGCTGCAGCTGTGGCTAGTAAAGATAACTGGGATAAAAGGGGGTGGGTTGGCCAGTCAGGGAGAGCCTTGAAGGAGCGTTGACTAAGGAGGGACTGCATGCAGAGGAAGGAGTCTGTGCTGTGAAGATCTGCAGCCATAAGAAAACACCAAGAGAAGGTATAGAACTCTAGAAATGTAATAACAACAATATGGAACTCTAGAAATCTAATAACAACACAGCATCCCTAGGCAGGACCCTGAAGAGGGGGGATGCCCAGGACGCATGTGATCCCTAGCAGCCCTGAGCCAGGGGAACACCAGAATGCCAGCGGAATGAGACTGGAAAGAGGGAACTCCTGGTGGCTTTTTTTTATTCAGTCTTGATTTTTGGAGGTTTTTATGGACATTTGGTGACTTCTAGAGATGGACTTGGGCAAGAGAAATCCCCAAACGAAGGCATTCACACCTTGTTTTTCCCCTAACCAGGATTTTCCCCAAACCATCCAACAGAGACATCCCCCCTGTCCGGCTCTGGATGAGCTCAGTCCCAAGCCTGACTCTGATTCTGCTCTCAATGTCACTCCACATATAGACACACTCACAGTTCTGTATTTAATCCCATCCCAGTGCCAGACTGGTCTAGCCCCCGACCCAATCCCAACCCCAGCCCTAAAGCCAATCCAATTTCTAGTCTTAACCCCAATCCCAGCTCTAATCCAAATCTCAGCCCCAATTCCAAGCCCAGCCCCAATTCCAGCCCCTTCCTAAATCCTCAGCCCCAAACCAAATCCCAGGTTCAGCCCTTCTGGGGGTTTGGGGGTGTCTCTGTCCCTCTGAGCCCGATGATGTTTGGGTGGGGTCACAGCAGGGCTGAGAGGGACAGAGACCCCCCCGGCCTTCCATGTGTGAGAAGGTCGGAGAGCCCCCCCAGCCCCGAGCACCCTCAGTGGTGAGAGGGACACAGAGCCCCTGGTCCCCAGCCCTGCACAGGCATTCCCTGAGGCCAGAGGGATGGAGACCCCCCGAGCATCCCCCAGGGTGAGGGGACAGAGACCCCCGAGCATCCCCTGGGCTGAGAGGGACAGAGACTGCCCTGAGCACCGCCTGGCACAGGGGTGAGAGGGAGGGAGATCCCCCAGGCATTCCCTGGGGTGAGAATGATGGAGACCCGCTGGGGAATGGCCTGGGGGGACAGGGACAGGGACATCCTCTGGGGAAAGGCCTGTGGTGAGAAGGACAGGGACAATCCCTGGGGAATGACCTGGGGCAACAGGGACAGGGAAAACCCTCCCCAGCCCCTCCCAAGCATCCTCCAGGGTGAGAGGCACAGGGACCCCTCAAGCATCCCCTGGGCACTGGACAAAATAAACTTGGCAGAAAGCAAACTTGACTCTACATAATTTACTTTGATGAATATTTGATTTTCCCACAAGTCACTCGTGATGAAAGGACAAATAAATCCCAAACATGAATAAACTGAAAATCTAAGCCATGATGTGGCAATTCCAAGTTTCATTGGTACCTGCACAGCTCCAGCTGAGCTGCTGTAAGGTTCTGATGAAAGAAAAGTTGAAATTTGGCCCAATACAGATTATTAAAAGGAAGGGGAAGCTCTGTGTGGCTGTCACAAAGATGAAAGGGATGAAGGGAATAATGATTCTTACATTTGGCAAAGAACTCAAGCCTGGGAATTCAGGAATTATTCGGTAATTTACTACTTATCTCTACCTCTTCCCCTCTGTTATGAATTAAGTTCTATATTATTCAATAAACAACACAGTTGAATTTAGTAGCTATTTTAATTGAGCAGTAATTTTATATAAAATAATACTCTCAAATACAGTCAAGAAGATACAAAAAGTTTGGCAGTGGTTCTGATAAAGCATATGCAAAACTGATTGATCAGGGTACAGGGAGGGCTTTTCACCCTGCCTCATGTATGAGAAACAAAGGAATCCAAACACAACTTGTGTCCTGCATGCTCATACATATTCATCAATATTTTCCTGTAAATCTCTTCCTATTTTCAATTCTTGAAATCTCCATCACCACACTGCACAGCACATGCTCCCACTGTTGCCAAGGGCTCTTTTGGCTCTTTAGTGGTTACCCCGGTGAAGGCTTCTCCTCATCGTCACTGTTCTTTGAACAACCCCACAGGTTACACATGTGCCTCAAGTCTTGTGTTATAGAAGCCAGCATTATATTAATAAAAGGCCTTATTATTTCATAGATACCTGGAATCATCCCAATTTTGTCCATTTCAAGGCCGATTCTCTAATTATTCTGAGGCCTATTCTGTTTTGGGATTTTACTTATCTCAAACTACAACCTGTATCCTATTTTTAATGAACATCTGAAA
>JALJVW010000019.1:0-7500 GCA_024865655.1 Emberiza elegans
AGAGTTCAAGAGGGCGGAAACCGCTAAGAGTTAAACCGTTGGGCCGACGAGTCTGCTGAGGATTCAACCTGGCGAAGGCGGTCGGCCGCGCGGGTTCGGCGGAACCTCTCCTCCCTCCCTCCGCCCCTAGGCAAACCCCGTCCGCTGGGCGGGCCGGGGGCGCGGGCCCGGGCAAGTGGGGACCGCTTCGGCCAGCCCTGGCCGGCGCATTCCTCTGGGTGGTGTGCGACTGGCTCCGGGTCGGCTGGTGGTTTCCGGCGGGCAGGTTCGGTGCCCCCAAGGGCGGGTGGGTGTTACAGCCCCGGCAGCAGGTCTCGCTGAATTCGGGGCTGGGGATGGAGACCGCCGCCCAGCGCCCCTCCCCCCGTCGGTGGCGCCGTGGCGGGGCGTCCGTTCTTCCCCCGTCACGCGGGGGTGGGGGTGGCGTCCTCGCAGCGCGGCGTTCCGCGGGATGCGGGGGCCGGGCCACTGGCCCTCGGACTGTCCTCGGGGCGGACCCCGCTGAGGTGGAGATCATGAGGGGCCAGCGTGAGCGTCCGTGCTGGCCCCGGGACCTGGGAGGTGGAAGATGGTGAATGGTGAACTATGCCTGGGCAGGGCGAAGCCAGAGGAAACTCTGGTGGAGGTCCGTAGCGGTCCTGACGTGCAAATCGGTCGTCCGACCCGGGTCTAGGGGCGAAAGACTAATCGAACCATCTAGTAGCTGGTTCCCTCCGAAGTTTCCCTCAGGATAGCTGGCACTCGGCAATGGGCAGTTTTACCCGGTAAAGCGAATGATTAGAGGTCTTGGGGCGAAACGATCTCAACCTATTCTCAAACTTTCAATGGGTAAAGGGGCCGGCTCGCTGGCGTGGAGCCGCGCCGTGGAATGCGAGTGCTCAGTGGGCCACTTTTTGGTAAGCAGAACTGGCGCTGCGGGATGAACCGAACGCCGGGTTAAGGCGCCCGATGCCGACGCTCATCAGAGCCCAGAAAAGGTGTTGGTTGATCTAGACAGCAGGACGGTGGCCATGGAAGTCGGAATCCGCTAAGGAGTGTGTAACAACTCACCTGCCGAATCAACTAGCCCTGAAAATGGATGGCGCTGGAGCGCCGGGCCCAAACCCTGGCCGTGCCTGGCCAGTGACGACAAACACCGGGGGCAGATGGCCGCGGCATTTGGGAGGGCCGCTGCGGTGCGCCTATATAGCCTGGGGCGTGGGCCCAGGAGGAGCCGCCGCAGGTGCAGATCTTGGTGGTAGTAGCAAATATTCACTGGGAGCTTTGAAGGCTAGGGTGGAGCAGGGTTCCATGTGAACAGCAGTTGAACATGGGTCAGTCGGTCCTAAGCGATAGGCTAGCGCCCGTTCGAAAAGGGGCGGGCGATGGCCTCCGTTGCCCTCAGCCAATCGAAAGGAGTCGGGTTCAGATCCCCGAATCCGGAGTGGTGGAGACAGGCGCCGTGAGGCGCCCAGTCAAATGACGCAATCGATCCCGGAGAATATAGGGAGCCCGGGGAAGTTCTCTTTTCTTTGTGAAGGGACGGGCTGTTTTCTGCCCAGTGCTCTGAATGTCAAAGTGAAGAAATTCAATGAAGCGCGGGTAAACGGCGGGAGTAACTATGACTCTCTTAAGATGAGGTCATAGTTGCTAACTGGGCTCAGCTGCAGAAGTCGCACCTCCTCGTGGTCCCGCCGGATGCCCTTGTGGTAACCAAGTCGACTTCTGCCCCAGTGTGAGTGGGGGTGCCTAGCACTCTCCCTGCCGTTGGACTCGCCACCCAGCGGTAGCTTCACGAATTGCTGAAACAAAAAGGTTGGCACAGTCCGTTGACTGTTGCACAAAAGCCTTGCCCACGGGCTATAGTTGGGCAAAGTTGGTCAGCTACGGAGAGGGCCGGCTACCAACTACGACTAATACCCTCACTTGGACTTGACTTTTAAAGTCACCACCGGACGGGACGATGGTCCAGACATTGGCCTTGCGGTTCGTGTCGGTTGCAACTCAGACTGACCCAGAGGATCTAAGGGTCACCGATTCCAATGTCCCACCTACACCCTCTCACCCCAGGGAAGAGGGACTTAAACTGGTGCGTCTCGAGTTTACGAACTCAAGACTGGTTAAGGAAGGTGGTATCCAACAAGCAGATGTATGGGAGGGGTTGATGCTACTCCCTGAGCCATATGAGATCACCCCTATGGGATTGGATCAGGATGAGTCTGAAGTTACAACAGAAATTGAAGGTACAGCAGGAGTTGAAGGTACATCAAGAGCGGAAGGTACAACAGGAGCTGAAAGTACAGCAGGGACTGAAAGTACATCAGGAAGTGGAAGACACATCAGAAAGGGAAGAGGTGCCCGTAACACCTGAGATAGAGGAACCCAAAACTCCGGAGGTTCTTCCCGAGTCTGATAGTGGTGTTGCAGCAGTGGGGACACCTGTGGTGCCTGTCCCAGACAGACAACCTTCTTGTCCTCAGTGTGCGACTCGGTTCACTAGAATGCTCGGATTGATAGATCATTTAAAAAGGGCACACGGGCGAAAAAAGATCATATTCAGGTGCTCGAAGTGTGGTAAAGAAAATCCGAAATACCACAGTATTTCGTGTCACTTCCCGCGCTGCAAAGGGGTGGCAGATGTGGTTCCCACTGGAGATTGGGTCTGTGAGGTATGCCAAAGTGGGTTTACCACCAAGATTGGCCTGGGTCAGCACAAGAGGATTAGACATCCTCTTGTGCGGAATGAGGAACGGATAGCGGCTTCCCGTCCCAAAGAGCCATCAGCTAGGGGGGCCCATAAGAAAGTATGGACTGATGAGGAGGAGGCTCTCCTGGTGCGATTGGTGGATCTGTATGCTGGTAGAAGGAACATCAATCAACTCATTGCGGAGCACATTCCATCTAAAACAGCAAAGCAGATCAGTGACAAGAGGCGCCTTTTGGTGCGAAACCCGCCTATAACAGATCAGGCAGCGCTGGAGGGGACCTCCAGTATTGAACATGATACCGGATCTGCTGAGTTGCCAAGGAAGGATAAATTAAAGCTCCAATACCGCGAGATCATCAAAGCGGAACTATCGGCTGGCAGATTCACCATGTATCAGGAGGCCTTCCAAAAAGTTCTAGACGGGCAAGAACCATCACGGGTGGTGAATGATGCCTATAATGAGTTTCTCGATATCCTAGGGACGCCTAACCAGACCAAACCCTTCAAAGGGTCAAAAATCGCGGAAATCCCGTGACCGGAAGTCGTCCAAATCCACGAGTTGGATGCGTAAGAGAGCTATGAAAAGAGGTAAATTCCTCAGATATCAGAAGTTGTACGAGGTACAGAGAAGGCGCCTCGCCCATATTATTTTAGATAACATGGAAGCCTTGCAATGCCAAATTCCAGCTGGTGATGTCCATGATCACTTTAAGGCAAGGTGGAATACATCTGGTACGTTTGGAGGCCTACAGAACTTTCCTCCCTACAAGGAGGCAGACAACACTATGTTTGAGGCCTTAATAACGGAGAAGGAGATTGAGAAGAACGGGAGTGAGATGTGCAAAACCTCCGCTCCTGGGCCAGATGGGATTACCCTGGGTCATGTTCGTAAAAAAGACCCTGGGTTTTTGTGGCTGTGTGAGATCTTTAACCTCTGGCTCCTCACAGGTACAATTCCAGATGCGATGCGGGACTGCAGGACAGTCTTGATACCCAAGTCCTCAGCCGCTGAGAGGCTTGGTGATATCAATAACTGGAGGCCTATCACTATTGGTTCAGTGGTGATGAGGCTATTTTCCAGGATTGCGACGGCGAGGCTGTCCAGAGCATGCCCCATCAACCCCCGACAACGAGGTTTCATCTGTGCATCGGGTTGTGCTGAAAATCTCAAGTTGTTGCAACTTGTGATAAAAACAGCAAAACGGGAGCATAAAAATCTGGGGGTGGTGTTCGTGGACATCGCTAAGGCTTTTGACACTGTAAGTCATGAGCATGTGCTTGAGGGTCTTGTCCAGAGAGGTGTGGATTCACACATTGTGGAGTTGATAAGGGAAATGTATCGCGATGTCAAAACGTGCATTTCCATAGCAAGACAGAAAACAGACCCAATACACATTCGCTCGGGTGTCAAACAAGGCAACCCTATGTCACCTCTGTTGTTCAATTTGGCGATGGACCCCCTTCTCTGTAAACTCGAGAAAATGGGCAAAGGTTTCCGGCACAGTGGTTGGAGGACTACGGCCATGGCGTTCGCAGACGACTTGGTGCTTCTGAGCGATTCCTGGGAAGGCATGTGTCATAACATTAAAATCCTTGAGGCCTTTTGTAATCTTACTGGCCTCAAGACACAGGGGGAGAAATGTCATGGCTTTTACATCAAGCCTACAAGGGACTCGTACACTGTTAATGATTGTCCCGCATGGTTGGTTAATGGATCCCCCCTGAACATGATCGACCCAGGGAGTTCAGAGAAATACCTTGGCACATGGGTTGACCCCTGGACTGGTTTTGCGGACTCTGGGTTATCTCAGAAACTGACAAATTGGATTCAAAGAATTGGTTCATCACCCCTCAAACCTCTTCAGAAGGTCGAGATACTCAGAACTTATACCATTCCGAGACTGATATACTTGGCCGACCATACTGAGGTTAAAGTGGGCCTACTCGAAACCCTTGACATGATGATTCGAAATGCAGTCAAGGTGTGGCTTCATCTCCCCCCTAGCACGTGTGATGCCATCTTGTATTCGAGTTTTAAAGACGGTGGTCTGGGTCTCATCAGGTTGGCGGCACTTATTCCAAGCATTCAAGCGAGAAGACTACATAGGTTAGCTCAGTCTTCTGATGGGACTCTTGTGTGTTACCTAAAGGAGATTCAACTAGAACGGTTGTTCGAAAAACTATGGATGAAAGCAGGGGGCACACATGAGTCCATCCCGCCAATTTGGGAGCCCTTACCATTGATAGAAGTGGGAGGTGAGAATGAGGTCAGACAGGAGGGGGAGGCACCCATCCCCAAAATTCGCTATCCAACACCTTGTAATTGGAGGAAACGAGAGTTCCAAAAATGGACCCTTCTGACTACCCAGGGCCATGGAATTCGTAATTTTGAGAACGATGTGATCAGTAACGCCTGGATAAGGCAGAGTAAATACATACCTCACCGAAAACTAATCACGGCCCTCCAATTAAGAGCAAACGTCTACCCGACGAGGGAATTCCTGGCTAGGGGTAGATCCGAAGAGGTGGTTAGATCATGTAGACACTGTGGTGCTCAATATGAGTCTGTAGCCCACATTGTCGGGAATTGTGCCCTCACTCAGAAGGCCAGGATTAAAAGACATAATGACATCTGTGAAACTCTGAGAGAGGAAGCTTTGAGGGAACATTGGACAGTGTATCAAGAGCCACATTTGAGGGACGAGGTGAATGAGCTGTTTAAGCCAGACTTGATCTTTGTTAAAAGTGGTAAGGCAGTTGTGGTGGATGTGACGGTTCGCTATGAGCATTCTGATGACTCATTGAGCGAAGCCGCCTCGGAGAAGGCTAAGAAATATCAACGCCTTCAATCACAGATACAAGAATTAACCAATGTTAATCATATCGAGTATGTCGGCTTCCCTATGGGTGCTCGTGGGAAATGGTTCGGCAGGAATACTGAGCTGCTGAGTGTCCTCGGCCTCTCTAAAACGAGGCTAGAGAGAACCGCATGGGCCCTGGCATCGAAGGTACTCTTTGCCTCTGTAGATATTGTACATATGTTCGCTAGCGAAGCTAGATCAATTGTACCTATGTTGTAACCTGTTGTAACATTTTGTTAAATAAACTCGGCCCCTCCCTGGTGGGTGTCGCTGGACAGTGGAATCGGTCTTGGGTGGGAGGGGTTCATCCGTCATAACCGCGTCTAGCCCATATTTGGGCAACAAATTCTAACCTGGCCATCAGGTGGACAGGCCACCTTTACTTAACCCGGAAAAGGAGCATATACTCTGCATGTGTTTATATAAGATGAGGTCATAGTTGCTAACTGGGCTCAGCTGCAGAAGTCGCACCTCCCCGTGGTCCCGCTGGATACCCTTGTGGTAACTAAGTCGACTTCTGCCCCAGTGTGAGTGAGGGTGCCTAGCACTCTCCCTGCTGTTGGACTCGCCACCCAGCGGTAGCTTCACGAATTGCTGAAACAAAAAGGTTGGCACAGTCCGCTGACTGTTGCACAAAAGCCTTGCCCACGGGCTATGGTTGGGCAAAGTTGGTCAGCTACGGAGAGGGCCGGCTACCAACGAAGACTACTACCCTCACTTGGACTTGACTTTTAAGTCATCACCGGACAGGACAATGGTCCAGGCATTGGTCTTGCGGTACGTGTCGGTTGCAACTCAGACTGACCCATTGGATCTAAGGGTCACTGATTCCAATGTTCCACCTACACCCTCTCAGCCCAGGGAAGAGGGACCTAAACTGGTGTGTCTTGAGTTTACGAACTCAAGACTTGTTAAGGAGGGTGTTATACAACAAGCAGATGTATGGGAGGGTTTGATACAACTCCCTGAACCATATGAGATCACCCCTATGGGATTGGATCAGGCTGAGTCTGAAGTTACAACAGGAGTTGAAGGTACAACAGGAGCTGAAGGTACAGCAGGAACTGAAGGTGCAACAGGAGCTGAAGATAAATCAGAAAGGGAAGAGGTGCCCGTAACGACCTGAGATAGAAGAACCCAAAACTCCGGAGGTTCTTCCCGAGTCTGATAGTGATGGTGCAGCAGTGAGGACACCTGTGGTGCCTGTCCCGGACAGAAAACCTTCTTGTCCTCAATGTGCGACTCAGTTCACTAGAATGCTCGGGTTGATAGATCATTTAAAAAGGGCACATGGGCGAAAAAAGATCATATTCAGGTGCTCGAAGTGTGGTAAACAAAATCCGAAATACCACAGTATTTCGTGTCACTTCCCGTGCTGCAAAGGGGTGGCAAATGTGGTTCCCACCGGAGATTGGGTCTGTGAGGTATGCCAAAGTGGGTTTACCACCAAGATTGGCCTGGGTCAGCACAAGAGGATTAGACACCCTCTTGTGCGGAATGAGGAACGGATAGCGGCTTCCCGTCCCAAAGAGCCAGCGGCTAGGGGGGCCCATAAGAAGGTGTGGACTGATGAGGAGGAGGCTCTCCTGCTGCAATTGGTGGATCTGTATGCTGGTAGAAGGAACATCAATCAACTCATTGCGGAGCACATTCCATCTAAAACGGCAAAGCAGATCAGTGATAAGAGGCGCCTTTTAGTGCGAAACCCACCTGTAATAGATCAGGTGGCGCTGGAGGGAACCTCTGGTATTGAACATGATACCGGGTCTGCTGATTTGCCGAGGGAGGATAAGTTAAAGCTCCAATACCGCAAGGCCATCAAAGCGGAACTATCGGCTGGCAGATTCACCATGTATCAGGGGGCTTTCCAAAAAGTTTTAGACGAGCAAGATCTGTCACAGGTGGTGAATGATGTCTATAATGAGTTTCTCGATATCCTAGGGGCGCCTAACC
>JALJVW010000019.1:12500-24808 GCA_024865655.1 Emberiza elegans
GAATGTCCCAGAAACAGCCACAGATGTGCCCACCAAGCTCCCAGAGTCCTTACTTGATAGTCAGGATTGCAGACGTAGGAGATCCAGACACACTGAACTGGAATTCTTCCTCAAACCTCCCCACTACGGTGGCACTGAAGGAGATCTGGACAGTCTGGGTCCCACCTGGTGCAACAATGCCCCCCTCGGGTGCAAACTTGAAGCAGAAACCCATGTTTGCAGTTGAAGGGCTATAGGTGAAGGGAGCATCAAGAGCTCCTAGGTTCATCAGTTCTACCTGCAGCAGAAAGAAAGCAAAATGCAAATACATGTGGAACCTTCCCTTCTTGTGAGTTATCATCTAATGATGCAATTAATACCCAGAAATAGCAGATGATGCTCTGAATGGCAATAAAAAATACAACAGGACAAGTTCTGCCTTTGGGTTTTCATGCAAAGCAGTGGTAACTCCACAGAACTGGAGTCCACAACCCTGGGGTTATCCCATGGACACAGAGCAGTGCACCTCTGCTCAGCATCACCAAACTCATTGAGACCTGGCCCTGAGAGCAGCATGGGCTGATTGCAGCTGCATAGTGAATCACCCCAGAGCTGCTGCTGCCCCAGTGAGCACAGCTCCAACAGCACCATCTGCTCATTCACCCTTTTCCGATGTCATGAAAACAATACATTGATTATGAGGCATCAACATCAAAATGTATAGACAACATCATCTTTTGGTAAGAAAACTCAGCATGTCTTTGCCTCCCACAGCCAAGCTTTTGGAAGTGTCTGGCATGATGTAGTGCCTCATTTTCTACCTCTTTCAGCTGCTCTCGCTTTGGGGTTTTTTTGCCAACTTGACACTATTGGGGAGGAGGCAAATAGGTAGAAAAATCCTTTGCTTTATTCCCAGGAACACTTTTCTCTTTCTAGAGCCAGAGACGCACCGAGGCTGAAGTGTGGTGAGGGACTGGTCGGCAAGGGAAAGAACTCCCAAGCCCTTTGCAAAGGCCAGCACTGAGCCAGGAGGATGAATGGCTTTCCTGTGACTTCCAGCAATAAGTAGGAGATACTTGACTGGACGCTGTCTGCAGTGGACTGAAGCTCAAAGGCAGCCAGTTTGTTCCAGCTGCTTCTGAACAGCCCAGTCCAAAGGTGCCTTGTGTCTGGCACTGCCACAAAAGCCTCTGAACATCCCTTTTTGACCCAGACTTGGTTTCATATGTCAAGAGGTTGTTTTGCAGGAAGCCTCCCAGCTGATTCCCAAAGAAGGGACTGGGGCTTCATGAACAACAGACACACTTTTCAGACCCCTCAGATTTCACCAGTACTTCAAATATTCCCTGCTCACAACTGCCCAGGTTGGCAGGAATTCCACAGCTTCACCAGGCTTGCTCCTGCCTCAGGAGTCATCAGGATCCATCCCAAGCCCTGCTGCTCACCTCATAAACATGGGGGGTATCGATAGAAATGTTCCCAAGGTTCAGTGTATGACAGCTGAATTCAACCAAGGGTCCTTGGCCTTCCCCTGAGAGGTGCAGGGGAAGCCTGCTCTCACAGCCTGGGGAGAGATATCCATTGCAGTACAATAATTTCCTCTGTTATACTGTATTTTCCAGGCTGCCTCAGTGCTGGTCCCTGACTCTGAGCTGGATGCAAGCAGCTCCTGATGCTGCAGGAGAAGATCTGCACCCTTCTCTTCCCGCAGCCTTGGGGCTGACTTGCAATTTCTAACCCATTCCTTGGGCTGGTTTCCAAATCCAGCCACCAATCTGCTGAGTTTAAAACATCTCTGCTGCCCTGTAGTGACAGGCCAAGGAGTTACAGGTATAAATTGAAAGAAAGGAAATTTAGGTTAGATATTAGGAAGAAATTTTTTACTGTGAGGGTGGTGAGACACTGGAGTGGGTTCCCCAGGGGCATTGTGAAGATTCCAGCTCTGAAAGTGTTCAAAGCCAAGCTGGATGGGGCTTGAAGCTACCTGATCTAGTGGGAGGTACCCTTGCCCAGAGGCCTTTAAGGTCCATTCCATCCTTAACATACTCTGATTCTATGGTTTCCTTCCCATGCACTTAAAGGAGCTTTGAAATCCATTCAGTGCAGGCACAAAAAGCTCATACAGAGTTTGGCACTTGCCAAACTACCTGGCCAGTAGCACAGGACTTTGTTGCCAAAGTCCCCAACTCCTGACATTCAGTATTGTGTTCTGTTTCCACAGACAGAGCTGCAAGGGCTCAATTCCACACAGGGATCTTCTCCCCAGTGGGGTACAGAGGGGCTATTTTTATAGCCTTGGCATGGATCCAGAACCAGCCAATAGCCGCAGGTTTAAGCATATTCTTAACTGACCAATAGAAAAAAGAGTTACAATAGTATTGTCTTAACTGATTAAAGGACAGGGTTTCAACACGGTCGGGTCAGAGGAACAGGAAAACACTTGCTCAGGAATGACTCAGCATTCAATTCTCCAAGGAGCTTTTCCTGTATCCTTGGGGTTCACTACAACTCCTTTCTGTTTTACTAAAAAAGGCATCCCTATAGTTCTTTTAAAACAGTGGAAAAGGCACGAGAACATAGCTAACACAATCACAACTACAAGGAGAATCAGCAAAATTCCCTTAACCAAAGAAGCAGCCCATCCTGTTAATCCCCAATGCCCAAAAAAGTTCATTAACCCAGTCTGGAATTGTTTCTACTTTCAAGTCCTTCACGAGATCTTTCAGTTTCTGGATGTTACGCATGGATGGATTCCGATCGTGAAGAGAGGTTGAAGCAGCACATTCCTTCAAGTCCTCACAGCCGTGTCCGTGGGCAAGCAGCAGGAAGTCGATTGCTGCTCGATTCTGGAGTGAAGCTTTGTCTTGTAGTTTCTTCATCCTTTAAGAGATCCTCAGGGGCTGCAGATGTAGCATTAGCTTGTTTACTGAGCCAGCTTTTAAGGTGACTGATTTCACGAGGGCTTTAGCTGCAGCTACCCATGGCAAAAACAAGGAGACCGCAATCTTTTCAGGTTTGTTCCAATCATACAATTTAGGGTCACAATTTTCATCAAATTCAGTGTAGGACCTTTTTGGCGTTTTGATTCGCTTTTCTTTTCCAATTATGTAACAGGGTGATATTTGGAGTAAGGGTGGAAAGTTTACCAAAGGGTACAGGGACCTCCCTGGGTCGGGAGGATCCCTGCCCAAACCCTATCACCACAGATGAGAAACATTCCTTAGGTAATACTTTGGGATGGAGCGAGGACACAGAGATCACACGAGCTGTGTAATTGCACCAATCATGAGGGTTATAGGCTTTGTTAATTGGTGATACATCTTTTTCGATATGTGTTTTTGTTCTGGTCAATTCCTGGCCAATTACTATTTTTTGGACGTCTAAAGTAAAATTTGACGCAATATGTGGCCATGGAGGACCCTAATAGATCCAATTCTTGGGGCTCCTGATTATCATCTGGCAGAATTTTTGTCCACTCGTCCCAAGTATCAACCACATTGGGTGTCTTACCTGTGGTGCGGAGAACCTCTGAGTTATAGAAAGGCCAATCATCTGCAACAAAGGGAATTCCTACTAGACATGTGGAAAGTGGGTTATCAATGCTTCCCATGGACAAGCACAGGTTGTCCTGTTTTAGCGTTTTGCTAAGGTTACCCAGACATTATGACTGGGCTGAGGCTGATCCAGCCGGAGACATGCGGTGCAGTGAAGAGCATCCAGGCTGCAGTGAGGACAGCACCAACGGAGATATTTTTTCATCTTTGGGCAGGAATAGGGCTTCTGATAGGGAATATAAACAAAATTGTTAGCTTTATGATGAGAGGGTTTTGCCTAGATCTTTTCCTGTTCCTGTCCTCCCCTTTTCTTTTAATTTCTAAGTTATGCTAAGGGAGAGAGTGGGTAGAAAGCAAGAGGGATTTTAAAAAGTTAGAGAAAAGGAACAATAGGGTATTTAAAATGCAAAAAACAGAGTAACAACACATAATTCAAAAACACTTTTTCGTATTAAGGCTATCTATTTGATGCAGCAGGACATTATGTTGTCCTCAGTGTTGTCTGCTGTCTTGTGATGGGGCGGTCTGTGCTGGTGTTAGAGGAGTTCGGCGACGTCTTCTTCTCCAGGCCGAGCTGGTTTTGGTTCTGAGGTGGTCTTGTGTTTGCCTCAGGAGAGTTCTTGTCTTCATCTGCAGGAGCGGTATTCGTAGATTCTAAGTATGGTTTTACATTTTTTCCTGGGTACCACCTTGGACCGGATGGCAGTAGCACACACGCATGTCCTCTACCCCAAGTAATCAGCTGATAAGGCCCAGAAAGTTGATGTGATTCAGGATCCTTCACGAGCACTGGTGGTTTTCAGTAAGCTTTGCTTGGGTGGAATTTGCAAAGTGGCGAAGTATTGGTGGATCAGGCTCTGAAACTGAACAGTTCAAAAAATTGATGACATAGAGAGCCTTACAAAGTCTTTCCACTGGAGATGTGAATTTCGTGTCTCTGTTCTGCTGATTGAGGACTCTTTGAGGGGTTTGATGTGTCCTTTCCACGATGGATTGTCCTGTGGGGTTTACAGGTATGCCAGTCTTGTGTGCTATGCCCCATGCATTGAAGAACTCCTTTAACTTACGGGAAGTGTAGGCTGGTCCGTTATCTGTTTTGATTTCCTTTGGTACTCCCAGGGTGGCAAAAGCGAGTAGAAAGTGTTTTATTGTATGCAGTGCATTTTCTCCTGCGTGTGATGATGCAAACACAGCTCCTGAGAATGTGTCAACCGATACATGCACGTATTTTGATCTTCCAAACGGTGCAAAGTGAGTTACATCTGTCTGCCACAGCTGGCAGCTGCTCAGACCTCTGGGATTGACTCCCATTCCCATAGATGGTATCTGATAGGTCTGACAGTTTGGACATGTAGCCACAATAGCCTTTGCCTGATCCTTTGAGAGTTTGAACATTCTCCTAAGGGCAGGCACATTTTGATGAAAAACGCATGAGACAGCTTTGCCTGGGCAAAGATGTCAGGAATATTAGCAGTTTCTACAACCATTGCTAAAGCATCTGCTTTCCTGTTGCCTTCTGCAATAATACCTTGAAGGTCCGTGTGGGACCTCACATGCATTATATGGTAAGGCTGCTTTCTGTGGGAGATTAGGCGTACCAATTTAGAGAGCAGTTGGTACAACTTTGGGTTAGAAACCTCTTTGAGAAGAGCGTGTTCTGCTCTCATAGCTATACCAGCAACATAAGCTGAATCTGTGACCAGATTAAAGGGTTCATTTTAAATCTTTCAAAAGCTCTGACTACAGCTGCTAATTCTGCAATCTGTGGTGAGCCCTGTACAATTTGTATGTCAGATTCCCAATTTTGAGTTTGGGGGGTCTCTCCATGTAATCACTGACTTGTGGGAGGACCCTGAGCCATCAGTAAAAGGGTTAGAGCTTTAAGAGGTTTTACGCTTTGGATTCGTTTTGGAATCAAATGAAAGGTTTCCTTAGAATTAAAAAGTTTGTGCTTTGGGATTTGAGCTGTGGTTCGACCTGTGTAGCTGTCTAAGGCAAATTGAAGACTCTCATTAGTTTGGATCAGATCCTCAAAATCAGTAAGAGTTATTGGCAAGTATATGCATTCAAAGTCACAACCTGAAAGAGAGCGAAGGCGAGTCCTAGCCTTTTTTTATTAGGTGAGCTATGATCTCCTGGTAGGTGGTAAGTGTCTTTGTGGGCTGGTTACTTGTAAAAATCCATTCTAGTATCAGCAGAGGATCTCAAGCTGAGAGTCCCATTGAAAAATCAGTCCATGGAATCGGGGGTGCTTTTCCCAGAATGATGAACTGGAAAGGCAGGCTGGGGTCGAAGCGATGAGCTTTGCGTGAAGACAGAGCTTCCTGGACTTTGACAATGGCGCCTCTGGCTTCTTCTGTGAGAGTGCAGGGAGAGTCCAATTCCTTAGGTCCCCTAAGAAGGTTGAACAAGGAACAAGGTCCTCTGTTGTAATTCCTAGCAGTGGACGTACCCAGTTGATGGATCACACAGGCTGTGTAAGTCTCTCAAGGTTTTGGGTCATCAAGTATTATGATCTGCTGGGGGTGCGATGGTCCTTTCCGGATCTGGACTCCAAGTAAGTCCATGGTTTGATGTACTGGATTTTTGTCCTCACGAATCTCCATCCCTGCCTTTTCTATGGCTTCAATAGTCTTTTTAACTGTGTTGTCCAAATGAGTTTTGTCTGAAGCACACACCAGGATATCATCCATATAATGGTAGATTATGGAATCTGGAAATAATTTCCGAATGGGAGACAAGATGTGAGCCACATACCACTGGCAGATACTCGGCGACGTTTTAAGTCCCTGAGGAAGAACGGTCCAATGGTATCTTTTGAGCGGGGCCTCGTTGTTGAGCGAGGAACGGAGAAGGCAAACCGAGGAGCATCATCTGGATGTAGAGGAATGCTGAAGAAACAGTCCTTAATGTCTATGACAACAAGTTCCCAGTCTCTAGGCAACATCGATGGGGAGGGCAAGCCAGGCTGGAGAGGCCCGTGTCCTCGATGACCTCGTTGATTCTGCGAAGGTCGTGGAGAAGCCTCCATCTGTTTGTCCCAGGTTTTGGTGGGACGAAGACAGGAGAATTCCAAGGGCTGTCGGACTCAACGATGTGACCTTTAGCTAGCTGTTCTTCCACAAGAGCGTTTAGGGGCCGCAACTTAATTTTAGAAAGGGGCCACTGTTGGACATGTATAGGCTTGTCACTTTTCCAGATGAGTCGAGGTGTTTCAGGAAGCGCCCCTAACTCAGTGGGCCCCACTGAAAATCCCGAGTGGGAATACTTAAAAGTGGCTCCCCACTGGGATAAACGCGTCTCTGCCCCAAAGGGTGATGGGGGCCCTTACCACAAATGGGCGGATGGTTGCCAACTGACCATCAGGACCTTCAACAAGGATGTTGTGCTTGCTCTCATGGATACTGTATTTCCACCAATCCGGAAATCATACCTGCAACAGGTTGTAGCTCCCAGCGCCCAGGCCAATCTGAGCGAGCGATGATGGTCACGTCAGCACGGTGTCAGCATCCCTGGCAGGTGGGTCAACTCTCCTTTGCAGGTGAGGGCACTCGATGAAAGGCTTGGATGTTCCCACGACTTGTACCCACATGGCTGTAGGGTTGAGGTATCTGTTCCTGTGATTCTTTGGAAGCAAAAAGGCTTGTGCTATTGGGGTTACCCTTTGAAAGAAAAAATGGTAAGTCCATACAATATACCTGGATGAGGATTTCTTGTCCTGGCATCACCGTAAAAGCACTTCTGGAACAACAAATATTTCCTTTGGGCAATTAAGAGAGTCCCCTGTAATTAAAATGTCTGAGGGATCACCTTTAGGTCCATATTTACCAGTGGGAATTCTGTGGACATTATCATTAGTAAACTCAATGGACAAAGCAGTTACCAGTTGTCGGCGGGTCCCATCTAGGTTGTCCCGTGGGTTGAATCCTCTTCTTGTGGTCTGGAACGCCTTGGGCTGAAGCGTGGTTGGGTCTGAATAGCCTTTGATTTGTTGTCATCGCCGGGGCCCTGGACCGGGCTTTCCAAGTTTCCGGACGCTGCTGGAGGCGTTGCTGGATCTGGGGTCTCTGATGAGGGTAGCGGTGGTATCAGGGTGACCTCTCAGGACAGTCCTTGATGTAATGTCCAAGTCCGCCACAGTGATGGCACTTAGCTTGGTCTTTGGAAGTCATTATTGCATAAGCCCCAGAAACTCCTTCAGCAATACCCTTAGTAACAGCTTGAGCCACTGTGTTTTTCAGTGGACATGTGACGCTGCAACATTCTAGCATTTGCTCTATAGTAGGGTTTGTATCCACGGGTAGGGACCTCAAAATGGCTTTGTACCTTTCATTTGAATTACTTAAAAGCAAGCTTACATAAGAGTTCCTTCCTTGCCTCTGCACTTTCAATCTGTTTCTCCAAAGCATCTTTAATTCTGTCTACAAATTTAATAAAACTTTCATCTAACCCTTGTTTAATAGTAGAAAAATGCATTGTTGGCAGTGACTCATCATGCATGAGAAGCAGAGAGGTTTTTGCTGCAGTTGCAACATCTTGTAATGCGTCTTTTGTTAAAGTTTCTAATTGATTTGCAGGTTGTTGTAATGCACCTTCACCTGCAAGCTGTTCCACTGAAAAGTTCGTCTTATTAGCATCTGCAGCATAGGAATCTGATAATATTTTCAAATGTTTTTTCCAATTCCTTCCCATAGCATATATTCTGCTGGGGATAGGAGGCAATTTGCAATATTTTTTACATCATGTGGAAGTAAAACATATGCAGAGAACATAGCTTCTAGAAAATTTCTAAAGATATGTGCACTTCTGCCATGGTCTTTGGCTATATTTCTTAATTGTACTAATTCCTTATTCGAAATTGTTGTCCACCTTTTTAGTGGTGGCTGCTCCACCCGTTCCGTCCTTGCAAGTACTCGACTGGAAATGCATTAATTTTTCTGTGCAAGATCCCAATCACCAGCCTTGACAACCTCCATTTTAATGAAAGCCCATGGGTCTGAAAATGAATCGTTTCAGAATCTGATTCACTGGAGGAGGCCTCTGAGGAGGACTGTATTATTAATTTGGATTTGCGTTTATTCGCTTAGAAACGTTTTTCAAGGGTTTCACAGGCTGGTCAGAGGTGGCGCTATTGGCACCAGGGTAGAAGCACAGCAAGCACAGGAACAGTCGGGGGTTTCATAACTTGGGGGTTTCTGAAATTCCGTTCAGGGGAGGGGGGTGTTGAGGAGGCGGAGGAGGGGGACAGGGGCTGAACAGGGTGGGGGTGGGGATAGGGAGTCAGGAGCACGCACTCCAGCGTTGCCGGATTGAAATGCCGCGGTTACAGGATTGATAGGTGTTTGGACGGAACTAATGACGTTCTCCTGTCCCGGGAAAGGCTGAGAGGACAGGGGCGGGGGGACAGATGGGCGGGAGAGGGAGGGGCGGGGCGGCAGGGAGAGGTGGGGTGGGTGCCAGGCAGGATGGGGGGTGAAGAGGCGGAGGGAACCGCGGGAGAGGGGAGGGGGACGGGGCGGGCAGGTCCCGGGTAGGGGCGGCGGGGAGGAGCGAACACTGGAGCGGCGGTGGGGGGAGGGGGGGGAGGGGGGCGCGGCCCGGAGGAGAGCGAGGGAGGGGCGGGTGGGGGCCATGGGGAGAGATTGGCTGAGGCCAGGAACGAGACCGAACCTGGGCATGGAGGGGTGTGGCGAATTAGATAAGGAATTGCTGTGGGGCCGGGCCCCCAGGACCCGCGTGGGAGAGGAGAGTGTTATCTCAGAGCCCGCGCAGGGACAGTGGTATCCGGCTGATTAGCAGGGTCTTATCCTCAAGCCATTTGCATTCAAAGGCCACTAACTGAACACGTTTGCAAAAGGTTTTATGAAGTTAAATTCTGAACACTCTTAGTTATAACATGAAATAAAGGCAAGAAATTAGTTACAGAGGAATCTTGTCTAGTTTGAGTTATATAGAGAGTGTTGCCTATTTTGTCCCAAAAGGAATTGTCAGTAACAGTGTTCTTATCAGTTTCAGGAAAATGCGAGGTAATCCATACAACAAATTTTTAAGACTGCTTTTTGAAAGTTTACCAGAAGAAAAGGAAAAGTTGTTAGTAGATAGAATTTCTACAATGGTTAAATAAATCTCTCGATGTCAGGAAAGCTTTGGGGTACGTAAACTTATATTATATTCCTTCCAACAAAAAAACAGAAAAAAAAAAAAAAAAAAAAAAAAAATCAGAACCCCAGAAGGCCATGGCGATAAAATGTTAAATTATACATACCAATCCTTTGGGGGCGAATTCTGTGGAAGGCGTCTGCTAGTCAGTTCTCCTCTCGAACAATCTATGTTCAGATGTTGGTTGTGAGGTTCAAATCTGACCGCTCGGAAAGAGGCCTCCCTCTAGAAACGAAGAAGTCCCTTCCCAGCGGCGGCGTTTGACAGGCAATTACAGAAACCCGGGGGTTTCATGCTCAGCTGCGGATCTTCTCAGAAGGGGTCCGGCTCGTCGAAACGCCGAGGTGTGAGCCATATATAATAAAA
Organism: Emberiza elegans; assembly: GCA_024865655.1. Taxonomy (NCBI): domain Eukaryota; kingdom Metazoa; phylum Chordata; class Aves; order Passeriformes; family Fringillidae; genus Emberiza; species Emberiza elegans. The sequence goes on from JALJVW010000019.1 coordinate 22,559, forward strand.
AAGCCTCTAGGTAGGCCCTATTATTATATATATAATGCCCAGCTAGCTCAGTAGTCAAGTCTTTAGCAGAGACCCAATAGCTGAGTTACAGGGGGGCCAAGCCACTGGCTCCTTCCCAGCGTGAGCTAGTGATATTCAGCTCAGTGATGTCCAGCTCTTTCATGGATTCAGCTCTGCTGCTAGGAAGGATCGCCTCGGGCAACGGCATAGCAGACGGAGAGAGGGGTCAGAGAAGACGCCGTGGTGGGTGACGATGGTTTATTCAGGAGGTCTGCGAAGGGGTACAGCTTCTTCTTCTCCCAGTTGTGGGGGTACAGAGGGGCTATTTTATAGCCTTAGCATGGATCCAAAACCAGCCAATAGCCGCAGGTTTAAGCATATTCTTAACTGACCAATAGCTAAAGGTTACAAATAGTATTGCCTTAACTGATTAAAGGGCTGGGTTTCCAACACGGTTGGGTCAGAGGGACAAGATAACACTTGCTCAGGAATGACTCAGCATTCAATTCTCCAAGGAGCTTTTCCTGTATCTTTGGGGTTCACTACAGTGTGGGGCTGCTTGGGTGACTGCAGGCTCCCCAAAAGGTGCTGGTGGCAGTGCAGGGCCCCTGCTGTGAGCTGAAGGCACAGTTGCAATGTGCACAGAGGTAGGACAAGGAACAAGCGGTCAAGTGGCCCTGCTCTGTGTGTGTCCCTTCCAGAGGAGGGAGTTACAAGTCAAAGTTTCCAAGAACAAAAGCCACTACTGGAGGCAGTGTAAAAAATGGGGGATTTTTAAAGTTACCAATGCCAGGAGATTCAAGAGCACATTTTCAAACTTCTACTGGGAAATTCTTTTGCTTGGTTTCCCAATTGCACAGAATTCAAATAAAACAGTATTTTGCTTTCTCCTCAGCTGATTTTGGCCTCTCTACTCAGCTCACCCCTGAGCAGAGCAGACGGTGCTCGCAAACCCGGGACTCTTTGGTGGATGGCGCCTGAAGTGGTCACAGGTCAACCATATGGCCCCAAAGTGGACATATGGTCTTTGGGAATTGTGGGAATTGAAATGAGAGAACAAGAACCTCCTTACTGGAGTGAAAGTTTTGGCACAGTAAGGAGAAAATACTCACTGATCACTGTCCTTCTCACCTGTTCCATGTCCTGCATGCCATTGGACAAAATCCCATTGCCATCTGCTGGAACTACTTCCACCAAAGTCCCCTCCTAAAAATGTCCCTGCAACACATCAGCATCTGCTGTAGTTTTGGTTGCATCAGTGGGGGAACTCAAGCCTTACAACATGCAAACAAACCCCAAACAAACTCTATTCTCAGGCAACACTTTCCTTTGGGTTAGTGGTTCCAGTTCTTTTGTCTGTGTAGATGGCCTTAATAACAGGAAAAAGCATCTTAGAACTGCTATTATCTTTCCAGAAATGAAGGAAGGAAACCCAAACCCAACAAAGTTTCTAAAACTGTGGTCTTTAGAGAGGAACCTAACCCCCTGTGCAGTTTCTTCTCACTGGGAAACATGCTTGAAACCTGGGCATGAGGGTGTAAAGGCCACAGAGTCTCTTCTGCTTCTTGTGCAGTGCTGCTGAAACACTCAGTGACCCTGTTTCTCTCCTAGCCCAAGGCACATTCTGCACATCACCAAGCCAGAGCCTGGTGATGTGGAGAGCCTTCCAAAACCTTCGATTTGTTTCCTGGCACTTTTGGGGATGGGCCTACCATTAATGCATTGACTTGAGTAGCCAAATGAGCAGAGGGTGACCACAGGAATGGCACTCACCTCCTTCTGACCATGACAATTTTTCTTTTGCTGCAAAATGGGAAGCTGAAATTTTCAGACTGCTGAGAGACAGAGCTGCAGGTGGCTCCTGTGTGCCCAGCAGGCATTTTCATCCCAATCCATTTGTGAAGGCATCTTAATGTGTCTGTGTTGAAGATGAGATTGTAAATGTTTGTTTCCCTACCTGGGCATTAACTGATGGATTTCCTTTCTTTTCTTGGTCCCATTGTTTTCAAGAACAGCACAAAAAGTTTGATGAGTTGTGTTCTAGGGCCGGCGCTTAAAAGGACCAACAAGCACTGCAGAGATGCCCCTTTCATGTGCTAACCCTTGAAATTAGTTTGTATAGCACAGTCCTCTTCAAAAAGCCTCTCAAGCTGTTTGTGAATCCTCAGGAAGGAAATCACATGATGGCTTTGAAGGTATGTGGAATTTATAGACAGGCCTGGCAAGGGACTAGGGGTTCTAAGAGGGCTA